>JAXIVJ010000162.1:2500-57500 GCA_036785665.1 Chirona hameri | reverse complement strand
TATAATGAATGCTACTTGTTTTTACTTCGCCGACGACATCAGACTAACACTTGTCAGGTGCAACAGCAAGCATGAGTTGAGGGTCTTCTTCATCTTGACAAATATTAAGTGGTAATTGAAGGTGTACTAATAGCTGGTGGCATGATTGGCAAATGCCAGACTCGTGTAACAATATTTTGTTTATAACCTAAGCATTACCCATAGATAGTAAGGGTGCTTCATTTACTTATGGGAATCAATTCACTTCTGCCGGTGACACAGTTGATAACATGTCTTATTCAATTTCCGCACTGACAAGGCAGGGCCCAGGGGTAGCCGCGTGGAAGCTTGAGCCGTTAGTCACTCTTGACTGGGGACAAGTTGTCTAATTGACAACGACTGGCCACAGTCAGCAAGCAAGTAGTTAGGCAAGGAAGTGGGTGTCAATTGTTTGGTGCACGTGACACTATAGACACTAACTTCCGTCTTTCAAACAGTAAGGACGAAATCTGATGAGTTTGGTTGCTGACCGTTGTGGATTGAAATATTCCGATAAAAGAAAACCATCCAAACCAAATGTTTGAACTGTGCTTATTAAACTGCTATTATTTGGTATTCTACAGCAAAAAGCAAACGAGCTAAGCTAATTCTACATCCGTAAGATTTGGTAATCTTCTGAAGAACGAATAGGAACAGCTAAAGATCGGTCCCATTGTTTCACGTCTTAAGGTAAAAGTAAAATAATATTGTGCATGATCATTGTGACCAGCTAAAAACAGTGTAACATATATCAGCGATTCAATCTTGAGATCGCTCCAAACAACGACGAACAAAAGCTCGCAGACTTGAGATAGGACGGGAATTCTCGAAGGTTTTTCTGGTCGGCCGCCCTTCACCTTGAGCACTAATAGATGGCGTTCGGGTTTAAGGTTGCGCTGTTCCACTTCGTAATTAATAGGCCAACGCCCTGCTTTATAGCCAGCTTCCCCGGTGAACAAGGGTCCAGCTGTGGAGAGTGCGGCCAGCCGTGACGCAGGGCGCCATTTCTGACGCGCCCGCGGCACACGACGCGCCATCTGTCGCCACTGCGCCGGTCAACGTGCGCAGAAGAGATAAATGCCGCCTGCCGGAAGTTGTGACCGTGGCCAAGGTTAAACTGTGATGGTCAAACCCAGTGATGGCCTACGTTGAGGCTACGGTATGGTTTTTGGCAACGCGTAGGAGGGCTGGGAAAAGTTACCATTCTGCCATTCTAATCGGTGACAAATTTATAGCCATCGGTGGAGTAATCGGTGACAAATTTTAGACAGACAAGTAGGTACCACACCTTTGTAAATGATCACTTCTGGCATGATACTGGCACCTAGATATAATTAAGTTTCCCAATGGAAGACACGATTATAAATAATAGTACATTATTCCAATGAGGAAACCAACCTTCGGTTAATCCTGCAGCTCTAAAATATTCCTGCAGTTATAAGACAATCCTGCAGCTCTATAAAATATTTAAGCAAGCAATCACGAGTTCGTTTGTTCACGGAACAAAACATGCGCAATATCAACGATAATGAGTACTGTGCGCAGTCTGGCGGCTGGGAAACGGCACGTGAACGCCATACGCTGTTAAATTACAACGGAGACAGAACGGTAGTGTGTCGCCGTCCTCCTCCGTTCGGGTATGCATCTTTTGAGGAGTACAGAACATAGGCCGTTCAGCGGGGCGATAGTAATTTGTGTTGCGCAAGATTTGTGTGTGGACTGCGGCTCGCAGGGGGTGACACCGCTATAGCCGCCCTGTTTGAGCCAGAAGCTTGACGACGCCATAATGTCGCTGAAGATAGACGCCATAATGTCGCTGGAGCAGAATCGCCACGCCACCTCCACTATTCTGCTGCGTGGTTTTCTCTGTAGCTGGAATATGGTTACATTGCAGAACAAGCACCTTGACTACCACAGCGTTGAAGATGCATGAATATCATGCCGAATAGGAAGACACTTGAACAACACATAAAGGCAGCGGAATTTAATTTTAATCCTGCAAGTATTATAAATAACGTGTCAGTTACTTTGTGAATATTCCTACCATCGAATTGAAAGACTGAGACGATAATCAATACGCCAGCTTGATAGCTTGAATACAATCAGCTTGATATAATCCAACGTCAGCGTACACATGGAAATAAGTGTCCATACCTTTGAAGTGATCACAGTAAAATATGTTAAGCTTCTCCGAACGAAGCCGATACAACCTCAACGTCTGGATTATTTCTATGAATTAACATTAACAATACCAGGTGAGGTAACAAAACACACTGATGTTAAAGTAAGTCAAAGTTTAGGTGACGGAGAGTATGGAAATATATAAATCTTATAGGTCAGTCTAGTGCAATCTGATTCCAATGAATAGTGGCTCAGATCTAATCTAAATTAATGCTTGGCATTGATTACTAGTCTGACACAATCTGATCTATCCGTTTAATCAACAGCGCTTGGTTTGAAAACAAAACATTATTTTGTCGGCTTTTTCGTTTGAAAAATGCATAAGCAGGTGAAGTCTAATGGAATCAGAGTACCTAAATATAAGTTGTAAAGCTAACATCTAAATAAATCAAAATATCCATATTGCCGACTGCTTTTTGCGACCCAAGCCCAGTCGGCTAGAATAGATGTGATAAAAGAGCCAATGCATTGAAAAGGTTCTTACAGACATGAATACAAACATGAATGTTAAACACTTCCTTCGGTATTGAACAACAAGTGATTAGTTTTGCCCAGCCAAGCATATTGATAGCTGGGGATGTCTGGCGAAACAATAACAGCTCGAATTTGCTAGTCAGAAATCTTTCGCGACAGAAGCAGACCTGGGCTAAATAGACGCATACACTACAATTCCTAGATTGGTTTTTGTCAGAAAATTTGCTGCGACGCACTGGCGGATACAGATAGGTAAAGAACCTGTTTGTGTGGAACACATAAAAACGCCACTATTCCACCAATACTAATCACATTTCGCTTGCTTGTGCATTAAATATTGATAAAACAATTTCGCTGATAACGTTCTATAGATTTCCTTGAGAATGAGAAAATGTGTCAGTTTCCGGTCGATATCAGTCCTTTTAGAGGCATGGCCCCGACACCCCCTGGATTCCCGCTGCTGTGACGCAGGTCATCAACCCTGACTGGGCATATACTTCAGTCTAGGAGACACGTGGAAGAATCACTGTGTACAGTGCAGTTATCAGGTGTTTCCCATGGGTTTGCGCATGTCACTCATGAGGATCACCCGCTGCCGGGCTCGGCAGCGTCTTTCGATGGTCGTGAGCTGGTGAGATAGGACGTCGATCACGGGGTTTTCCCGCACTGGGCGCCATAGCCAAGCTGCCATGCCAGAGTCGCTGAATGAGGGAAGACGAGACGAGCTCACAGACGAATCACGCGATAAAAGAAGCCAAGTGTACTTTTGGCGGCCTCTAAAATTTTAAGGGGTGGGGTGGTAGTTATGTAGGGGTAGAGTAGATAGGTGGTGATTTCTGTGACATTTACCGTGGAGACAATGTCCATCGTAGATATTATCGTCGTTGTCGTCGTCGATGGTTGGCGAAACAGAACAGTGAACGTGACCAGTACGTGCACAATGCACTCATGTTCACACTTGATCACATAGGGACAACCAGTCATCATATTGCTAGATCGTGACCAGCAGCGTTTTAGTGACATGATGCTCACTGCTGCCTTCGTGGTACTACTTTGTTCCGTGTGTTGTGAAATTTGATTGAAGTCTGCAGTCTCCCAAGTATTGTGTTGGTGTCAATTGCCAGGTTGAGAGGCATTATGACCGCAATTACCACTGTATGGATAAGTTAACACAATGGTATTTAACAATTTAGTATGATTTTGGTATAGAACTTCGACCAACCTGTTTTTGTAGGGCCTTGGATAAATGGAAATTATTTATGCGAAATTTAAATTCAAAATGTACAAATTATGTATTGTATTTCTTTCTTTTTCTTCGCATTTATCTCCTTTTTCCTCTTCCTCCTAGTAACTGCGTCCGTATGCGATATACACCTATAATTCAAAAAGTGCGTATATGGACAGATATTTTGAAAATATATTTAAAATGCCAAGTGAACGTTTTGCAATTTAATTCACGTGTGACGTGCATGAGACACATGCATTTGCTCGCTGTTGATGTTCAACTACTAAATGTTTGTGGTCATGTAGGTCAATTGGAATGTGAATTGTGATAGGAGAATCATATTGCTCATATCAGAATCATATTGCGACAAGTAATATAAAACAGAAGTGTGATTCAGATGTTGAGACGAGGTGAATTGTCCATCAGGATATGGTGAACAGCTGTTTTCTTACTAATTGTAAGCTACTTTTTTCTCTTAATAACAAATCATGTCTTTTGCTTATATTGATGCAGCTTGCTTTTCAAGCTTTTTATGTCGTTGTTTTTCGAAACTTGACATTTTTCAATGTCATCAACACAGTTGTTGCAATCAAATGAACATCCGTATATTGTTTCCTCGTCTAAAATTAAAAAAAGCTTCCAACAGTGAAGTGTACACTTAGTGGTGGTAGGCAGAACGGTATCCATAGGTACGGGGAGCATAGCTGTACGCAGGGGAGGCGTATCCGTAGCTACGGGGAGCATATCCATATCCGTGGGAGGCAGAGCCGTAGCTGCGGGGAGCGTATCCGTATCCGTGCGAGGCGTAGGCCAGGGAGCGGCGGTGGCGGCCGTGTGAGCTGTATCCGTTGCCGTAGACGTTGGCGTAAACGTTGCCGTAGCCGTTGCCGTAGCCGTTTCCGTATCCGTTTCTGTAGCCGTTGCCGTAGCCACCGTAGCCGTAGCCTGCACGCCCGTTGCCGACGTGGGAAGGAGCGACGTAGGAGCTGTATCCACCGTGGTGTCCGCCGTAGCCAGACGTAGCAGAGACAACAGCCACCAGGGCAGCCAGACACAGCAGCTGCAAAACAGTATACACAACATCAGGAGGCTTGCATGAGTGGAGTAAAAGTGCTTGCTGACAATGATGTACGGGTACATTGTGGCTGGAGGGCAGCAAATCATGATTCAATTCAAGATATTTGAAGGAATATTTTTTTTCTTCGGATATGCAAGGTAATATAGCTACCAACATTTTTAGTTTAGAGATCATTCTGAATACAACATATTTGCTCTGATTTCCAATACGATATGAGCGAACAAATTACATTCAGATGCGGGCAAGACCAAAGCAATGTTGACAAATTCGCTCTCTGAACCTTTTGAGCTACTCACCGCAAGCTTGGCGTTCATCTCGGCTGTTTTTAGAGCTCCGACTGCTGGGAGAGTAGACCAGTGAGTGTGTGTCTGCTGCCAGCGTACCACGGTCTTTATACCTAGCGCTACCAAGCAGTTCCGACCTTGGTGATGACGCCATAATGTCGCTGGAGCAGAATCGCCACGCCACCTCCCCTATTCTGCTACGTGGTTTTCTCTGTAGCTGGAATATGGTTACATTGCAGAACAAGCACCTTGACTACCACAGCGTTGAAGATGCATGAATATCATGCCGAATAGGAAGACACTTGAACAACACATAAAGGCAGCGGAATTTAATTTTAATCCTGCAAGTATTATAAATAACGTGTCAGTTACTTTGTGAATATTCCTACCATCAAATTGAAATACTGGGACGATAATCAATACGCCAGCTTGATAGCTTGAATACAATCAGCTTGATATTATCCAACGTCAGCGTACACATGGAAATAAGTGCCCATACCTTTGAAGTGATCACAGTAAAATATGATAAGCTTCTCCGAACGAAGCCGATACAACCTCAACGTCTGGATAATTTCTATGAATTAACATTAACAATACCAGGTGAGGTAACAAAACACACTGATGTTAAAGTAAGTCAAAGTTTAGGTGACGGAGAGTATGGAAATATATAAATCTTATAGGTCAGTCTAGTGCAATCTGATTCCAATGAATAGTGGCCCAGATCTAATCTAAATTAATGCTTGGCATTGATTACTAGTCTGACACAATCTGATCTATCCGTTTAATCAACAGCGCTTGGTTTGAAAACAAAACATTATTTTGTCGGCTTTTTCGTTTGAAAAATGCATAGGCAGGTGAAGTCTAATGGAATCAGAGTACCTAAATATAAGTTGTAAAGCTAACATCTAAATAAATCAAAATATCCATATTGCCGACTGCTTTTTGCGACCCAAGCCCAGTCGGCTAGAATAGATGTGATAAAAGAGCCAATGCATTGAAAAGGTTCTTACAGACATGAATACAAACATGAATGTTAAACACTTCCTTCGGTATTGAACAACAAGTGATTAGTTTTGCCCAGCCAAGCATATTGATAGCTGGGGATGTCTGGCGAAACAGTAACAGCTCGAATTTGCTAATCAGAAATCTTTCGCGACAGAAGCAGACCTGGGCTAAATAGACGCATACACTACAATTCCTAGATTGGTTTTTGTCAGAAAATTTGCTGCGACGCACTGGCGGATACAGATAGGTAAAGAACCTGTTTGTGTGGAACACATAAAAACGCCACTATTCCACCAATACTAATCACATTTCGCTTGCTTGTGCATTAAATATTGATAAAACAATTTCACTGATAACGTTCTATAGATTTCCTTGAGAATGAGAAAATGTGTCAGTTTCCGGTCGATTTCAGTCCTTTTAGAGGCATGGCCCCGACACCCCCTGGATTCCCGCTGCTGTGACGCAGGTCATCAACCCTGACTGGGCATATACTTCAGTCTAGGAGACACGTGGAAGAATCACTGTGTACAGTGCAGTTATCAGGTGTTTCCCATGAGTTTGCGCATGTCACTCATGAGGATCACCCGCTGCCGGGCTCGGCAGCGTCTTTCGATGGTCGTGAGCTGGTGAGATAGGACGTCGATCACGGGGTTTTCCCGCACTGGGCGCCATAGCCAAGCTGCCATGCCAGAGTCGCTGAATGAGGGAAGACGAGACGAGCTCACAGACGAATCACGCGATAAAAGAAGCCAAGTGTACTTTTGGCGGCCTCTAAAATTTTAAGGGGTGGGGTGGTAGTTATGTAGGGGTAGAGTAGATAGGTGGTGATTTCTGTGACATTTACCGTGGAGACAATGTCCATCGTAGATATTATCGTCGTTGTCGTCGTCGATGGTTGGCGAAACAGAACAGAGAACATGACCAGTACGTGCACAATGCACTCATGTTCACACTTGATCAATAGGGACAACCAGTCATCATATTCCTAGATCGTGACCAGCAGCGTTTTAGTGACATGATGCTCACTGCTGCCTTCGTGGTACTGCTTTGTTCCGCGTGTTGTCCAATTTGATTGAAGTCTGCAGTCTCCCAAGTATTGTGTTGGTGTCAATTGCCAGGTTGAGAGGCATTATGACCGCAATTACCACTGTATGGATAAGTTAACGCAATGGTATTTAACAATTTAGTATGATTTTGGTATAGAACTTCGACCAACCTGTTTTTGTAGGGCCTTGGATAAATGGAAATTATTTATGCGAAATTGGAATTCAAAATGTACAAATTATGTATTGTATTTAATTTTTTTATTCGCACTTATCTCCTTTTTCCTCTTCCTCCTAGTAACTTCGTCCGTATGCGATATACACCTATAATTCGAAAAGCGCGTATTTGGACAGATATTTTGAAAATATATTTAAAATGCCAAGTGAACGTTTTGCAATTTAATTCACGTGTGACGTGCATGAGACACATGCATTTGCTCGCTGTTGATGTTCAACTACTAAATGTTTGTGGTCATGTAGGTCAATTGGAATGTGAATTGTGATAGGAGAATCATATTGCTCATATCAGAATCATATTGCGACAAGTAATATAAAACAGAAGTGTGATTCAGATGTTGAGACGAGGTGAATTGTCATCAGGATATGGTGAACAGCTGTTTTCTTACTAATTGTAAGCTACTTTTTTCTCTTAATAACACATCATGTCTTTTGCTTATTTTGATGCAGCTTGCTTTTCAAGCTTTTTATGTCGTTGTTTTTCGAAACTTGACATTTTTCAATGTCATCAACACAGTTGTTGCAATCAAATGAACATCCGTATATTGTTTCCTCGTCTAAAATTCAAAAAAGCTTCCAACAGTGAAGTGTACACTTAGTGGTGGTAGGCAGAACGGTATCCATAGGTACGGGGAGCATAGCTGTACGCAGGGGAGGCGTATCCGTAGCTACGGGGAGCATATCCGTATCCGTGGGAGGCAGAGCCGTAGCTGCGGGGAGCGTATCCGTATCCGTGCGAGGCGTAGGCCAGGGAGCGGCGGTGGCGGCCGTGTGAGCTGTATCCGTTGCCGTAGACGTTGGCGTAAACGTTGCCGTAGCCGTTTCCGTATCCGTTTCCGTAGCCGTTGCCGTAGCCACCGTAGCCGTAGCCTGCACGCCCGTAGCCGACGTGGGAAGGAGCGACGTAGGAGCTGTATCCACCGTGGTGTCCGCCGTAGCCAGACGTAGCAGAGACAACAGCCACCAGGGCAGCCAGACACAGCAGCTGCAAAACAGTATACAAAACATCAGGAGGCTTGCATGAGTGGAGTAACAAAGCTTGCTGACAATGATGTACGGGTACATTGTTGCTGGAGCGCAGCAAATCATTATTCAATTCAAGATATTTGAAGGAATATTTTTTTTCTTCGGATATGCAAGGTAATATAGGTACCAACATTTTTAGTTGAGAGATCATTCTGAATACAACATATTTGCTCTGATTTCCAATACGATATGAGCGAACAAATAACATTCAGATGCGGGCAAGACCAAAGCAATGTTGACAAATTCGCTCTCTGAACCTTCTGAGCTACTCACCGCAAGCTTGGCGTTCATCTTGGCTGTTTTTGGAGCTCCGACTGCTGGGAGAGTAGACCAGTGAGTGTGTGTCTGCTGCCAGTGTACCACGGTCTTTATACCTAGCGCTACCAAGCAGTTCCGACCTTGGTGATGACGTCATAATATCGCTGGAGCAGAATCGCCTCGCCACCTCGCCTATTCTGCTGCGTGGTTTTCTCTGTAGCTGGAATATGGTTACATTGCAGAACAAGCACCTTGACTACCACAGCGTTGAAGATGCATGAATATCATGCCGAATAGGAAGACACTTGAACAACACATAAAGGGAGCAGAATTTAATTTTAATCCTGCAAGTATTATAAATAACGTGTCAGTTACTTTGTGAATATTCCTACCATCGAATTGAAAGACTGGGACGATAATCAATACGCCAGCTTGATAGCTTGAATACAATCAGCTTGATATAATCCAACGTCAGCGTACACATGGAAATAAGTGCCCATACCTTTGAAGTGATGAAAGTAAAATATGTTAAGCTTCTCCGAACGAAGCCGATACAACCTCAACGTCTGGATTATTTCTATGAATTAACATTAACAATACCAGGTGAGGTAACAAAACACACTGATGTTAAAGTAAGTCAAAGTTTAAGTGACGGAGAGTATGGAAATATATAAATCTTATAGGTCAGTCTAGTTCAATCTGATTCCAATGAATAGTGGCTCAGATCTAATCTAAATTAATGCTTGGCATTGATTACTAGTCTGACACAATCTGATCTATCCGTTTAATCAACAGCGCTTGGTTTGAAAACAAAACATTATTTTGTCGGGTTTTTCGTTTGAAAAATGCATAAGCAGGTGAAGTCTAATGGAATCAGAGTACCTAAATATAAGTTGTAAAGCTAACATCTAAATAAATCAAAATATCCATATTCCAGACTGCTTTTTGCGACCCAAGCCCAGTCGGCTAGAATAGATGTGATAAAAGAGCCAATGCATTGAAAACGTTCTTACAGACATGAATACAAACATGAATGTTAAACACTTCCTTCGGTATTGAACAACAAGTGATTAGTTTTGCCCAGCCAGGCATATTGATAGCTGGGGATGTCTGGCGAAACAGTAACAGCTCGAATTTGCTAGTCAGAAATCTTTCGCGACAGAAGCAGACCTGGGCTAAGTAGACGCATACACTACATTTCCTAGATTGGTTTTTGTCAGAAAATTTGCTGCGACGCACTGGCGGATACAGATAGGTAAAGAACCTGTTTGTGTGACACACATAAAAACGCCACTATTCCACCAATAATAATCACATTTCGCTTGCTTGTGCATTAAATATTGATAAAACAACTTTCGCTGATAACGTTCTATAGATTTCCTTGAGAATGAGAAAATGTGTCAGTTTCCGGTCGATTTCAGTGCTTTTAGAGGCATGGCCCCGACACCCCCTGGATTCCCGCTGCTGTGACGCAGGTCATCAACCCTGACTGGGCATATACTTCAGTCTAGGAGACACGTGAAAGAATCACTGTGTACAGTGCAGTTATCAGGTGTTTCCCATGGGTTTGCGCAAGTCACTCATGAGAATCACCCGCTGCCAGGCTCGGCAGCGTCTTTCGATGGTCGTGAGCTGGTGAGATAGGACGTCGATCACGGGGTTTTCCCGCACTGTGCGCCATAGCCAAGCTGCCATGCCAGAGTCGCTGAATGAGGGAAGACGAGACGAGCTCACAGACGAATCACGCGATAAAAGAAGCCAAGTGTACTTTTGGCGGCCTCTAAAACTTTAAGGGGTGGGGTGGTAGTTATGTAGGGGTAGAGTAGATAGGTGGTGATTTCTGTGACATTTACCGTGGAGACAATGTCCATCGTAGATATTATCGTCGTTGTCGTCGTCGATGGTTGGCGAAACAGAACAGTGAACGTGACCAGTACGTGCACAATGCACTCATGTTCACACTTGATCACATAGGGACAACCAGTCATCATATTGCTAGATCGTGACCAGCAGCGTTTTAGTGACATGATGCTCACTGCTGCGTTCGTGGTACTGCTTTGTTCCGCGTGTTGTCCAATTTGATTGAAGTCTGCAGTCTCCCAAGTATTGTGTTGGTGTCAATTGCCAGGTTGAGAGGCATTATGACCGCAATTACCAGTGTATGGATAAGTTAACACAATGGTATTTAACAATGTAGTATGATTTTGGTATAGAACTTCGACCAACCTGTTTTTGTAGGGCCTTGGATAAATGGAAATTATTTATGCGAAATTTAAATTCAAAATGTACAAATTATGTATTGTATTTATTTCTTTTTCTTCGCACTTATCTCCTTTTTCCTCTTCCTCCTAGTAACTGCGTCTGTATGCGATATACACCTATAATTCGAAAAGTGCGTATATGGACAGATATTTTGAAAATATATTTAAAATGCCAAGTGAACGTTTTGCAATTTAATTCACGTGTGACGTGCATGAGACACATGCATTTGCTCGCTGTTGATGTTCAACTACTAAATGTTTGTGGTCATGTAGGTCAATTGGAATGTGAATTGTGATAGGAGAATCATATTGCTCATATCAGAATCATATTGCGACAAGTAATATAAAACAGAAATGTGATTCAGATGTTGAGACGAGGTGAATTGTCCATCAGGATATGGTGAACAGCTGTTTTCTTTCTAATTGTAAGCTACTTTTTTCTCTTAATAAAAAATCATGTCTTTTGCTTATTTTGATGCAGCTTGCTTTTCAAGCTTTTTATGTCGTTGTTTTTCGAAACTTGACATTTTTCAATGTCATCAACACAGTTGTTGCAATCAAATGAACATCCGTATATTGTTTCCTCGTCTAAAATTCAAAAAAGCTTCCAACAGTGAAGTGTACACTTAGTGGTGGTAGGCAGAACGGTATCCATAGGTACGGGGAGCATAGCTGTACGCAGGGGAGGCGTATCCGTAGCTACGGGGAGCATATCCGTATCCGTGGGAGGCAGAGCCGTAGCTGCGGGGAGCGTATCCGTATCCGTGCGAGGCGTAGGCCAGGGAGCGGCGGTGGCGGCCGTGTGAGCTGTATCCGTTGCCGTAGACGTTGGCGTAAACGTTGCCGTAGCCGTTTCCGTATCCGTTTCCGTAGCCGTTGCCGTAGCCACCGTAGCCGTAGCCTGCACGCCCGTAGCCGACGTGGGAAGGAGCGACGTAGGAGCTGTATCCACCGTGGTGTCCGCCGTAGCCAGACGTAGCAGAGACAACAGCCACCAGGGCAGCCAGACACAGCAGCTGCAAAACAGTATACAAAACATCAGGAGGCTTGCATGAGTGGAGTAACAAAGCTTGCTGACAATGATGTACGGGTACATTGTTGCTGGAGCGCAGCAAATCATTATTCAATTCAAGATATTTGAAGGAATATTTTTTTTCTTCGGATATGCAAGGTAATATAGGTACCAACATTTTTAGTTGAGAGATCATTCTGAATACAACATATTTGCTCTGATTTCCAATACGATATGAGCGAACAAATAACATTCAGATGCGGGCAAGACCAAAGCAATGTTGACAAATTCGCTCTCTGAACCTTCTGAGCTACTCACCGCAAGCTTGGCGTTCATCTCGGCTGTTTTTGGAGCTCCGACTGCTGGGAGAGTAGACCAGTGAGTGTGTGTCTGCTGCCAGTGTACCACGGTCTTTATACCTAGCGCACCCAAGCAGTTCCGACCTTGGTGATGACGTCATAATATCGCTGGAGCAGAATCGCCACGCCACCTCGCCTATTCTGCTGCGTGGTTTTCTCTGTAGCTGGAATATGGTTACATTGCAGAACAAGCACCTTGACTACCACAGCGTTGAAGATGCATGAATATCATGCCGAATAGGAAGACACTTGAACAACACATAAAGGGAGCAGAATTTAATTTTAATCCTGCAAGTATTATAAATAACGTGTCAGTTACTTTGTGAATATTCCTACCATCGAATTGAAAGACTGGGACGATAATCAATACGCCAGCTTGATAGCTTGAATACAATCAGCTTGATATAATCCAACGTCAGCGTACACATGGAAATAAGTGCCCAATCCTTTGAAGTGATCACAGTAAAATATATTAAGCTTCTCCGAACGAAGCCGATGCAACCTCAACGTCTGGATTATTTCTATGAATTAACATTAACAATACCAGGTGAGGTAACACAACACACTGATGTTAAAGTAAGTCAAAGTTTAAGTGACGGAGAGTATGGAAATATATAAATCTTATAGGTCAGTCTAGTTCAATATGATTCCAATGAATAGTGGCTCAGATCTAATCTAAATTAATGCTTGGCATTGATTACTAGTCTGACACAATCTGATCTATCCGTTTAATCAACTGCGCTTGGTTTGAAAACAAAACATTATTTTGTCGGGTTTTTCGTTTGAAAAATGCATAAGCAGGTGAAGTCTAATGGAATCAGAGTACCTAAATATAAGTTGTAAAGCTAACATCTAAATACATCAAAATATCCATATTCCAGACTGCTTTTTGCGACCCAAGCCCAGTCCGCTAGAATAGATGTGATAAAAGAGCCAATGCATTGAAAACGTTCTTACAGACATGAATACAAACATGAATGTTACACACTTCCTTCGGTATTGAACAACAAGTGATTAGTTTTGCCCAGCCAGGCATATTGATAGCTGGGGATGTCTGGCGAAACAGTAACAGCTCGAATTTGCTAGTCAGAAATCTTTCGCGACAGAAGCAGACCTGGGCTAAGTAGACGCATACACTACATTTCCTAGATTGGTTTTAGTCAGAAAATTTGCTGCGACGCACTGGCGGATACAGATAGGTAAAGAACCTGGTTGTGTGGAACACATAAAAACGCCACTATTCCACCAATAATAATCACATTTCGCTTGCTTGTGCATTAAATATTGATAAAACAACTTTCGCTGATAACGTTCTATAGATTTCCTTGAGAATGAGAAAATGTGTCAGTTTCCGGTCGATTTCAGTGCTTTTAGAGGCACCGACACCCCCTGGATTTCCGCTGCTGTGACGCAGGTCATCAACCCTGACTGGGCATATACTTCAGTCTAGGAGACACGTGGAAGAATCACTGTGTACAGTGCAGTTATCAGGTGTTTCCCATGGGTTTGCGCAAGTCACTCATGAGGATCACCCGCTGCCGGGCTCGGCAGCGTCTTTCGATGGTCGTGAGCTGGTGAGATAGGACGTCGATCACGGGGTTTTCCCGCACTGGGCGCCATAGCCAAGCTGCCATGCCAGAGTCGCTGAATGAGGGAAGACGAGACGAGCTCAAAGACGAATCACGCGATAAAAGAAGCCAAGTGTACTTTTGGCGGCCTCTAAAATTTTAAGGGGTGGGGTGGTAGTTATGTATGGGTAGAGTAGATAGGTGGTGATTTCTGTGACATTTATCGTGGAGACAATGTCCATTGTAGATATTATCGTCGTTGTCGTCGTCGATGGTTGGCGAGACAGAACAGAGAACGTGACCAGTACGTGCACAATGCACTCATGTTCACACTTGATCACATAGGGACAACCAGTCATCATATTCCTAGATCGTGACCAGCAGCGTTTTAGTGACATGATGCTCACTGCTGCCTTCGTGGTACTGCTTTGTTCCGCGTGTTGTCCAATTTGATTGAAGTCTGCAGTCTCCCAAGTATTGTGTTGGTGTCAATTGCCAGGTTGAGAGGCATTATGACCGCAATTACCACTGTATGGATAAGTTAACGCAATGGTATTTAACAATTTAGTATGATTTTGGTATAGAACTTCGACCAACCTGTTTTTGTAGGGCCTTGGATAAATGGAAATTATTTATGCGAAATTGGAATTCAAAATGTACAAATGATGTATTGTATTTATTTCTTTTTCTTCGCACTTATCTCCTTTTTCCTCTTCCTCCTAGTAACTTCGTCCGTATGCGATATACACCTATAATTCGAAAAGTGCGTATTTGGACAGATATTTTGAAAATATATTTAAAATGCCAAGTGAACGTTTTGCAATTTAATTCACGTGTGACGTGCATGAGACACATGCATTTGCTCGCTGTTGATGTTCAACTACTAAATGTTTGTGGTCATGTAGGTCAATTGGAATGTGAATTGTGATAGGAGAATCATATTGCTCATATCAGAATCATATTGCGACAAGTAATATAAAACAGAAGTGTGATTCAGATGTTGAGACGAGGTGAATTGTCCATCAGGATATGGTGAACAGCTGTTTTCTTACTAATTGTAAGCTACTTTTTTCTCTTAATAACAAATCATGTCTTTTGCTTATTTTGATGCAGTTTGCTTTTCAAGCTTTTTATGTCGTTGTTTTTCGAAACCTGACATTTTTCAAAGTCATCAACACAGTTGTTGCAATCAAATGAACATCCGTATATTGTTTCCTCTTCTAAAATTCAAAAAAGCTTCCAACAGTGAAGTGTACACTTAGTGGTGGTAGGCAGAACGGTATCCATAGGTACGGGGAGCATAGCTGTACGCAGGGGAGGCGTATCCGTAGCTACGGGGAGCATATCCGTATCCGTGGGAGGCAGAGCCGTAGCTGCGGGGAGCGTATCCGTATCCGTGCGAGGCGTAGGCCAGGGAGCGGCGGTGGCGGCCGTGTGAGCTGTATCCGTTGCCGTAGACGTTGGCGTAAACGTTGCCGTAGCCGTTTCCGTATCCGTTTCCGTAGCCATTGCCGTAGCCACCGTAGCCGTAGCCTGCACGCCCGTAGCCGACGTGGGAAGGAGCGACGTAGGAGCTGTATCCACCGTGGTGTCCGCCGTAGCCAGACGTAGCAGAGACAACAGCCACCAGGGCAGCCAGACACAGCAGCTGCAAAACAGTATATAAAACATCAGGAGGCTTGCATGAGTGGAGTAACAAAGCTTGCTGACAATGATGTACGGGTACATTGTGGCTGGAGCGCAGCAAATCATTATTCAATTCAAGATATTTGAAGGAATATTTTTTTTTCTTCGGATATGCAAGGTAATATAGGTACCAACATGTTTAGTTTAGAGATCATTCTGAATACAACATATTTGCTCTGATTTCCAATACGATATGAGCGAACAAATAACATTCAGATGCGGGCAAGACCAAAGCAATGTTGACAAATTCGCTCTCTGAACCTTCTGAGCTACTCACCGCAAGCTTGGCGTTCATCTCGGCTGTTTTTGGAGCTCCGACTGCTGGGAGAGTAGACCAGTGAGTGTGTGTCTGCTGCCAGTGTACCACGGTCTTTATACCTAGCGCTACCAAGCAGTTCCGACCTTGGTGATGCCGTCATAATATCGCTGGAGCAGAATCGCCACGCCACCTCCCTTATTCTGCTGCGTGGTTTTCTCTGTAGCTGGAATATGGTTACATTGCAGAACAAGCACCTTGACTACCACAGCCTTGAAGATGCATGAATATCATGCCGAATAGGAAGACACTTGAACAACACATAAAGGGAGCAGAATTTAATTTTAATCCTGCAAGTATTATAAATAACGTGTCAGTTACTTTGTGAATATTCCTACCATCGAATTGAAAGACTGGGACGATAATCAATACGCCAGCTTGATAGCTTGAATACAATCAGCTTGATATAATCCAACGTCAGCGTACACATGGAAATAAGTGCCCAAACCTTTGAAGTGATCACAGTAAAATATATTAAGCTTCTCCGAACGAAGCCGATACAACCTCAACGTCTGGATTATTTCTATGAATTAACATTAACAATACCAGGTGAGGTAACAAAACACACTGATGTTAAAGTAAGTCAAAGTTTAAGTGACGGAGAGTATGGAAATATATAAATCTTATAGGTCAGTCTAGTTCAATCTGATTCCAATGAATAGTGGCTCAGATCTAATCTAAATTAATGCTTGGCATTGATTACTAGTCTGACACAATCTGATCTATCCGTTTAATCAACTGCGCTTGGTTTGAAAACAAAACATTATTTTGTCGGGTTTTTCGTTTGAAAAATGCATAAGCAGGTGAAGTCTAATGGAATCAGAGTACCTAAATATAAGTTGTAAAGCTAACATCTAAATACATCAAAATATCCATATTCCAGACTGCTTTTTGCGACCCAAGCCCAGTCGGCTAGAATAGATGTGATAAAAGAGCCAATGCATTGAAAACGTTCTTACAGACATGAATACAAACATGAATGTTAAACACTTCCTTCGGTATTGAACAACAAGTGATTAGTTTTGCCCAGCCAGGCATATTGATAGCTGGGGATGTCTGGCGAAACAGTAACAGCTCGAATTTGCTAGTCAGAAATCTTTCGCGCAGAAGCAGACCTGGGCTAAGTAGACGCATACACTACATTTCCTAGATTGGTTTTTGTCAGAAAATTTGCTGCGACGCACTGGCGGATACAGATAGGTAAAGAACCTGTTTGTGTGGAACACATAAAAACGCCACTATTCCACCAATAATAATCACATTTCGCTTGCTTGTGCATTAAATATTGATAAAACAACTTTCGCTGATAACGTTCTATAGATTTCCTTGAGAATGAGAAAATGTGTCAGTTTCCGGTCGATTTCAGTCCTTTTAGAGGCATGGCCCCGACACCCCCTGGATTCCCGCTGCTGTGACGCAGGTCATCAACCCTGACTGGGCATATACTTCAGTCTAGGAGACACGTGGAAGAATCACTGTGTACAGGGCAGTTATCAGGTGTTTCCCATGGGTTTGCGCAAGTCACTCATGAGGATCACCCGCTGCCGGGCTCGGCAGCGTCTTTCGATGGTCGTGAGCTGGTGAGATAGGACGTCGATCACGGGGTTTTCCCGCACTGGGCGCCATAGCCAAGCTGCCATGCCAGAGTCGCTGAATGAGGGAAGACGAGACGAGCTCACAGACGAATCACGCGATAAAAGAAGCCAAGTGTACTTTTGGCGGCTTCTAAAATTTTAAGGGGTGGGGTGGTAGTTATGTAGGGGTAGAGTAGATAGGTGGTGATTTCTGTGACATTTACCGTGGAGACAATGTCCATCGTAGATATTATCGTCGTTGTCGTCGTCGATAGTTGGCGAAACAGAACAGTGAACGTGACCAGTACGTGCACAATGCACTCATGTTCACACTTGATCACATAGGGACAACGAGTCATCATATTGCTAGATCGTGACCAGCAGCGTTTTAGTGACATGATGCTCACAGCTGCCTTCGTGGTACTGCTTTGTTCCGCGTGTTGTCCAATTTGATTGAAGTCTGCAGTCTCCCAAGTATTGTGTTGGTGTCAATTGCCAGGTTGAGAGGCATTATGACCGCAATTACCACTGTATGGATAAGTTAACACAATGGTATTTAACAATTTAGTATGATTTTGGTATAGAACTTCGACCAACCTGTTTTTGTAGGGCCTTGGATAAATGGAAATTATTTATGCGAAATTTAAATTCAAAATGTACAAATTATGTATTGTATTTATTTCTTTTTCTTCGCACTTATCTCCTTTTTCCTCTTCCTCCTAGTAACTGCGTCCGTATGCGATATACACCTATAATTCGAAAAGTGCGTATATGGACAGATATTTTGAAAATATATTTAAAATGCCAAGTGAACGTTTTGCAATTTAATTCACGTGTGACGTGCATGAGACACATGCATTTGCTCGCTGTTGATGTTCAACTACTAAATGTTTGTGGTCATGTAGGTCAATTGGAATGTGAATTGTGATAGGAGAATCATATTGCTCATATCAGAATCATATTGCGACAAGTAATATAAAACAGAAGTGTGATTCAGATGTTGAGACGAGGTGAATTGTCCATCAGGATATGGTGAACAGCTGTTTTCTTACTAATTGTAAGCTACTTTTTTCTCTTAATAACAAATCATGTCTTTTGCTTATTTTGATGCAGCTTGCTTTTCAAGCTTTTTATGTCGTTGTTTTTCGAAACTTGACATTTTTCAATGTCATCAACACAGTTGTTGCAATCAAATGAACATCCGTATATTGTTTCCTCGTCTAAAATTCAAAAAAGCTTCCAACAGTGAAGTGTACACTTAGTGGTGGTAGGCAGAACGGTATCCATAGGTACGGGGAGCATAGCTGTACGCAGGGGAGGCGTATCCGTAGCTACGGGGAGCATATCCGTATCCGTGGGAGGCAGAGCCGTAGCTGCGTGGAGCGTATCCGTATCCGTGCGAGGCGTAGGCCAGGGAGCGGCGGTGGCGGCCGTGTGAGCTGTATCCGTTGCCGTAGACGTTGGCGTAAACGTTGCCGTAGCCGTTGCCGTAGCCGTTGCCGTATCCATTTCTGTAGCCGTTGCCGTAGCCACCGTAGCCGTAGCCTGCACGCCCGTTGCCGACGTGGGAAGGAGCGACGTAGGAGCTGTATCCACCGTGGTGTCCGCCGTAGCCAGACGTAGCAGAGACAACAGCCACCAGGGCAGCCAGACACAGCAGCTGCAAAACAGTATACACAACATCAGGAGGCTTGCATGAGTGGAGTAAAAGAGCTTGCTGACAATGATGTACGGGTACATTGTGGCTGGAGCGCAGCAAATCATTATTCAATTCAAGATATTTGAAGGAATATTTTTTTCTTCGGATATGCAAGGTAATATAGCTACCAACATTTTTAGTTTAGAGATCATTCTGAATACAACATATTTGCTCTGATTTCCAATACGATATGAGCGAACAAATAACATTCAGATGCGGGCAATACCAAAGCAATGTTGACAAATTCGCTCTCTGAACCTTCTGAGCTACTCACCGCAAGCTTGGCGTTCATCTCGGCTGTTTTTGGAGCTCCGACTGCTGGGAGAGTAGACCAGTGAGTGTGTGTCTGCTGCCAGCGTACCACGGTCTTTATACCTAGCGCTACCAAGCAGTTCTGACCTTGGTGATGACGTCATAATATCGCTGGAGCAGAATCGCCACGCCACCTCCCCTATTCTGCTGCGTGGTTTTCTCTGTAGTTGGAATATGGTTACATTGCAGAACAAGCACCTTGACTACCACAGCGTTGAAGATGCATGAATATCATGCCGAATAGGAAGACACTTGAACAACACATAAAGGCAGCGGAATTTAATTTTAATCCTGCAAGTATTATAAATAACGTGTCAGTTACTTTGTGAATATTCCTACCATCGAATTGAAAGACTGAGACGATAATCAATACGCCAGCTTGATAGCTTGAATACAATCAGCTTGATATAATCCAACGTCAGCGTACACATGGAAATAAGTGTCCATACCTTTGAAGTGATCACAGTAAAATATGTTAAGCTTCTCCGAACGAAGCCGATACAACCTCAACGTCTGGATTATTTCTATGAATTAACATTAACAATACCAGGTGAGGTAACAAAACACACTGATGTTAAAGTAAGTCAAAGTTTAGGTGACGGAGAGTATGGAAATATATAAATCTTATAGGTCAGTCTAGTGCAATCTGATTCCAATAAATAGTGGCTCAGATCTAATCTAAATTAATGCTTGGCATTGATTACTAGTCTGACACAATCTGATCTATCCGTTTAATCAACAGCGCTTGGTTTGAAAACAAAACATTATTTTGTCGGCTTTTTCGTTTGAAAAATGCATAAGCAGGTGAAGTCTAATGGAATCAGAGTACCTAAATATAAGTTGTAAAGCTAACATCTAAATAAATCAAAATATCCATATTGCCGACTGCTTTTTGCGACCCAAGCCCAGTCGGCTAGAATAGATGTGATAAAAGAGCCAATGCATTGAAAAGGTTCTTACAGACATGAATACAAACATGAATGTTAAACACTTCCTTCGGTATTGAACAACAAGTGATTAGTTTTGCCCAGCCAAGCATATTGATAGCTGGGGATGTCTGGCGAAACAATAACAGCTCGAATTTGCTAGTCAGAAATCTTTCGCGACAGAAGCAGACCTGGGCTAAATAGACGCATACACTACAATTCCTAGATTGGTTTTTGTCAGAAAATTTGCTGCGACGCACTGGCGGATACAGATAGGTAAAGAACCTGTTTGTGTGGAACACATAAAAACGCCACTATTCCACCAATACTAATCACATTTCGCTTGCTTGTGCATTAAATATTGATAAAACAATTTCGCTGATAACGTTCTATAGATTTCCTTGAGAATGAGAAAATGTGTCAGTTTCCGGTCGATTTCAGTCCTTTTAGAGGCATGGCCCCGACACCCCCTGGATTCCCGCTGCTGTGACGCAGGTCATCAACCCTGACTGGGCATATACTTCAGTCTAGGAGACACGTGGAAGAATCACTGTGTACAGTGCAGTTATCAGGTGTTTCCCATGGGTTTGCGCATGTCACTCATGAGGATCACCCGCTGCCGGGCTCGGCAGCGTCTTTCGATGGTCGTGAGCTGGTGAGATAGGACGTCGATCACGGGGTTTTCCCGCACTGGGCGCCATAGCCAAGCTGCCATGCCAGAGTCGCTGAATGAGGGAAGACGAGACGAGCTCACAGACGAATCACGCGATAAAAGAAGCCAAGTGTACTTTTGGCGGCCTCTAAAATTTTAAGGGGTGGGGTGGTAGTTATGTAGGGGTAGAGTAGATAGGTGGTGATTTCTGTGACATTTACCGTGGAGACAATGTCCATCGTAGATATTATCGTCGTTGTCGTCGATGGTTGGCGAAACAGAACAGTGAACGTGACCAGTACGTGCACAATGCACTCATGTTCACACTTGATCACATAGGGACAACCAGTCATCATATTGCTAGATCGTGACCAGCAGCGTTTTAGTGACATGATGCTCACTGCTGCCTTCGTGGTACTACTTTGTTCCGTGTGTTGTGAAATTTGATTGAAGTCTGCAGTCTCCCAAGTATTGTGTTGGTGTCAATTGCCAGGTTGAGAGGCATTATGACCGCAATTACCACTGTATGGATAAGTTAACACAATGGTATTTAACAATTTAGTATGATTTTGGTATAGAACTTCGACCAACGTGTTTTTGTAGGGCCTTGGATAAATGGAAATTATTTATGCGAAATTTAAATTCAAAATGTACAAATTATGTATTGTATTTATTTCTTTTTCTTCGCATTTATCTCCTTTTTCCTCTTCCTCCTAGTAACTGCGTCCGTATGCGATATACACCTATAATTCAAAAAGTGCGTATATGGACAGATATTTTGAAAATATATTTAAAATGCCAAGTGAACGTTTTGCAATTTAATTCACGTGTGACGTGCATGAGACACATGCATTTGCTCGCTGTTGATGTTCAACTACTAAATGTTTGTGGTCATGTAGGTCAATTGGAATGTGAATTGTGATAGGAGAATCATATTGCTCATATCAGAATCATATTGCGACAAGTAATATAAAACAGAAGTGTGATTCAGATGTTGAGACGAGGTGAATTGTCCATCAGGATATGGTGAACAGCTGTTTTCTTACTAATTGTAAGCTACTTTTTTCTCTTAATAACAAATCATGTCTTTTGCTTATATTGATGCAGCTTGCTTTTCAAGCTTTTTATGTCGTTGTTTTTCGAAACTTGACATTTTTCAATGTCATCAACACAGTTGTTGCAATCAAATGAACATCCGTATATTGTTTCCTCGTCTAAAATTCAAAAAAGCTTCCAACAGTGAAGTGTACACTTAGTGGTGGTAGGCAGAACGGTATCCATAGGTACGGGGAGCATAGCTGTACGCAGGGGAGGCGTATCCGTAGCTACGGGGAGCATATCCATATCCGTGGGAGGCAGAGCCGTAGCTGCGGGGAGCGTATCCGTATCCGTGCGAGGCGTAGGCCAGGGAGCGGCGGTGGCGGCCGTGTGAGCTGTATCCGTTGCCGTAGACGTTGGCGTAAACGTTGCCGTAGCCGTTGCCGTAGCCGTTTCCGTATCCGTTTCTGTAGCCGTTGCCGTAGCCACCGTAGCCGTAGCCTGCACGCCCGTTGCCGACGTGGGAAGGAGCGACGTAGGAGCTGTATCCACCGTGGTGTCCGCCGTAGCCAGACGTAGCAGAGACAACAGCCACCAGGGCAGCCAGACACAGCAGCTGCAAAACAGTATACACAACATCAGGAGGCTTGCATGAGTGGAGTAAAAGAGCTTGCTGACAATGATGTACGGGTACATTGTGGCTGGAGCGCAGCAAATCATTATTCAATTCAAGATATTTGAAGGAATATTTTTTTTCTTCGGATATGCAAGGTAATATAGCTACCAACATTTTTAGTTTAGAGATCATTCTGAATACAACATATTTGCTCTGATTTCCAATACGATATGAGCGAACAAATAACATTCAGATGCGGGCAATACCAAAGCAATGTTGACAAATTCGCTCTCTGAACCTTCTGAGCTACTCACCGCAAGCTTGGCGTTCATCTCGGCTGTTTTTGGAGCTCCGACTGCTGGGAGAGTAGACCAGTGAGTGTGTGTCTGCTGCCAGCGTACCACGGTCTTTATACCTAGCGCTACCAAGCAGTTCTGACCTTGGTGATGACGTCATAATATCGCTGGAGCAGAATCGCCACGCCACCTCCCCTATTCTGCTGCGTGGTTTTCTCTGTAGCTGGAATATGGTTACATTGCAGAACAAGCACCTTGACTACCACAGCGTTGAAGATGCATGAATATCATGCCGAATAGGAAGACACTTGAACAACACATAAAGGGAGCAGAATTTAATTTTAATCCTGCAAGTATTATAACTAACGTGTCAGTTACTTTGTGAATATTCCTACCATCGAATTGAAAGACTGGGACGATAATCAATACGCCAGCTTGATAGCTTGAATACAATCAGCTTGATATAATCCAACGTCAGCGTACACATGGAAATAAGTGCCCATACCTTTGAAGTGATCACAGTAAAATATATTAAGCTTCTCCGAACGAAGCCGATACAACCTCAACGTCTGGATTATTTCTATGAATTAACATTAACAATACCAGGTGAGGTAACAAAACACACTGATGTTAAAGTAAGTCAAAGTTTAAGTGACGGAGAGTATGGAAATATATAAATCTTATAGGTCAGTCTAGTTCCATCTGATTCCAATGAATAGTGGCTCAGATCTAATCTAAATTAATGCTTGGCATTGATTACTAGTCTGACACAATCTGATCTATCCGTTTAGTCAACTGCGCTTGGTTTGAAAACAAAACATTATTTTGTCGGGTTTTTCGTTTGAAAAATGCATAAGCAGGTGAAGTCTAATGGAATCAGAGTACCTAAATATAAGTTGTAAAGCTAACATCTAAATACATCAAAATATCCATATTCCAGACTGCTTTTTGCGACCCAAGCCCAGTCGGCTAGAATAGATGTGATAAAAGAGCCAATGCATTGAAAACGTTCTTACAGACATGAATACAAACATGAATGTTAAACACTTCCTTCGGTATTGAACAACAAGTGATTAGTTTTGCCCAGCCAGGCATATCGATAGCTGGGGATGTCTGGCGAAACAGTAACAGCTCGAATTTGCTAGTCAGAAATCTTTCGCGACAGAAGCAGACCTGGGCTAAGTAGACGCATACACTACATTTCCTAGATTGGTTTTTGTCAGAAAATTTGCAGCGACGCACTGGCGGATACAGATAGGTAAAGAACCTGGTTGTGTGGAACACATAAAAACGCCACTATTCCACCAATAATAATCACATTTCGCTTGCTTGTGCATTAAATATTGATAAAACAACTTTCGATGATAACGTTCTATAGATTTCCTTGAGAATGAGAAAATGTGTCAGTTTCCGGTCGATTTCAGTCCTTTTAGAGGCCTGGCCCCGACACCCCCTGGATTCCCGCTGCTGTGACGAAGGTCATCAACCCTGACTGGGCATATACTTCAGTCTAGGAGACACGTGGAAGAATCACTGTGTACAGTGCAGTTATCAGGTGTTTCCCATGGGTTTGCGCAAGTCACTCATGAGGATCACCCGCTGCCGGGCTCGGCAGCGTCTTTCGATGGTCGTGAGCTGGTGAGATAGGACGTCGATCACGGGGTTTTCCCGCACTGGGCGCCATAGCCAAGCTGCCATGCCAGAGTCGCTGAATGAGGGAAGACGAGACGAGCTCACAGACGAATCACGCGATAAAAGAAGCCAAGTGTACTTTTGGCGGCCTCTAAAATTTTAAGGGGTGGGGTGGTAGTTATGTAGGGGTAGATTAGATAGGTGGTGATTTCTGTGACATTTACCGTGGAGACAATGTCCATCGTAGATATTATCGTCGTTGTCGTCGTCGATGGTTGGCGAAACAGAACAGTGAACGTGACCAGTACGTGCACAATGCACTCATGTTCACACTTGATCACATAGGGACAACGAGTCATCATATTGCTAGATCGTGACCAGCAGCGTTTTAGTGGCATGATGCTCACTGCTGCCTTCGTGGTACTGCTTTGTTCCGCGTCCTGTCCAATTTGATTGAAGTCTGCAGTCTCCCAAGTTTTGTGTTGGTGTCAATTGCCAGGTTGAGAGGCATTATGACCGCAATTACCACTGTATGGATAAGTTAACACAATGGTATTTAACAATTTCGTATGATTTTGGTATAGAACTTCGACCAACCTGTTTTTGTAGGGCCTTGGATAAATGGAAATTATTTATGCGAAATTTAAATTCAAAATGTACAAATTATGTATTGTATTTATTTATTTTTCTTCGCACTTATCTCCTTTTTCCTCTTCCTCCTAGTAACTGCGTCCGTATGCGATATACACCTATAATTCGAAAAGTGCGTATATGGACAGATATTTTGAAAATACATTTAAAATGCCAAGTGAACGTTTTGCAATTTAATTCACGTGTGACGTGCATGAGACACATGCATTTGCTCGCTGTTGATGTTCAACTACTAAATGTTTGTGGTCATGTAGGTCAATTGGAATGTGAATTGTGATAGGATAATCATATTGCTCATATCAGAATCATATTGCGACAAGTAATATAAAACAGAAGTGTGATTCAGATGTTGAGACGAGGTGAATTGTCCATCAGGATATGGTGAACAGCTGTTTTCTTACTAATTGTAAGCTTCTTTTTTCTCTTAATAACAAATCATGTCTTTTGCTAATTTTGATGCAGCTTGCTTTTCAAGCTTTTTATGTCGCTGTTTTTCGAAACTTGACATTTTTCAATGTCATCAACACAGTTGTTGCAATCAAATGAACATCCGTATATTGTTTCCTCGTCTAAAATTCAAAAAAGCTTCCAACAGTGAAGTGTACACTTAGTGGTGGTAGGCAGAACGGTATCCATAGGTACGGGGAGCATAGCTGTACGCAGGGGAGGCGTATCCGTAGCTACGGGGAGCATATCCGTATCCGTGGGAGGCAGAGCCGTAGCTGCGGGGAGCGTATCCGTATCCGTGCGAGGCGTAGGCCAGGGAGCGGCGGTGGCGGCCGTGTGAGCTGTATCCGTTGCCGTATCCGTTGGCGTAAACGTTGCCGTAGCCGTTTCCGTATCCGTTTCCGTAGCCGTTGCCGTAGCCACCGTAGCCGTAGCCTGCACGCCCGTAGCCGACGTGGGAAGGAGCGACGTAGGAGCTGTATCCACCGTGGTGTCCGCCGTAGCCAGACGTAGCAGAGACAACAGCCACCAGGGCAGCCAGACACAGCAGCTGCAAAACAGTATACAAAACATCAGGAGGCTTGCATGAGTGGAGTAACAAAGCTTGCTGACAATGATGTACGGGTACATTGTGGCTGGAGCGCAGCAAATCATTATTCAATTCAAGATATTTGAAGGAACATTTTTTTTCTTCGCATATGCAAGGTAATATAGGTACCAACATTTTTAGTTTAGAGATCATTCTGAATACAACATATTTGCTCTGATTTCCAATACGATATGAGCGAACAAATTACATTCAGATGCGGGCAAGACCAAAGCAATGTTGACAAATTCGCTCTCTGAACCTTCTGAGCTACTCACCGCAAGCTTGGCGTTCATCTCGGCTGTTTTTAGAGCTCCGACTGCTGGGAGAGTAGACCAGTGAGTGTGTGTCTGCTGCCAGCGTACCACGGTCTTTATACCTAGCGCTACCAAGCAGTTCCGACCTTGGTGATGACGCCATAATGTCGCTGGAGCAGAATCGCCACGCCACCTCCCCTATTCTGCTACGTGGTTTTCTCTGTAGCTGGAATATGGTTACATTGCAGAACAAGCACCTTGACTACCACAGCGTTGAAGATGCATGAATATCATGCCGAATAGGAAGACACTTGAACAACACATAAAGGCAGCGGAATTTAATTTTAATCCTGCAAGTATTATAAATAACGTGTCAGTTACTTTGTGAATATTCCTACCATCAAATTGAAATACTGGGACGATAATCAATACGCCAGCTTGATAGCTTGAATACAATCAGCTTGATATTATCCAACGTCAGCGTACACATGGAAATAAGTGCCCATACCTTTGAAGTGATCACAGTAAAATATGATAAGCTTCTCCGAACGAAGCCGATACAACCTCAACGTCTGGATAATTTCTATGAATTAACATTAACAATACCAGGTGAGGTAACAAAACACACTGATGTTAAAGTAAGTCAAAGTTTAGGTGACGGAGAGTATGGAAATATATAAATCTTATAGGTCAGTCTAGTGCAATCTGATTCCAATGAATAGTGGCTCAGATCTAATCTAAATTAATGCTTGGCATTGATTACTAGTCTGACACAATCTGATCTATCCGTTTAATCAACAGCGCTTGGTTTGAAAACAAAACATTATTTTGTCGGCTTTTTCGTTTGAAAAATGCATAGGCAGGTGAAGTCTAATGGAATCAGAGTACCTAAATATAAGTTGTAAAGCTAACATCTAAATAAATCAAAATATCCATATTGCCGACTGCTTTTTGCGACCCAAGCCCAGTCGGCTAGAATAGATGTGATAAAAGAGCCAATGCATTGAAAAGGTTCTTACAGACATGAATACAAACATGAATGTTAAACACTTCCTTCGGTATTGAACAACAAGTGATTAGTTTTGCCCAGCCAAGCATATTGATAGCTGGGGATGTCTGGCGAAACAGTAACAGCTCGAATTTGCTAGTCAGAAATCTTTCGCGACAGAAGCAGACCTGGGCTAAATAGACGCATACACTACAATTCCTAGATTGGTTTTTGTCAGAAAATTTGCTGCGACGCACTGGCGGATACAGATAGGTAAAGAACCTGTTTGTGTGGAACACATAAAAACGCCACTATTCCACCAATACTAATCACATTTCGCTTGCTTGTGCATTAAATATTGATAAAACAATTTCGCTGATAACGTTCTATAGATTTCCTTGAGAATGAGAAAATGTGTCAGTTTCCGGTCGATTTCAGTCCTTTTAGAGGCATGGCCCCGACACCCCCTGGATTCCCGCTGCTGTGACGCAGGTCATCAACCCTGACTGGGCATATACTTCAGTCTAGGAGACACGTGGAAGAATCACTGTGTACAGTGCAGTTATCAGGTGTTTCCCATGGGTTTGCGCATGTCACTCATGAGGATCACCCGCTGCCGGGCTCGGCAGCGTCTTTCGATGGTCGTGAGCTGGTGAGATAGGACGTCGATCACGGGGTTTTCCCGCACTGGGCGCCATAGCCAAGCTGCCATGCCAGAGTCGCTGAATGAGGGAAGACGAGACGAGCTCACAGACGAATCACGCGATAAAAGAAGCCAAGTGTACTTTTGGCGGCCTCTAAAATTTTAAGGGGTGGGGTGGTAGTTATGTAGGGGTAGAGTAGATAGGTGGTGATTTCTGTGACATTTACCGTGGAGACAATGTCCATCGTAGATATTATCGTCGTTGTCGTCGTCGATGGTTGGCGAAACAGAACAGTGAACGTGACCAGTACGTGCACAATGCACTCATGTTCACACTTGATCACATAGGGACAACCAGTCATCATATTGCTAGATCGTGACCAGCAGCGTTTTAGTGACATGATGCTCACTGCTGCGTTCGTGGTACTGCTTTGTTCCGCGTGTTGTCCAATTTGATTGAAGTCTGCAGTCTCCCAAGTATTGTGTTGGTGTCAATTGCCAGGTTGAGAGGCATTATGACCGCAATTACCAGTGTATGGATAAGTTAACACAATGGTATTTAACAATGTAGTATGATTTTGGTATAGAACTTCGACCAACCTGTTTTTGTAGGGCCTTGGATAAATGGAAATTATTTATGCGAAATTTAAATTCAAAATGTACAAATTATGTATTGTATTTATTTCTTTTTCTTCGCAGTTATCTCCTTTTTCCTCTTCCTCCTAGTAACTGCGTCTGTATGCGATATACACCTATAATTCGAAAAGTGCGTATATGGACAGATATTTTGAAAATATATTTAAAATGCCAAGTGAACGTTTTGCAATTTAATTCACGTGTGACGTGCATGAGACACATGCATTTGCTCGCTGTTGATGTTCAACTACTAAATGTTTGTGGTCATGTAGGTCAATTGGAATGTGAATTGTGATAGGAGAATCATATTGCTCATATCAGAATCATATTGCGACAAGTAATATAAAACAGAAGTGTGATTCAGATGTTGAGACGAGGTGAATTGTCCATCAGGATATGGTGAACAGCTGTTTTCTTTCTAATTGTAAGCTACTTTTTTCTCTTAATAACAAATCATGTCTTTTGCTTATTTTGATGCAGCTTGCTTTTCAAGCTTTTTATGTCGTTGTTTTTCGAAACTTGACATTTTTCAATGTCATCAACACAGTTGTTGCAATCAAATGAACATCCGTATATTGTTTCCTCGTCTAAAATTCAAAAAAGCTTCCAACAGTGAAGTGTACACTTAGTGGTGGTAGGCAGAACGGTATCCATAGGTACGGGGAGCATAGCTGTACGCAGGGGAGGCGTATCCGTAGCTACGGGGAGCATATCCGTATCCGTGGGAGGCAGAGCCGTAGCTGCGGGGAGCGTATCCGTATCCGTGCGAGGCGTAGGCCAGGGAGCGGCGGTGGCGGCCGTGTGAGCTGTATCCGTTGCCGTAGACGTTGGCGTAAACGTTGCCGTAGCCGTTTCCGTATCCGTTTCCGTAGCCGTTGCCGTAGCCACCGTAGCCGTAGCCTGCACGCCCGTAGCCGACGTGGGAAGGAGCGACGTAGGAGCTGTATCCACCGTGGTGTCCGCCGTAGCCAGACGTAGCAGAGACAACAGCCACCAGGGCAGCCAGACACAGCAGCTGCAAAACAGTATACAAAACATCAGGAGGCTTGCATGAGTGGAGTAACAAAGCTTGCTGACAATGATGTACGGGTACATTGTGGCTGGAGCGCAGCAAATCATTATTCAATTCAAGATATTTGAAGGAATATTTTTTTTCTTCGGATATGCAAGGTAATATAGGTACCAACATTTTTAGTTGAGAGATCATTCTGAATACAACATATTTGCTCTGATTTCCAATACGATATGAGCGAACAAATAACATTCAGATGCGGGCAAGACCAAAGCAATGTTGACAAATTCGCTCTCTGAACCTTCTGAGCTACTCACCGCAAGCTTGGCGTTCATCTCGGCTGTTTTTGGAGCTCCGACTGCTGGGAGAGTAGACCAGTGAGTGTGTGTCTGCTGCCAGTGTACCACGGTCTTTATACCTAGCGCTACCAAGCAGTTCCGACCTTGGTGATGACGTCATAATATCGCTGGAGCAGAATCGCCACGCCACCTCGCCTATTCTGCTGCGTGGTTTTCTCTGTAGCTGGAATATGGTTACATTGCAGAACAAGCACCTTGACTACCACAGCGTTGAAGATGCATGAATATCATGCCGAATAGGAAGACACTTGAACAACACATAAAGGGAGCAGAATTTAATTTTAATCCTGCAAGTATTATAAATAACGTGTCATTTACTTTGTGAATATTCCTACCATCGAATTGAAAGACTGGGACGATAATCAATACGCCAGCTTGATAGCTTGAATACAATCAGCTTGATATAATCCAACGTCAGCGTACACATGGAAATAAGTGCCCATACCTTTGAAGTGATGAAAGTAAAATATGTTAAGCTTCTCCGAACGAAGCCGATACAACCTCAACGTCTGGATTATTTCTATGAATTAACATTAACAATACCAGGTGAGGTAACAAAACACACTGATGTTAAAGTAAGTCAAAGTTTAAGTGACGGAGAGTATGGAAATATATAAATCTTATAGGTCAGTCTAGTTCAATCTGATTCCAATGAATAGTGGCTCAGATCTAATCTAAATTAATGCTTGGCATTGATTACTAGTCTGACACAATCTGATCTATCCGTTTAATCAACAGCGCTTGGTTTGAAAACAAAACATTATTTTGTCGGGTTTTTCGTTTGAAAAATGCATAAGCAGGTGAAGTCTAATGGAATCAGAGTACCTAAATATAAGTTGTAAAGCTAACATCTAAATAAATCAAAATATCCATATTCCAGACTGCTTTTTGCGACCCAAGCCCAGTCGGCTAGAATAGATGTGATAAAAGAGCCAATGCATTGAAAACGTTCTTACAGACATGAATACAAACATGAATGTTAAACACTTCCTTCGGTATTGAACAACAAGTGATTAGTTTTGCCCAGCCAGGCATATTGATAGCTGGGGATGTCTGGCGAAACAGTAACAGCTCGAATTTGCTAGTCAGAAATCTTTCGCGACAGAAGCAGACCTGGGCTAAGTAGACGCATACACTACATTTCCTAGATTGGTTTTTGTCAGAAAATTTGCTGCGACGCACTGGCGGATACAGATAGGTAAAGAACCTGTTTGTGTGACACACATAAAAACGCCACTATTCCACCAATAATAATCACATTTCGCTTGCTTGTGCATTAAATATTGATAAAACAACTTTCGCTGATAACGTTCTATAGATTTCCTTGAGAATGAGAAAATGTGTCAGTTTCCGGTCGATTTCAGTGCTTTTAGAGGCACCGACACCCCCTGGATTTCCGCTGCTGTGACGCAGGTCATCAACCCTGACTGGGCATATACTTCAGTCTAGGAGACACGTGGAAGAATCACTGTGTACAGTGCAGTTATCAGGTGTTTCCCATGGGTTTGCGCAAGTCACTCATGAGGATCACCCGCTGCCGGGCTCGGCAGCGTCTTTCGATGGTCGTGAGCTGGTGAGATAGGACGTCGATCACGGGGTTTTCCCGCACTGGGCGCCATAGCCAAGCTGCCATGCCAGAGTCGCTGAATGAGGGAAGAAGAGACGAGCTCAAAGACGAATCACGCGATAAAAGAAGCCAAGTGTACTTTTGGCGGCCTCTAAAATTTTAAGGGGTGGGGTGGTAGTTATGTATGGGTAGAGTAGATAGGTGGTGATTTCTGTGACATTTATCGTGGAGACAATGTCCATTGTAGATATTATCGTCGTTGTCGTCGTCGATGGTTGGCGAGACAGAACAGAGAACGTGACCAGTACGTGCACAATGCACTCATGTTCACACTTGATCACATAGGGACAACCAGTCATCATATTCCTAGATCGTGACCAGCAGCGTTTTAGTGACATGATGCTCACTGCTGCCTTCGTGGTACTGCTTTGTTCCGCGTGTTGTCCAATTTGATTGAAGTCTGCAGTCTCCCAAGTATTGTGTTGGTGTCAATTGCCAGGTTGAGAGGCATTATGACCGCAATTACCACTGTATGGATAAGTTAACGCAATGGTATTTAACAATTTAGTATGATTTTGGTATAGAACTTCGACCAACCTGTTTTTGTAGGGCCTTGGATAAATGGAAATTATTTATGCGAAATTGGAATTCAAAATGTACAAATGATGTATTGTATTTATTTCTTTTTCTTCGCACTTATCTCCTTTTTCCTCTTCCTCCTAGTAACTTCGTCCGTATGCGATATACACCTATAATTCGAAAAGTGCGTATTTGGACAGATATTTTGAAAATATATTTAAAATGCCAAGTGAACGTTTTGCAATTTAATTCACGTGTGACGTGCATGAGACACATGCATTTGCTCGCTGTTGATGTTCAACTACTAAATGTTTGTGGTCATGTAGGTCAATTGGAATGTGAATTGTGATAGGAGAATCATATTGCTCATATCAGAATCATATTGCGACAAGTAATATAAAACAGAAGTGTGATTCAGATGTTGAGACGAGGTGAATTGTCCATCAGGATATGGTGAACAGCTGTTTTCTTACTAATTGTAAGCTACTTTTTTCTCTTAATAACAAATCATGTCTTTTGCTTATTTTGATGCAGTTTGCTTTTCAAGCTTTTTATGTCGTTGTTTTTCGAAACCTGACATTTTTCAAAGTCATCAACACAGTTGTTGCAATCAAATGAACATCCGTATATTGTTTCCTCTTCTAAAATTCAAAAAAGCTTCCAACAGTGAAGTGTACACTTAGTGGTGGTAGGCAGAACGGTATCCATAGGTACGGGGAGCATAGCTGTACGCAGGGGAGGCGTATCCGTAGCTACGGGGAGCATATCCGTATCCGTGGGAGGCAGAGCCGTAGCTGCGGGGAGCGTATCCGTATCCGTGCGAGGCGTAGGCCAGGGAGCGGCGGTGGCGGCCGTGTGAGCTGTATCCGTTGCCGTATACGTTGGCGTAAACGTTGCCGTAGCCGTTGCGGTAGCCGTTTCCGTATCCGTTTCCGTAGCCGTTGCCGTAGCCACCGTAGCCGTAGCCTGCACGCCCGTAGCCGACGTGGGAAGGAGCGACGTAGGAGCTGTATCCACCGTGGTGTCCGCCGTAGCCAGACGTAGCAGAGACAACAGCCACCAGGGCAGCCAGACACAGCAGCTGCAAAACAGTATACACAACATCAGGAGGCTTGCATGAGTGGAGTAACAAAGCTTGCTGACAATGATGTACGGGTACATTGTGGCTGGAGCGCAGCAAATCATTATTCAATTCAAGATATTTGAAGGAATATTTTTTTTCTTCGGATATGCAAGGTAATATAGGTACGAACATTTTTAGTTTAGAGATCATTCTGAATACAACATATTTGCTCTGATTTCCAATACGATATGAGCGAACAAATAACATTCAGATGCGGGCAAGACAAAAGCAATGTTGACAAATTCGCTCTCTGAACCTTCTGAGCTACTCACCGCAAGCTTGGCGTTCATCTCGGCTGTTTTTGGAGCTCCGACTGCTGGGAGAGTAGACCAGTGAGTGTGTGTCTGCTGCCAGTGTACCACGGTCTTTATACCTAGCGCTACCAAGCAGTTCCGACCTTGGTGATGACGTCATAATATCGCTGGAGCAGAATCGACACGCCACCTCCCTTATTCTGCTGCGTGGTTTTCTCTGTAGCTGGAATATGGTTACATTGCAGAACAAGCACCTTGACTACCACAGCGTTGAAGATGCATGAATATCATGCCGAATAGGAAGACACTTGAACAACACATAAAGGGAGCAGAATTTAATTTTAATCCTGCAAGTATTATAAATAACGTGTCAGTTACTTTGTGAATATTCCTACCATCGAATTGAAAGACTGGGACGATAATCAATACGCCAGCTTGATAGCTTGAATACAATCAGCTTGATATAATCCAACGTCAGCGTACACATGGAAATAAGTGCCCAAACCTTTGAAGTGATCACAGTAAAATATATTAAGCTTCTCCGAACGAAGCCGATACAACCTCAACGTCTGGATTATTTCTATGAATTAACATTAACAATACCAGGTGAGGTAACAAAACACACTGATGTTAAAGTAAGTCAAAGTTTAAGTGACGGAGAGTATGGAAATATATAAATCTTATAGGTCAGTCTAGTTCAATCTGATTCCAATGAATAGTGGCTCAGATCTAATCTAAACTAATGCTTGGCATTGATTACTAGTCTGACACAATCTGATCTATCCGTTTAATCAACTGCGCTTGGTTTGAAAACAAAACATTATTTTGTCGGGTTTTTCGTTTGAAAAATGCATAAGCAGGTGAAGTCTAATGGAATCAGAGTACCTAAATATAAGTTGTAAAGCTAACATATAAATACATCAAAATATCCATATTCCAGACTGCTTTTTGCGACCCAAGCCCAGTCGGCTAGAATAGATGTGATAAAAGAGCCAATGCATTGAAAACGTTCTTACAGACATGAATACAAACATGAATGTTACACACTTCCTTCGGTATTGAACAACAAGTGATTAGTTTTGCCCAGCCAGGCATATTGATAGCTGGGGATGTCTGGCGAAACAGTAACAGCTCGAATTTGCTAGTCAGAAATCTTTCGCGACAGAAGCAGACCTGGGCTAAGTAGACGCATACACTACATTTCCTAGATTAGTTTTTGTCAGAAAATTTGCTGCGACGCACTGGCGGATACAGATAGGTAAAGAACCTGGTTGTGTGGAACACATAAAAACGCCACTATTCCACCAATAATAATCACATTTCGCTTGCTTGTGCATTAAATATTGATAAAACAACTTTCGCTGATAACGTTCTATAGATTTCCTTGAGAATGAGAAAATGTGTCAGTTTCCGGTCGATTTCAGTGCTTTTAGAGGCATGGCACCGACACCCCCTGGATTCCCGCTGCTGTGACGCAGGTCATCAACCCTGACTGGGCATATACTTCAGTCTAGGAGACACGTGGAAGAATCACTGTGTACAGTGCAGATATCAGGTGTTTCCCATGGGTTTGCGCAAGTCACTCATGAGGATCACCCGCTGCCGGGCTCGGCAGCGTCTTTCCATGGTCGTGAGCTGGTGAGATAGGACGTCGATCACGGGGTTTTCCCGCACTGGGCGCCATAGCCAAGCTGCCATGCCAGAGTCGCTGAATGAGGGAAGACGAGACGAGCTCACAGACGAATCACGCGATAAAAGAAGCCAAGTGTACTTTTGGCGGCCTCTAAAATTTTAAGGGGTGGGGTGGTAGTTATGTAGGGGTAGAGTAGATAGGTGGTGATTTCTGTGACATTTACCGTGGAGACAATGTCCATCGTAGATATTATCGTCGTTGTCGTCGTCGATGGTTGGCGAAACAGAACAGAGAACGTGACCAGTACGTGCACAATGCACTCATGTTCACACTTGATCACATAGGGACAACCAGTCATCATATTGCTAGATCGTGACCAGCAGCGTTTTAGTGACATGATGCTCACTGCTGCGTTCGTGGTACTGCTTTGTTCCGCGTGTTGTCCAATTTGATTGAAGTCTGCAGTCTCCCAAGTATTGTGTTGGTGTCAATTGCCAGGTTGAGAGGCATTATGACCGCAATTACCAGTGTATGGATAAGTTAACACAATGGTATTTAACAATGTAGTATGATTTTGGTATAGAACTTCGACCAACCTGTTTTTGTAGGGCCTTGGATAAATGGAAATTATTTATGCGAAATTTAAATTCAAAATGTACAAATTATGTATTGTTTTTATTTCTTTTTCTTCGCACTTATCTCCTTTTTCCTCTTCCTCCTAGTAACTGCGTCTGTATGTGATATACACCTATAATTCGAAAAGTGCGTATATGGACAGATATTTTGAAAATATATTTAAAATGCCAAGTGAACGTTTTGCAATTTAATTCACGTGTGACGTGCATGAGACACATGCATTTGCTCGCTGTTGATGTTCAACTACTAAATGTTTGTGGTCATGTAGGTCAATTGGAATGTGAATTGTGATAGGAGAATCATATTGCTCATATCAGAATCATATTGCGACAAGTAATATAAAACAGAAGTGTGATTCAGATGTTGAGACGAGGTGAATTGTCCATCAGGATATGGTGAACAGCTGTTTTCTTTCTAATTGTAAGCTACTTTTTTCTCTTAATAACAAATCATGTCTTTTGCTTATTTTGATGCAGCTTGCTTTTCAAGCTTTTTATGTCGTTGTTTTTCGAAACTTGACATTTTTCAATGTCATCAACACAGTTGTTGCAATCAAATGAACATCCGTATATTGTTTCCTCGTCTAAAATTCAAAAAAGCTTCCAACAGTGAAGTGTACACTTAGTGGTGGTAGGCAGAACGGTATCCATAGGTACGGGGAGCATAGCTGTACGCAGGGGAGGCGTATCCGTAGCTACGGGGAGCATATCCGTATCCGTGGGAGGCAGAGCCGTAGCTGCGGGGAGCGTATCCGTATCCGTGCGAGGCGTAGGCCAGGGAGCGGCGGTGGCGGCCGTGTGAGCTGTATCCGTTGCCGTAGACGTTGGCGTAAACGTTGCCGTAGCCGTTTCCGTATCCGTTTCCGTAGCCGTTGCCGTAGCCACCGTAGCCGTAGCCTGCACGCCCGTAGCCGACGTGGGAAGGAGCGACGTAGGAGCTGTATCCACCGTGGTGTCCGCCGTAGCCAGACGTAGCAGAGACAACAGCCACCAGGGCAGCCAGACACAGCAGCTGCAAAACAGTATACAAAACATCAGGAGGCTTGCATGAGTGGAGTAACAAAGCTTGCTGACAATGATGTACGGGTACATTGTGGCTGGAGCGCAGCAAATCATTATTCAATTCAAGATATTTGAAGGAATATTTTTTTTCTTCGGATATGCAAGGTAATATAGGTACCAACATTTTTAGTTGAGAGATCATTCTGAATACAACATATTTGCTCTGATTTCCAATACGATATGAGCGAACAAATAACATTCAGATGCGGGCAAGACCAAAGCAATGTTGACAAATTCGCTCTCTGAACCTTCTGAGCTACTCACCGCAAGCTTGGCGTTCATCTCGGCTGTTTTTGGAGCTCCGACTGCTGGGAGAGTAGACCAGTGAGTGTGTGTCTGCTGCCAGTGTACCACGGTCTTTATACCTAGCGCTACCAAGCAGTTCCGACCTTGGTGATGACGTCATAATATCGCTGGAGCAGAATCGCCACGCCACCTCGCCTATTCTGCTGCGTGGTTTTCTCTGTAGCTGGAATATGGTTACATTGCAGAACAAGCACCTTGACTACCACAGCGTTGAAGATGCATGAATATCATGCCGAATAGGAAGACACTTGAACAACACATAAAGGGAGCGGAATTTAATTTTAATCCTGCAAGTATTATAAATAACGTGTCAGTTACTTTGTGAATATTCCTACCATCGAATTGAAAGACTGGGACGATAATCAATACGCCAGCTTGATAGCTTGAATACAATCAGCTTGATATAATCCAACGTCAGCGTACACATGGAAATAAGTGCCCATACCTTTGAAGTGATGAAAGTAAAATATGTTAAGCTTCTCCGAACGAAGCCGATACAACCTCAACGTCTGGATTATTTCTATGAATTAACATTAACAATACCAGGTGAGGTAACAAAACACACTGATGTTAAAGTAAGTCAAAGTTTAAGTGACGGAGAGTATGGAAATATATAAATCTTATAGGTCAGTCTAGTTCAATCTGATTCCAATGAATAGTGGCTCAGATCTAATCTAAATTAATGCTTGGCATTGATTACTAGTCTGACACAATCTGATCTATCCGTTTAATCAACAGCGCTTGGTTTGAAAACAAAACATTATTTTGTCGGGTTTTTCGTTTGAAAAATGCATAAGCAGGTGAAGTCTAATGGAATCAGAGTACCTAAATATAAGTTGTAAAGCTAACATCTAAATAAATCAAAATATCCATATTCCAGACTGCTTTTTGCGACCCAAGCCCAGTCGGCTAGAATAGATGTGATAAAAGAGCCAATGCATTGAAAACGTTCTTACAGACATGAATACAAACATGAATGTTAAACACTTCCTTCGGTATTGAACAACAAGTGATTAGTTTTGCCCAGCCAGGCATATTGCTAGCTGGGGATGTCTGGCGAAACAGTAACAGCTCGAATTTGCTAGTCAGAAATCTTTCGCGACAGAAGCAGACCTGGGCTAAGTAGACGCATACACTACATTTCCTAGATTGGTTTTTGTCAGAAAATTTGCTGCGACGCACTGGCGGATACAGATAGGTAAAGAACCTGTTTGTGTGACACACATAAAAACGCCACTATTCCACCAATAATAATCACATTTCGCTTGCTTGTGCATTAAATATTGATAAAACAACTTTCGCTGATAACGTTCTATAGATTTCCTTGAGAATGAGAAAATGTGTCAGTTTCCGGTCGATTTCAGTGCTGTTAGAGGCACCGACACCCCCTGGATTTCCGCTGCTGTGACGCAGGTCATCAACCCTGACTGGGCATATACTTCAGTCTAGGAGACACGTGGAAGAATCACTGTGTACAGTGCAGTTATCAGGTGTTTCCCATGGGTTTGCGCAAGTCACTCATGAGGATCACCCGCTGCCGGGCTCGGCAGCGTCTTTCGATGGTCGTGAGCTGGTGAGATAGGACGTCGATCACGGGGTTTTCCCGCACTGGGCGCCATAGCCAAGCTGCCATGCCAGAGTCGCTGAATGAGGGAAGACGAGACGAGCTCAAAGACGAATCACGCGATAAAAGAAGCCAAGTGTACTTTTGGCGGCCTCTAAAATTTTAAGGGGTGGGGTGGTAGTTATGTAGGGGTAGAGTAGATAGGTGGTGATTTCTGTGACATTTACCGTGGAGACAATGTCCATCGTAGATATTATCGTCGTTGTCGTCTTCGATGGTTGGCGAGACAGAACAGAGAACGTGACCAGTACGTGCACAATGCACTCATGTTCACACTTGATCACATAGGGACAACCAGTCATCATATTCCTAGATCGTGACCAGCAGCGTTTTAGTGACATGATGCTCACTGCTGCCTTCGTGGTACTGCTTTGTTCCGCGTGTTGTCCAATTTGATTGAAGTCTGCAGTCTCCCAAGTATTGTGTTGGTGTCAATTGCCAGGTTGAGAGGCATTATGACCGCAATTACCACTGTATGGATAAGTTAACGCAATGGTATTTAACAATTTAGTATGATTTTGGTATAGAACTTCGACCAACCTGTTTTTGTAGGGCCTTGGATAAATGGAAATTATTTATGCGAAATTGGAATTCAAAATGTACAAATTATGTATTGTATTTATTTCTTTTTCTTCGCACTTATCTCCTTTTTCCTCTTCCTCCTAGTAACTTCGTCCGTATGCGATATACACCTATAATTCGAAAAGTGCGTAATTGGACAGATATTTTGAAAATATATTTAAAATGCCAAGTGAACGTTTTGCAATTTAATTCACGTGTGACGTGCATGAGGCACATGCATTTGCTCGCTGTTGATGTTCAACTACTAAATGTTTGTGGTCATGTAGGTCAATTGGAATGTGAATTGTGACAGGAGAATCATATTGCTCATATCAGAATCATATTGCGACAAGTAATATAAAACAGAAGTGTGATTCAGATGTTGAGACGAGGTGAATTGTCCATCAGGATATGGTGAACAGCTGTTTTCTTACTAATTGTAAGCTACTTTTTTCTCTTAATAACAAATCATGTCTTTTGCTTATTTTGATGCAGTTTGCTTTTCAAGCTTTTTGTGTCGTTGTTTTTCGAAACCTGACATTTTTCAATGTCATCAACACAGTTGTTGCAATCAAATGAACATCCGTATATTGTTTCCTCTTCTAAAATTCAAAAAAGCTTCCAACAGTGAAGTGTACACTTAGTGGTGGTAGGCAGAACGGTATCCATAGGTACGGGGAGCATAGCTGTACGCAGGGGAGGCGTATCCGTAGCTACGGGGAGCATATCCGTATCCGTGGGAGGCAGAGCCGTAGCTGCGGGGAGCGTATCCGTATCCGTCCGAGGCGTAGGCCAGGGAGCGGCGGTGGCGGCCGTGTGAGCTGTATCCGTTGCCGTAGACGTTGGCGTAAACGTTGCCGTAGCCGTTTCCGTATCCGTTTCCGTAGCCGTTGCCGTAGCCACCGTAGCCGTAGCCTGCACGCCCGTAGCCGACGTGGGAAGGAGCGACGTAGGAGCTGTGTCCACCGTTGTGTCCACCGTAGCCAGACGTAGCAGAGACAACAGCCACCAGGGCAGCCAGACACAGCAGCTGCAAAACAGTATACAAAACATCAGGAGGCTTGCATGAGTGGAGTAACAAAGCTTGCTGACAATGATGTACGGGTACATTGTTGCTGGAGCGCAGCAAATCATTATTCAATTCAAGATATTTGAAGGAATATTTTTTTTCTTCGGATATGCAAGGTAATATAGGTACCAACATTTTTAGTTGAGAGATCATTCTGAATACAACATATTTGCTCTGATTTCCAATACGATATGAGCGAACAAATAACATTCAGATGCGGGCAAGACCAAAGCAATGTTGACAAATTCGCTCTCTGAACCTTCTGAGCTACTCACCGCAAGCTTGGCGTTCATCTCGGCTGTTTTTGGAGCTCCGACTGCTGGGAGAGTAGACCAGTGAGTGTGTGTCTGCTGCCAGTGTACCACGGTCTTTATACCTAGCGCTACCAAGCAGTTCCGACCTTGGTGATGACGTCATAATATCGCTGGAGCAGAATCGCCACGCCACCTCGCCTATTCTGCTGCGTGGTTTTCTCTGTAGCTGGAATATGGTTACATTGCAGAACAAGCACCTTGGCAACCACAGCGTTGAAGATGCATGAATATCATGCCGAATAGGAAGACACTTGAACAACACATAAAGGGAGCAGAATTTAATTTTAATCCTGCAAGTATTATAAATAACGTGTCAGTTACTTTGTGAATATTCCTACCATCGAATTGAAAGACTGGGACGATAATCAATACGCCAGCTTGATAGCTTGAATACAATCAGCTTGATATAATCCAACGTCAGCGTACACATGGAAATAAGTGCCCAATCCTTTGAAGTGATCACAGTAAAATATATTAAGCTTCTCCGAACGAAGCCGATGCAACCTCAACGTCTGGATTATTTCTATGAATTAACATCAACAATACCAGGTGAGGTAACACAACACACTGATGTTAAAGTAAGTCAAAGTTTAAGTGACGGAGAGTATGGAAATATATAAATCTTATAGGTCAGTCTAGTTCAATATGATTCCAATGAATAGTGGCTCAGATCTAATCTAAATTAATGCTTGGCATTGATTACTAGTCTGACACAATCTGATCTATCCGTTTAATCAACTGCGCTTGGTTTGAAAACAAAACATTATTTTGTCGGGTTTTTCGTTTGAAAAATGCATAAGCAGGTGAAGTCTAATGGAATCAGAGTACCTAAATATAAGTTGTAAAGCTAACATCTAAATACATCAAAATATCCATATTCCAGACTGCTTTTTGCGACCCAAGCCCAGTCCGCTAGAATAGATGTGATAAAAGAGCCAATGCATTGAAAACGTTCTTACAGACATGAATACAAACATGAATGTTACACACTTCCTTCGGTATTGCACAACAAGTGATTAGTTTTGCCCAGCCAGGCATATTGATAGCTGGGGATGTCTGGCGAAACAGTAACAGCTCGAATTTGCTAGTCAGAAATCTTTCGCGACAGAAGCAGACCTGGGCTAAGTAGACGCATACACTACATTTCCTAGATTGGTTTTTGTCAGAAAATTTGCTGCGACGCACTGGCGGATACAGATAGGTAAAGAACCTGGTTTTGTGGAACACATAAAAACGCCACTATTCCACCAATAATAATCACATTTCGCTTGCTTGTGCATTAAATATTGATAAAACAACTTTCGCTGATAACGTTCTATAGATTTCCTTGAGAATGAGAAAATGTGTCAGTTTCCGGTCGATTTCAGTGCTTTTAGAGGCACCGACACCCCCTGGATTTCCGCTGCTGTGACGCAGGTCATCAACCCTGACTGGGCATATACTTCAGTCTAGGAGACACGTGGAAGAATCACTGTGTACAGTGCAGTTATCAGGTGTTTCCCATGGGTTTGCGCAAGTCACTCATGAGGATCACCCGCTGCCGGGCTCGGCAGCGTCTTTCGATGGTCGTGAGCTGGTGAGATAGGACGTCGATCACGGGGTTTTCCCGCACTGGGCGCCATAGCCAAGCTGCCATGCCAGAGTCGCTGAATGAGGGAAGACGAGACGAGCTCAAAGACGAATCACGCGATAAAAGAAGCCAAGTGTACTTTTGGCGGCCTCTAAAATTTTAAGGGGTGGGGTGGTAGTTATGTAGGGGTAGAGTAGATAGGTGGTGATTTCTGTGACATTTACCGTGGAGACAATGTCCATCGTAGATATTATCGTCGTTGTCGTCGTCGATGGTTGGCGAGACAGAACAGAGAACGTGACCAGTACGTGCACAATGCACTCATGTTCACACTTGATCACATAGGGACAACCAGTCATCATATTGCTAGATCGTGACCAGCAGCGTTTTAGTGACATGATGCTCACTGCTGCCTTCGTGGTACTGCTTTGTTCCGCGTGTTGTCCAATTTGATTGAAGTCTGCAGTCTCCCAAGTATTGTGTTGGTGTCAATTGCCAGGTTGAGAGGCATTATGACCGCAATTACCACTGTATGGATAAGTTAACGCAATGGTATTTAACAATTTAGTATGATTTTGGTATAGAACTTCGACCAACCTGTTTTTGTAGGGCCTTGGATAAATGGAAATTATTTATGCGAAATTGGAATTCAAAATGTACAAATTATGTATTGTATTTATTTCTTTTTCTTCGCACTTATCTCCTTTTTCCTCTTCCTCCTAGTAACTTCGTCCGTATGCGATATACACCTATAATTCGAAAAGTGCGTAATTGGACAGATATTTTGAAAATATATTTAAAATGCCAAGTGAACGTTTTGCAATTTAATTCACGTGTGACGTGCATGAGGCACATGTATTTGCTCGCTGTTGATGTTCAACTACTAAATGTTTGTGGTCATGTAGGTCAATTGGAATGTGAATTGTGACAGGAGAATCATATTGCTCATATCAGAATCATATTGCGACAAGTAATATAAAACAGAAGTGTGATTCAGATGTTGAGACGAGGTGAATTGTCCATCAGGATATGGTGAACAGCTGTTTTCTTACTAATTGTAAGCTACTTTTTTCTCTTAATAACAAATCATGTCTTTTGCTTATTTTGATGCAGTTTGCTTTTCAAGCTTTTTGTGTCGTTGTTTTTCGAAACCTGACATTTTTCAATGTCATCAACACAGTTGTTGCAATCAAATGAACATCCGTATATTGTTTCCTCTTCTAAAATTCAAAAAAGCTTCCAACAGTGAAGTGTACACTTAGTGGTGGTAGGCAGAACGGTATCCATAGGTACGGGGAGCATAGCTGTACGCAGGGGAGGCGTATCCGTAGCTACGGGGAGCATATCCGTATCCGTGGGAGGCAGAGCCGTAGCTGCGGGGAGCGTATCCGTATCCGTGCGAGGCGTAGGCCAGGGAGCGGCGGTGGCGGCCGTGTGAGCTGTATCCGTTGCCGTAGACGTTGGCGTAAACGTTGCCGTAGCCGTTTCCGTATCCGTTTCCGTAGCCGTTGCCGTAGCCACCGTAGCCGTAGCCTGCACGCCCGTAGCCGACGTGGGAAGGAGCGACGTAGGAGCTGTATCCACCGTGGTGTCCGCCGTAGCCAGACGTAGCAGAGACAACAGCCACCAGGGCAGCCAGACACAGCAGCTGCAAAACAGTATACACAACATCAGGAGGTTTGCATGAGTGGAGTAACAAAGCTTGCTGACAATGATGTACGGGTACATTGTGGCTGGAGCGCAGCAAATCATTATTCAATTCAAGATATTTGAAGGAATATTTTTTTTCTTCGGATATGCAAGGTAATATAGCTACCAACATTTTTAGTTTAGAGATCATTCTGAATACAACATATTTGCTCTGATTTCCAATACGATATGAGCGAACAAATAACATTCAGATGCGGGCAAGACCAAAGCAATGTTGACAAATTCGCTCTCTGAACCTTCTGAGCTACTCACCGCAAGCTTGGCGTTCATCTCGGCTGTTTTTGGAGCTCCGACTGCTGGGAGAGTAGACCAGTGAGTGTGTGTCTGCTGCCAGCGTACCACGGTCTTTATACCTAGCGCTACCAAGCAGTTCCGACCTTGGTGATGACGCCATAATGTCGCTGGAGCAGAATCGCCACGCCACCTCCCCTATTCTGCTGCGTGGTTTTCTCTGTAGCTGGAATATGGTTACATTGCAGAACAAGCACCTTGACTACCACAGCGTTCAAGATGCATGAATATCATGCCGAATAGGAAGACACTTGAACAACACATAAAGGCAGCGGAATTTAATTTTAATCCAGCAAGTATTATAAATAACGTGTCAGTTACTTTGTGAATATTCCTACCATCGAATTGAAAGACTGGGACGATAATCAATACGCCAGCTTGATAGCTTGAATACAATCAGCTTGATATAATCCAACGTCAGCGTACACATGGAAATAAGTGCCCAATCCTTTGAAGTGATCACAGTAAAATATATTAAGCTTCTCCGAACGAAGCCGATACAACCTCAACGTCTGGATTATTTCTATGAATTAACATTAACAATACCAGGTGAGGTAACAAAACACACTGATGTTAAAGTAAGTCAAAATTTAAGTGACTGAGAGTATGGAAATATATAAATCTTATAGGTCAGTCTAGTTCAATCTGATTCCAATGAATAGTGGCTCAGATCTAATCTAAATTAATGCTTGGCATTGATTACTAGTCTGACACAATCTGATCTATCCGTTTAATCAACAGCGCTTGGTTTGAAAACAAAACATTATTTTGTCGGGTTTTTCGTTTGAAAAATGCATAAGCAGGTGAAGTCTAATGGAATCAGAGTACCTAAATATAAGTTGTAAAGCTAACATCTAAATAAATCAAAATATCCATATTCCAGACTGCTTTTTGCGACCCAAGCCCAGTCGGCTAGAATAGATGTGATAAAAGAGCCAATGCATTGAAAACGTTCTTACAGACATTAATACAAACATGAATGTTAAACACTTCCTTCGGTATTGAACAACAAGTGATTAGTTTTGCCCAGCCAGGCATATTGATAGCTGGGGATGTCTGGCGAAACAGTAACAGCTCGAATTTGCTAGTCAGAAATCTTTCGCGACAGAAGCAGACCTGGGCTAAGTAGACGCATACACTACATTTCCTAGATTGGTTTTTGTCAGAAAATTTGCTGCGACGCACTGGCGGATACAGATAGGTAAAGAACCTGTTTGTGTGGAACACATAAAAACGCCACTATTCCACCAATAATAATCACATTTCGCTTGCTTGTGCATTAAATATTGATAAAACAACATTCGCTGATAACGTTCTATAGATTTCCTTGAGAATGAGAAAATGTGTCAGTTTCCGGTCGATTTCAGTCCTTTTAGAGGCATGGCCCCGACACCCCCTGGATTCCCGCTGCTGTGACGCAGGTCATCAACCCTGACTGGGCATATACTTCAGTCTAGGAGACACGTGGAAGAATCACTGTGTACAGTGCAGTTATCAGGTGTTTCCCATGGGTTTGCGCAAGTCACTCATGAGGATCACCCGCTGCCGGGCTCGGCAGCGTCTTTCGATGGTCGTGAGCTGGTGAGATAGGACGTCGATCACGGGTTTTTCCCGCACTGGGCGCCATAGCCAAGCTGCCATGCCAGAGTCGCTGAATGAGGGAAGACGAGACGAGCTCACAGACGAATCACGCGATAAAAGAAGCCAAGTGTACTTTTGGAGGCCTCTAAAATTTTAAGGGGTGGGGTGGTAGTTATGTAGGGGTAGAGTAGATAGGTGGTGATTTCTGTGACATTTACCGTGGAGACAATGTCCATCGTAGATATTATCGTCGTTGTCGTCTTCGATGGTTGGCGAGACAGAACAGAGAACGTGACCAGTACGTGCACAATGCACTCATGTTCACACTTGATCACATAGGGACAACCAGTCATCATATTCCTAGATCGTGACCAGCAGCGTTTTAGTGACATGATGCTCACTGCTGCCTTCGTGGTACTGCTTTGTTCCGCGTGTTGTCCAATTTGATTGAAGTCTGCAGTCTCCCAAGTATTGTGTTGGTGTCAATTGCCAGGTTGAGAGGCATTATGACCGCAATTACCACTGTATGGATAAGTTAACGCAATGGTATTTAACAATTTAGTATGATTTTGGTATAGAACTTCGACCAACCTGTTTTTGTAGGGCCTTGGATAAATGGAAATTATTTATGCGAAATTGGAATTCAAAATGTACAAATTATGTATTGTATTTATTTCGTTTTCTTCGCACTTATCTCCTTTTTCCTCTTCCTCCTAGTAACTTCGTCCGTATGCGATATACACCTATAATTCGAAAAGTGCGTAATTGGACAGATATTTTGAAAATATATTTAAAATGCCAAGTGAACGTTTTGCAATTTAATTCACGTGTGACGTGCATGAGGCACATGCATTTGCTCGCTGTTGATGTTCAACTACTAAATGTTTGTGGTCATGTAGGTCAATTGGAATGTGAATTGTGACAGGAGAATCATATTGCTCATATCAGAATCATATTGCGACAAGTAATATAAAACAGAAGTGTGATTCAGATGTTGAGACGAGGTGAATTGTCCATCAGGATATGGTGAACAGCTGTTTTCTTACTAATTGTAAGCTACTTTTTTCTCTTAATAACAAATCATGTCTTTTGCTTATTTTGATGCAGTTTGCTTTTCAAGCTTTTTGTGTCGTTGTTTTTCGAAACCTGACATTTTTCAATGTCATCAACACAGTTGTTGCAATCAAATGAACATCCGTATATTGTTTCCTCTTCTAAAATTCAAAAAAGCTTCCAACAGTGAAGTGTACACTTAGTGGTGGTAGGCAGAACGGTATCCATAGGTACGGGGAGCATAGCTGTACGCAGGGGAGGCGTATCCGTAGCTACGGGGAGCATATCCGTATCCGTTGGAGGCAGAGCCGTAGCTGCGGGGAGCGTATCCGTATCCGTGCGAGGCGTAGGCCAGGGAGCGGCGGTGGCGGCCGTGTGAGCTGTATCCGTTGCCGTAGACGTTGGCGTAAACGTTGCCGTAGCCGTTTCCGTATCCGTTTCCGTAGCCGTTGCCGTAGCCACCGTAGCCGTAGCCTGCACGCCCGTAGCCGACGTGGGAAGGAGCGACGTAGGAGCTGTGTCCACCGTTGTGTCCGCCGTAGCCAGACGTAGCAGAGACAACAGCCACCAGGGCAGCCAGACACAGCAGCTGCAAAACAGTATACAAAACATCAGGAGGCTTGCATGAGTGGAGTAACAAAGCTTGCTGACAATGATGTACGGGTACATTGTTGCTGGAGCGCAGCAAATCATTATTCAATTCAAGATATTTGAAGGAATATTTTTTTTCTTCGGATATGCAAGGTAATATAGGTACCAACATTTTTAGTTGAGAGATCATTCTGAATACAACATATTTGCTCTGATTTCCAATACGATATGAGCGAACAAATAACATTCAGATGCGGGCAAGACCAAAGCAATGTTGACAAATTCGCTCTCTGAACCTTCTGAGCTACTCACCGCAAGCTTGGCGTTCATCTCGGCTGTTTTTGGAGCTCCGACTGCTGGGAGAGTAGACCAGTGAGTGTGTGTCTGCTGCCAGTGTACCACGGTCTTTATACCTAGCGCTACCAAGCAGTTCCGACCTTGGTGATGACGCCATAATGTCGCTGGAGCAGAATCGCCACGCCACCTCCCCTATTCTGCTGCGTGGTTTTCTCTGTAGCTGGAATATGGTTACATTGCAGAACAAGCACCTTGACTACCACAGCGTTCAAGATGCATGAATATCATGCCGAATAGGAAGACACTTGAACAACACATAAAGGCAGCGGAATTTAATTTTAATCCAGCAAGTATTATAAATAACGTGTCAGTTACTTTGTGAATATTCCTACCATCGAATTGAAAGACTGGGACGATAATCAATACGCCAGCTTGATAGCTTGAATACAATCAGCTTGATATAATCCAACGTCAGCGTACACATGGAAATAAGTGCCCAATCCTTTGAAGTGATCACAGTAAAATATATTAAGCTTCTCCGAACGAAGCCGATACAACCTCAACGTCTGGATTATTTCTATGAATTAACATTAACAATACCAGGTGAGGTAACAAAACACACTGATGTTAAAGTAAGTCAAAATTTAAGTGACTGAGAGTATGGAAATATATAAATCTTATAGGTCAGTCTAGTTCAATCTGATTCCAATGAATAGTGGCTCAGATCTAATCTAAATTAATGCTTGGCATTGATTACTAGTCTGACACAATCTGATCTATCCGTTTAATCAACAGCGCTTGGTTTGAAAACAAAACATTATTTTGTCGGGTTTTTCGTTTGAAAAATGCATAAGCAGGTGAAGTCTAATGGAATCAGAGTACCTAAATATAAGTTGTAAAGCTAACATCTAAATAAATCAAAATATCCATATTCCAGACTGCTTTTTGCGACCCAAGCCCAGTCGGCTAGAATAGATGTGATAAAAGAGCCAATGCATTGAAAACGTTCTTACAGACATTAATACAAACATGAATGTTAAACACTTCCTTCGGTATTGAACAACAAGTGATTAGTTTTGCCCAGCCAGGCATATTGATAGCTGGGGATGTCTGGCGAAACAGTAACAGCTCGAATTTGCTAGTCAGAAATCTTTCGCGACAGAAGCAGACCTGGGCTAAGTAGACGCATACACTACATTTCCTAGATTGGTTTTTGTCAGAAAATTTGCTGCGACGCACTGGCGGATACAGATAGGTAAAGAACCTGTTTGTGTGGAACACATAAAAACGCCACTATTCCACCAATAATAATCACATTTCGCTTGCTTGTGCATTAAATATTGATAAAACAACTTTCGCTGATAACGTTCTATAGATTTCCTTGAGAATGAGAAAATGTGTCAGTTTCCGGTCGATTTCAGTCCTTTTAGAGGCATGGCCCCGACACCCCCTGGATTCCCGCTGCTGTGACGCAGGTCATCAACCCTGACTGGGCATATACTTCAGTCTAGGAGACACGTGGAAGAATCACTGTGTACAGTGCAGTTATCAGGTGTTTCCCATGGGTTTGCGCAAGTCACTCATGAGGATCACCCGCTGCCGGGCTCGGCAGCGTCTTTCGATGGTCGTGAGCTGGTGAGATAGGACGTCGATCACGGGGTTTTCCCGCACTGGGCGCCATAGCCAAGCTGCCATGCCAGAGTCGCTGAATGAGGGAAGACGAGACGAGCTCACAGACGAATCACGCGATAAAAGAAGCCAAGTGTACTTTTGGAGGCCTCTAAAATTTTAAGGGGTGGGGTGGTAGTTATGTAGGGGTAGAGTAGATAGGTGGTGATTTCTGTGACATTTACCGTGGAGACAATGTCCATCGTAGATATTATCGTCGTTGTCGTCTTCGATGGTTGGCGAGACAGAACAGAGAACGTGACCAGTACGTGCACAATGCACTCATGTTCACACTTGATCACATAGGGACAACCAGTCATCATATTCCTAGATCGTGACCAGCAGCGTTTTAGTGACATGATGCTCACTGCTGCCTTCGTGGTACTGCTTTGTTCCGCGTGTTGTCCAATTTGATTGAAGTCTGCAGTCTCCCAAGTATTGTGTTGGTGTCAATTGCCAGGTTGAGAGGCATTATGACCGCAATTACCACTGTATGGATAAGTTAACGCAATGGTATTTAACAATTTAGTATGATTTTGGTATAGAACTTCGACCAACCTGTTTTTGTAGGGCCTTGGATAAATGGAAATTATTTATGCGAAATTGGAATTCAAAATGTACAAATTATGTATTGTATTTATTTCTTTTTCTTCGCACTTATCTCCTTTTTACTCTTCCTCCTAGTAACTTCGTCCGTATGCGATATACACCTATAATTCGAAAAGTGCGTAATTGGACAGATATTTTGAAAATATATTTAAAATGCCAAGTGAACGTTTTGCAATTTAATTCACGTGTGACGTGCATGAGGCATATGCATTTGCTCGCTGTTGATGTTCAACTACTAAATGTTTGTGGTCATGTAGGTCAATTGGAATGTGAATTGTGACAGGAGAATCATATTGCTCATATCAGAATCATATTGCGACAAGTAATATAAAACAGAAGTGTGATTCAGATGTTGAGACGAGGTGAATTGTCCATCAGGATATGGTGAACAGCTGTTTTCTTACTAATTGTAAGCTACTTTTTTCTCTTAATAACAAATCATGTCTTTTGCTTATTTTGATGCAGTTTGCTTTTCAAGCTTTTTGTGTCGTTGTTTTTCGAAACCTGACATTTTTCAATGTCATCAACACAGTTGTTGCAATCAAATGAACATCCGTATATTGTTTCCTCTTCTAAAATTCAAAAAAGCTTCCAACAGTGAAGTGTACACTTAGTGGTGGTAGGCAGATCGGTATCCATAGGTACGGGGAGCATAGCTGTACGCAGGGGAGGCGTATCCGTAGCTACGGGGAGCATATCCGTATCCGTGGGAGGCAGAGCCGTAGCTGCGGGGAGCGTATCCGTATCCGTGCGAGGCGTAGGCCAGGGAGCGGCGGTGGCGGCCGTGTGAGCTGTATCCGTTGCCGTAGACGTTGGCGTAAACGTTGCCGTAGCCGTTTCCGTATCCGTTTCCGTAGCCGTTGCCGTAGCCACCGTAGCCGTAGCCTGCACGCCCGTAGCCGACGTGGGAAGGAGCGACGTAGGAGCTGTGTCCACCGTTGTGTCCGCCGTAGCCAGACGTAGCAGAGACAACAGCCACCAGGGCAGCCAGACACAGCAGCTGCAAAACAGTATACAAAACATCAGGAGGCTTGCATGAGTGGAGTAACAAAGCTTGCTGACAATGATGTACGGGTACATTGTTGCTGGAGCGCAGCAAATCATTATTCAATTCAAGATATTTGAAGGAATATTTTTTTTCTTCGGATATGCAAGGTAATATAGGTACCAACATTTTTAGTTGAGAGATCATTCTGAATACAACATATTTGCTCTGATTTCCAATACGATATGAGCGAACAAATAACATTCAGATGCGGGCAAGACCAAAGCAATGTTGACAAATTCGCTCTCTGAACCTTCTGAGCTACTCACCGCAAGCTTGGCGTTCATCTCGGCTGTTTTTGGAGCTCCGACTGCTGGGAGAGTAGACCAGTGAGTGTGTGTCTGCTGCCAGCGTACCACGGTCTTTATACCTAGCGCTACCAAGCAGTTCCGACCTTGGTGATGACGCCATAATGTCGCTGGAGCAGAATCGCCACGCCACCTCCCCTATTCTGCTGCGTGGTTTTCTCTGTAGCTGGAATATGGTTACATTGCAGAACAAGCACCTTGACTACCACAGCGTTCAAGATGCATGAATATCATGCCGAATAGGAAGACACTTGAACAACACATAAAGGCAGCGGAATTTAATTTTAATCCAGCAAGTATTATAAATAACGTGTCAGTTACTTTGTGAATATTCCTACCATCGAATTGAAAGACTGGGACGATAATCAATACGCCAGCTTGATAGCTTGAATACAATCAGCTTGATATAATCCAACGTCAGCGTACACATGGAAATAAGTGCCCAATCCTTTGAAGTGATCACAGTAAAATATATTAAGCTTCTCCGAACGAAGCCGATACAACCTCAACGTCTGGATTATTTCTATGAATTAACATTAACAATACCAGGTGAGGTAACAAAACACACTGATGTTAAAGTAAGTCAAAATTTAAGTGACTGAGAGTATGGAAATATATAAATCTTATAGGTCAGTCTAGTTCAATCTGATTCCAATGAATAGTGGCTCAGATCTAATCTAAATTAATGCTTGGCATTGATTACTAGTCTGACACAATCTGATCTATCCGTTTAATCAACAGCGCTTGGTTTGAAAACAAAACATTATTTTGTCGGGTTTTTCGTTTGAAAAATGCATAAGCAGGTGAAGTCTAATGGAATCAGAGTACCTAAATATAAGTTGTAAAGCTAACATCTAAATAAATCAAAATATCCATATTCCAGACTGCTTTTTGCGACCCAAGCCCAGTCGGCTAGAATAGATGTGATAAAAGAGCCAATGCATTGAAAACGTTCTTACAGACATTAATACAAACATGAATGTTAAACACTTCCTTCGGTATTGAACAACAAGTGATTAGTTTTGCCCAGCCAGGCATATTGATAGCTGGGGATGTCTGGCGAAACAGTAACAGCTCGAATTTGCTAGTCAGAAATCTTTCGCGACAGAAGCAGACCTGGGCTAAGTAGACGCATACACTACATTTCCTAGATTGGTTTTTGTCAGAAAATTTGCTGCGACGCACTGGCGGATACAGATAGGTAAAGAACCTGTTTGTGTGGAACACATAAAAACGCCACTATTCCACCAATAATAATCACATTTCGCTTGCTTGTGCATTAAATATTGATAAAACAACTTTCGCTGATAACGTTCTATAGATTTCCTTGAGAATGAGAAAATGTGTCAGTTTCCGGTCGATTTCAGTCCTTTTAGAGGCATGGCCCCGACACCCCCTGGATTCCCGCTGCTGTGACGCAGGTCATCAACCCTGACTGGGCATATACTTCAGTCTAGGAGACACGTGGAAGAATCACTGTGTACAGTGCAGTTATCAGGTGTTTCCCATGGGTTTGCGCAAGTCACTCATGAGGATCACCCGCTGCCGGGCTCGGCAGCGTCTTTCGATGGTCGTGAGCTGGTGAGATAGGACGTCGATCACGGGGTTTTCCCGCACTGGGCGCCATAGCCAAGCTGCCATGCCAGAGTCGCTGAATGAGGGAAGACGAGACGAGCTCACAGACGAATCACGCGATAAAAGAAGCCAAGTGTACTTTTGGAGGCCTCTAAAATTTTAAGGGGTGGGGTGGTAGTTATGTAGGGGTAGAGTAGATAGGTGGTGATTTCTGTGACATTTACCGTGGAGACAATGTCCATCGTAGATATTATCGTCGTTGTCGTCGTCGATGGTTGGCGAAACAGAACAGTGAATGTGACCAGTACGTGCACAATGCACTCATGTTCACACTTGATCACATAGGGACAACCAGTCATCATATTGCTAGATCGTGACCAGGAGCGTTTTAGTGACATGATGCTCACTGCAGCCTTCGTGGTACTGCTTTGTTCCGCGTGTTGTCCAATTTGATTGAAGTCTGCAGTCTCCCAAGTATTGTGTTGGTGTCAATTGCCAGGTTGAGAGGCATTATGACCGCAATTACCACTGTATGGATAAGTTAACGCAATGGTATTTAACAATTTAGTATGATTTTGTTATAGAACTTCGACCAACCTGTTTTTGTAGGGCCTTGGATAAATGGAAATTATTTATGCGAAATTGGAAATCAAAATGTACAAATTATGTATTGTATTTATTTCTTTTTCTTCGCACTTATCTCTTTTTTCCTCTTCCTCCTAGTAACTTCGTCCGTATGCGATATACACCTATAATTCGAAAAGTGCGTATTTGGACAGATATTTTGAAAATATATTTAAAATGCCAAGTGAACGTTTTGCAATTTAATTCACGTGTGACGTGCATGAGACACATGCATTTGCTCGCTGTTGATGTTCAACTACTAAATGTTTGTGGTCATGTAGGTCAATTGGAATGTGAATTGTGATAGGAGAATCATATTGCTCATATCAGAATCATATTGCGACAAGTAATATAAAACAGAAGTGTGATTCAGATGTTGAGACGAGGTGAATTGTCCATCAGGATATGGTGAACAGCTGTTTTCTTACTAATTGTAAGCTACTTTTTTCTCTTAATAAAAAATCATGTCTTTTGCTTATTTTGATGCAGCTTGCTTTTCAAGCTTTTTATGTCGTTGTTTTTCGAAACTTGACATTCTTCAATGTCATCAACACAGTTGTTGCAATCAAATGAACATCCGTATATTGTTTCCTCGTCAAAAATTCAAAAAAGCTTCCAACAGTGAAGTGTACACTTAGTGGTGGTAGGCAGAACGGTATCCATAGGTACGGGGAGCATAGCTGTACGCAGGGGAGGCGTATCTGTAGCTACGGGGAGCATATCCGTATCCGTGGGAGGCAGAGCCGTAGCTGCGGGGAGCGTACCGTATCCGTGCGAGGCGTAGGCCAGGGAGCGGCGGTGGCGGCCGTGTGAGCTGTATCCGTTGCCGTAGACGGTGGCGTAAACATTGCCGTAGCCGTTGCCGTAGCCGTTTCCGTATCCGTTTCCGTAGCCGTTGCCGTAGCCACCGTAGCCATAGCCTGCACGCCCATTGCCGACGTGGGAAGGAGCGACGTAGGAGCTGTATCCACCGTGGTGTCCGCCGTAGCCAGACGT
>JAXIVJ010000161.1:0-368807 GCA_036785665.1 Chirona hameri | reverse complement strand
TAGACAGATAGACAGATAGACAGATAGACAGATAGACAGATAGACAGATAGACAGATAGACAGATAGACAGATAGACAGATAGACAGATAGACAGATAGACAGATAGACAGATAGACAGATAGACAGATAGACAGATAGACAGATAGACAGATAGACAGATAGACAGATAGACAGATAGACAGATAGACAGATAGACAGATAGACAGATAGACAGATAGACAGATAGACAGATAGACAGATAGACAGATAGACAGATAGACAGATAGACAGATAGACAGATAGACAGATAGACAGATAGACAGATAGACAGATAGACAGATAGACAGATAGACAGATAGACAGATAGACAGATAGACAGATAGACAGATAGACAGATAGACAGATAGACAGATAGACAGATAGACAGATAGACAGATAGACAGATAGACAGATAGACAGATAGACAGATAGACAGATAGACAGATAGACAGATAGACAGATAGACAGATAGACAGATAGACAGATAGACAGATAGACAGATAGACAGATAGACAGATAGACAGATAGACAGCGACAGATAGACAGATAGACAGATAGACAGATAGACAGATAGACAGATAGACAGATAGACAGATAGACAGATAGACAGATAGACAGATAGGACAGATAGACAGATCGACAGATAGACAGATCGACAGATAGACAGATAGACAGATCGACAGATAGACAGATCGACAGATAGACAGATAGACAGATAGACAGATAGACAGATAGACAGATAGACAGATAGACAGATCGACAGATCGACAGATAGACAGATAGACAGATAGACAGATAGACAGATCGACAGATCGACAGATCGACAGATCGACAGATCGACAGATCGACAGATCGACAGATCGACAGATCGACAGATCGACAGATCGACAGATCGACAGATCGACAGATCGACAGATCGACAGATCGACAGATCGACAGATCGACAGATCGACAGATCGACAGATCGACAGATCGACAGATCGACAGATCGACAGATCGACAGATCGACAGATCGACAGATCGACAGATCGACAGATCGACAGATCGACAGATCGACAGATCGACAGATCGACAGATCGACAGATCGACAGATCGACAGATCGACAGATCGACAGATCGACAGATCGACAGATCGACAGATCGACAGATCGACAGATCGACAGATCGACAGATCGACAGATCGACAGATCGACAGATCGACAGATCGACAGATCGACAGATCGACAGATCGACAGATCGACAGATCGACAGATCGACAGATCGACAGATCGACAGATCGACAGATCGACAGATCGACAGATCGACAGATCGACAGATCGACAGATCGACAGATCGACAGATCGACAGATCGACAGATCGACAGATCGACAGATCGACAGATCGACAGATCGACAGATCGACAGATCGACAGATCGACAGATCGACAGATCGACAGATCGACAGATCGACAGATCGACAGATCGACAGATCGACAGATCGACAGATCGACAGATCGACAGATCGACAGATCGACAGATCGACAGATCGACAGATCGACAGATCGACAGATCGACAGATCGACAGATCGACAGATCGACAGATCGACAGATCGACAGATCGACAGATCGACAGATCGACAGATCGACAGATCGACAGATCGACAGATCGACAGATCGACAGATCGACAGATCGACAGATCGACAGATCGACAGATCGACAGATCGACAGATCGACAGATCGACAGATCGACAGATCGACAGATCGACAGATCGACAGATCGACAGATCGACAGATCGACAGATCGACAGATCGACAGATCGACAGATCGACAGATCGACAGATCGACAGATCGACAGATCGACAGATCGACAGATCGACAGATCGACAGATCGACAGATCGACAGATCGACAGATCGACAGATCGACAGATCGACAGATCGACAGATCGACAGATCGACAGATCGACAGATCGACAGATCGACAGATCGACAGATCGACAGATCGACAGATCGACAGATCGACAGATCGACAGATCGACAGATCGACAGATCGACAGATCGACAGATCGACAGATCGACAGATCGACAGATCGACAGATCGACAGATCGACAGATCGACAGATCGACAGATCGACAGATCGACAGATCGACAGATCGACAGATCGACAGATCGACAGATCGACAGATCGACAGATCGACAGATCGACAGATCGACAGATCGACAGATCGACAGATCGACAGATCGACAGATCGACAGATCGACAGATCGACAGATCGACAGATCGACAGATCGACAGATCGACAGATCGACAGATCGACAGATCGACAGATCGACAGATCGACAGATCGACAGATCGACAGATCGACAGATCGACAGATCGACAGATCGACAGATCGACAGATCGACAGATCGACAGATCGACAGATCGACAGATCGACAGATCGACAGATCGACAGATCGACAGATCGACAGATCGACAGATCGACAGATCGACAGATCGACAGATCGACAGATCGACAGATCGACAGATCGACAGATCGACAGATCGACAGATCGACAGATCGACAGATCGACAGATCGACAGATCGACAGATCGACAGATCGACAGATCGACAGATCGACAGATCGACAGATCGACAGATCGACAGATCGACAGATCGACAGATCGACAGATCGACAGATCGACAGATCGACAGATCGACAGATCGACAGATCGACAGATCGACAGATCGACAGATCGACAGATCGACAGATCGACAGATCGACAGATCGACAGATCGACAGATCGACAGATCGACAGATCGACAGATCGACAGATCGACAGATCGACAGATCGACAGATCGACAGATCGACAGATCGACAGATCGACAGATCGACAGATCGACAGATCGACAGATCGACAGATCGACAGATCGACAGATCGACAGATCGACAGATCGACAGATCGACAGATCGACAGATCGACAGATCGACAGATCGACAGATCGACAGATCGACAGATCGACAGATCGACAGATCGACAGATCGACAGATCGACAGATCGACAGATCGACAGATCGACAGATCGACAGATCGACAGATCGACAGATCGACAGATCGACAGATCGACAGATCGACAGATCGACAGATCGACAGATCGACAGATCGACAGATCGACAGATCGACAGATCGACAGATCGACAGATCGACAGATCGACAGATCGACAGATCGACAGATCGACAGATCGACAGATCGACAGATCGACAGATCGACAGATCGACAGATCGACAGATCGACAGATCGACAGATCGACAGATCGACAGATCGACAGATCGACAGATCGACAGATCGACAGATCGACAGATCGACAGATCGACAGATCGACAGATCGACAGATCGACAGATCGACAGATCGACAGATCGACAGATCGACAGATCGACAGATCGACAGATCGACAGATCGACAGATCGACAGATCGACAGATCGACAGATCGACAGATCGACAGATCGACAGATCGACAGATCGACAGATCGACAGATCGACAGATCGACAGATCGACAGATCGACAGATCGACAGATCGACAGATCGACAGATCGACAGATCGACAGATCGACAGATCGACAGATCGACAGATCGACAGATCGACAGATCGACAGATCGACAGATCGACAGATCGACAGATCGACAGATCGACAGATCGACAGATCGACAGATCGACAGATCGACAGATCGACAGATCGACAGATCGACAGATCGACAGATCGACAGATCGACAGATCGACAGATCGACAGATCGACAGATCGACAGATCGACAGATCGACAGATCGACAGATCGACAGATCGACAGATCGACAGATCGACAGATCGACAGATCGACAGATCGACAGATCGACAGATCGACAGATCGACAGATCGACAGATCGACAGATCGACAGATCGACAGATCGACAGATCGACAGATCGACAGATCGACAGATCGACAGATCGACAGATCGACAGATCGACAGATCGACAGATCGACAGATCGACAGATCGACAGATCGACAGATCGACAGATCGACAGATCGACAGATCGACAGATCGACAGATCGACAGATCGACAGATCGACAGATCGACAGATCGACAGATCGACAGATCGACAGATCGACAGATCGACAGATCGACAGATCGACAGATCGACAGATCGACAGATCGACAGATCGACAGATCGACAGATCGACAGATCGACAGATCGACAGATCGACAGATCGACAGATCGACAGATCGACAGATCGACAGATCGACAGATCGACAGATCGACAGATCGACAGATCGACAGATCGACAGATCGACAGATCGACAGATCGACAGATCGACAGATCGACAGATCGACAGATCGACAGATCGACAGATCGACAGATCGACAGATCGACAGATCGACAGATCGACAGATCGACAGATCGACAGATCGACAGATCGACAGATCGACAGATCGACAGATCGACAGATCGACAGATCGACAGATCGACAGATCGACAGATCGACAGATCGACAGATCGACAGATCGACAGATCGACAGATCGACAGATCGACAGATCGACAGATCGACAGATCGACAGATCGACAGATCGACAGATCGACAGATCGACAGATCGACAGATCGACAGATCGACAGATCGACAGATCGACAGATCGACAGATCGACAGATCGACAGATCGACAGATCGACAGATCGACAGATCGACAGATCGACAGATCGACAGATCGACAGATCGACAGATCGACAGATCGACAGATCGACAGATCGACAGATCGACAGATCGACAGATCGACAGATCGACAGATCGACAGATCGACAGATCGACAGATCGACAGATCGACAGATCGACAGATCGACAGATCGACAGATCGACAGATCGACAGATCGACAGATCGACAGATCGACAGATCGACAGATCGACAGATCGACAGATCGACAGATCGACAGATCGACAGATCGACAGATCGACAGATCGACAGATCGACAGATCGACAGATCGACAGATCGACAGATCGACAGATCGACAGATCGACAGATCGACAGATCGACAGATCGACAGATCGACAGATCGACAGATCGACAGATCGACAGATCGACAGATCGACAGATCGACAGATCGACAGATCGACAGATCGACAGATCGACAGATCGACAGATCGACAGATCGACAGATCGACAGATCGACAGATCGACAGATCGACAGATCGACAGATCGACAGATCGACAGATCGACAGATCGACAGATCGACAGATCGACAGATCGACAGATCGACAGATCGACAGATCGACAGATCGACAGATCGACAGATCGACAGATCGACAGATCGACAGATCGACAGATCGACAGATCGACAGATCGACAGATCGACAGATCGACAGATCGACAGATCGACAGATCGACAGATCGACAGATCGACAGATCGACAGATCGACAGATCGACAGATCGACAGATCGACAGATCGACAGATCGACAGATCGACAGATCGACAGATCGACAGATCGACAGATCGACAGATCGACAGATCGACAGATCGACAGATCGACAGATCGACAGATCGACAGATCGACAGATCGACAGATCGACAGATCGACAGATCGACAGATCGACAGATCGACAGATCGACAGATCGACAGATCGACAGATCGACAGATCGACAGATCGACAGATCGACAGATCGACAGATCGACAGATCGACAGATCGACAGATCGACAGATCGACAGATCGACAGATCGACAGATCGACAGATCGACAGATCGACAGATCGACAGATCGACAGATCGACAGATCGACAGATCGACAGATCGACAGATCGACAGATCGACAGATCGACAGATCGACAGATCGACAGATCGACAGATCGACAGATCGACAGATCGACAGATCGACAGATCGACAGATCGACAGATCGACAGATCGACAGATCGACAGATCGACAGATCGACAGATCGACAGATCGACAGATCGACAGATCGACAGATCGACAGATCGACAGATCGACAGATCGACAGATCGACAGATCGACAGATCGACAGATCGACAGATCGACAGATCGACAGATCGACAGATCGACAGATCGACAGATCGACAGATCGACAGATCGACAGATCGACAGATCGACAGATCGACAGATCGACAGATCGACAGATCGACAGATCGACAGATCGACAGATCGACAGATCGACAGATCGACAGATCGACAGATCGACAGATCGACAGATCGACAGATCGACAGATCGACAGATCGACAGATCGACAGATCGACAGATCGACAGATCGACAGATCGACAGATCGACAGATCGACAGATCGACAGATCGACAGATCGACAGATCGACAGATCGACAGATCGACAGATCGACAGATCGACAGATCGACAGATCGACAGATCGACAGATCGACAGATCGACAGATCGACAGATCGACAGATCGACAGATCGACAGATCGACAGATCGACAGATCGACAGATCGACAGATCGACAGATCGACAGATCGACAGATCGACAGATCGACAGATCGACAGATCGACAGATCGACAGATCGACAGATCGACAGATCGACAGATCGACAGATCGACAGATCGACAGATCGACAGATCGACAGATCGACAGATCGACAGATCGACAGATCGACAGATCGACAGATCGACAGATCGACAGATCGACAGATCGACAGATCGACAGATCGACAGATCGACAGATCGACAGATCGACAGATCGACAGATCGACAGATCGACAGATCGACAGATCGACAGATCGACAGATCGACAGATCGACAGATCGACAGATCGACAGATCGACAGATCGACAGATCGACAGATCGACAGATCGACAGATCGACAGATCGACAGATCGACAGATCGACAGATCGACAGATCGACAGATCGACAGACCGACAGATCGACAGACGACAGATCGACAGATCGACAGATCGACAGATCGACAGACCGACAGACCGACAGATCGACAGACCGGACAGACCGACAGATCGACAGATCGACAGATCGACAGATCGACAGATCGACAGATCGACAGACCGACAGACCGACAGACCGACAGACCGACAGACCGACAGACCGACAGACCGACAGACCGACAGACCGACAGACCGACAGACCGACAGACCGACAGACCGACAGACCGACAGACCGACAGACCGACAGACCGACAGACCGACAGACCGACAGACCGACAGACCGACAGACCGACAGACCGACAGACCGACAGACCGACAGACCGACAGACCGACAGACCGACAGACGACAGACCGACAGACCGACAGACCGACAGACCGACAGACGACAGACGACAGACAGACAGACAGACAGACGACAGACCGACAGACCGACAGACCGACAGACGACAGACCGACAGACCGACAGACCGACAGACCGACAGACCGACAGACCGACAGACCGACAGACCGACAGACGACAGACCGACAGACCGACAGACGACAGACAGACAGACGACAGACCGACAGACAGACAGACAGACAGACCGACAGACAGACAGACGACAGACAGACAGACCGACAGACAGACAGACAGACAGACCGACAGACAGACAGACCGACAGACAGACAGACAGACAGACAGACAGACAGACAGACAGACAGACAGACAGACAGACAGACAGACAGACAGACAGACAGACAGACAGACAGACAGACAGACAGACAGACAGACAGACAGACAGACAGACAGACAGACAGACAGACAGACAGACAGACAGACAGACAGACAGACAGACAGACAGACAGACAGACAGACAGACAGACAGACAGACAGACAGACAGACAGACAGACAGACAGACAGACAGACAGACAGACAGACAGACAGACAGACAGACAGACAGACAGACAGACAGACAGACAGACAGACAGACAGACAGACAGACAGACAGACAGACAGACAGACAGACAGACAGACAGACAGACAGACAGACAGACAGACAGACAGACAGACAGACAGACAGACAGACAGACAGACAGACAGACAGACAGACAGACAGACAGACAGACAGACAGACAGACAGACAGACAGACAGACAGACAGACAGACAGACAGACAGACAGACAGACAGACAGACAGACAGACAGACAGACAGACAGACAGACAGACAGACAGACAGACAGACAGACAGACAGACAGACAGACAGACAGACAGACAGACAGACAGACAGACAGACAGACAGACAGACAGACAGACAGACAGACAGACAGACAGACAGACAGACAGACAGACAGACAGACAGACAGACAGACAGACAGACAGACAGACAGACAGACAGACAGACAGACAGACGACAGACAGACAGACAGACAGACAGACAGACAGACAGACAGACAGACAGACAGACAGACAGACAGACAGACAGACAGACAGACAGACAGACAGACAGACAGACAGACAGACAGACAGACAGACAGACAGACAGACAGACAGACAGACAGACAGACAGACGACAGACAGACAGACAGACAGACAGACAGACAGACAGACAGACAGACAGACAGACAGACAGACAGACAGACAGACAGACAGACAGACAGACAGACAGACAGACAGACAGACAGACAGACAGACAGACAGACAGACAGACAGACAGACAGACAGACAGACAGACAGACAGACAGACAGACAGACAGAGAGACAGAGAGACAGAGAGACAGAGAGACAGAGAGACAGAGAGACAGAGAGACAGAGAGACAGAGAGACAGAGAGACAGAGAGACAGAGAGACAGAGAGACAGAGAGACAGAGAGACAGAGAGACAGAGAGACAGAGAGACAGAGAGACAGAGAGACAGAGAGACAGAGAGACAGAGAGACAGAGAGACAGAGAGACAGAGAGACAGAGAGACAGAGAGACAGAGAGACAGAGAGACAGAGAGACAGAGAGACAGAGAGACAGAGAGACAGAGAGACAGAGAGACAGAGAGACAGAGAGACAGAGAGACAGAGAGACAGAGAGACAGAGAGACAGAGAGACAGAGAGACAGAGAGACAGAGAGACAGAGAGACAGAGAGACAGAGAGACAGAGAGACAGAGAGACAGAGAGACAGAGAGACAGAGAGACAGAGAGACAGAGAGACAGAGAGACAGAGAGACAGAGAGACAGAGAGACAGAGAGACAGAGAGACAGAGAGACAGAGAGACAGAGAGACAGAGAGACAGAGAGACAGAGAGACAGAGAGACAGAGAGACAGAGAGACAGAGAGACAGAGAGACAGAGAGACAGAGAGACAGAGAGACAGAGAGACAGAGAGACAGAGAGACAGAGAGACAGAGAGACAGAGAGACAGAGAGACAGAGAGACAGAGAGACAGAGAGACAGAGAGACAGAGAGACAGAGAGACAGAGAGACAGAGAGACAGAGAGACAGAGAGACAGAGAGACAGAGAGACAGAGAGACAGAGAGACAGAGAGACAGAGAGACAGAGAGACAGAGAGACAGAGAGACAGAGAGACAGAGAGACAGAGAGACAGAGAGACAGAGAGACAGAGAGACAGAGAGACAGAGAGACAGAGAGACAGAGAGACAGAGAGACAGAGAGACAGAGAGACAGAGAGACAGAGAGACAGAGAGACAGAGAGACAGAGAGACAGAGAGACAGAGAGACAGAGAGACAGAGAGACAGAGAGACAGAGAGACAGAGAGACAGAGAGACAGAGAGACAGAGAGACAGAGAGACAGAGAGACAGAGAGACAGAGAGACAGAGAGACAGAGAGACAGAGAGACAGAGAGACAGAGAGACAGAGAGACAGAGAGACAGAGAGACAGAGAGACAGAGAGACAGAGAGACAGAGAGACAGAGAGACAGAGAGACAGAGAGACAGAGAGACAGAGAGACAGAGAGACAGAGAGACAGAGAGACAGAGAGACAGAGAGACAGAGAGACAGAGAGACAGAGAGACAGAGAGACAGAGAGACAGAGAGACAGAGAGACAGAGAGACAGAGAGACAGAGAGACAGAGAGACAGAGAGACAGAGAGACAGAGAGACAGAGAGACAGAGAGACAGAGAGACAGAGAGACAGAGAGACAGAGAGACAGAGAGACAGAGAGACAGAGAGACAGAGAGACAGAGAGACAGAGAGACAGAGAGACAGAGAGACAGAGAGACAGAGAGACAGAGAGACAGAGAGACAGAGAGACAGAGAGACAGAGAGACAGAGAGACAGAGAGACAGAGAGACAGAGAGACAGAGAGACAGAGAGACAGAGAGACAGAGAGACAGAGAGACAGAGAGACAGAGAGACAGAGAGACAGAGAGACAGAGAGACAGAGAGACAGAGAGACAGAGAGACAGAGAGACAGAGAGACAGAGAGACAGAGAGACAGAGAGACAGAGAGACAGAGAGACAGAGAGACAGAGAGACAGAGAGACAGAGAGACAGAGAGACAGAGAGACAGAGAGACAGAGAGACAGAGAGACAGAGAGACAGAGAGACAGAGAGACAGAGAGACAGAGAGACAGAGAGACAGAGAGACAGAGAGACAGAGAGACAGAGAGACAGAGAGACAGAGAGACAGAGAGACAGAGAGACAGAGAGACAGAGAGACAGAGAGACAGAGAGACAGAGAGACAGAGAGACAGAGAGACAGAGAGACAGAGAGACAGAGAGACAGAGAGACAGAGAGACAGAGAGACAGAGAGACAGAGAGACAGAGAGACAGAGAGACAGAGAGACAGAGAGACAGAGAGACAGAGAGACAGAGAGACAGAGAGACAGAGAGACAGAGAGACAGAGAGACAGAGAGACAGAGAGACAGAGAGACAGAGAGACAGAGAGACAGAGAGACAGAGAGACAGAGAGACAGAGAGACAGAGAGACAGAGAGACAGAGAGACAGAGAGACAGAGAGACAGAGAGACAGAGAGACAGAGAGACAGAGAGACAGAGAGACAGAGAGACAGAGAGACAGAGAGACAGAGAGACAGAGAGACAGAGAGACAGAGAGACAGAGAGACAGAGAGACAGAGAGACAGAGAGACAGAGAGACAGAGAGACAGAGAGACAGAGAGACAGAGAGACAGAGAGACAGAGAGACAGAGAGACAGAGAGACAGAGAGACAGAGAGACAGAGAGACAGAGAGACAGAGAGACAGAGAGACAGAGAGACAGAGAGACAGAGAGACAGAGAGACAGAGAGACAGAGAGACAGAGAGACAGAGAGACAGAGAGACAGAGAGACAGAGAGACAGAGAGACAGAGAGACAGAGAGACAGAGAGACAGAGAGACAGAGAGACAGAGAGACAGAGAGACAGAGAGACAGAGAGACAGAGAGACAGAGAGACAGAGAGACAGAGAGACAGAGAGACAGAGAGACAGAGAGACAGAGAGACAGAGAGACAGAGAGACAGAGAGACAGAGAGACAGAGAGACAGAGAGACAGAGAGACAGAGAGACAGAGAGACAGAGAGACAGAGAGACAGAGAGACAGAGAGACAGAGAGACAGAGAGACAGAGAGACAGAGAGACAGAGAGACAGAGAGACAGAGAGACAGAGAGACAGAGAGACAGAGAGACAGAGAGACAGAGAGACAGAGAGACAGAGAGACAGAGAGACAGAGAGACAGAGAGACAGAGAGACAGAGAGACAGAGAGACAGAGAGACAGAGAGACAGAGAGACAGAGAGACAGAGAGACAGAGAGACAGAGAGACAGAGAGACAGAGAGACAGAGAGACAGAGAGACAGAGAGACAGAGAGACAGAGAGACAGAGAGACAGAGAGACAGAGAGACAGAGAGACAGAGAGACAGAGAGACAGAGAGACAGAGAGACAGAGAGACAGAGAGACAGAGAGACAGAGAGACAGAGAGACAGAGAGACAGAGAGACAGAGAGACAGAGAGACAGAGAGACAGAGAGACAGAGAGACAGAGAGACAGAGAGACAGAGAGACAGAGAGACAGAGAGACAGAGAGACAGAGAGACAGAGAGACAGAGAGACAGAGAGACAGAGAGACAGAGAGACAGAGAGACAGAGAGACAGAGAGACAGAGAGACAGAGAGACAGAGAGACAGAGAGACAGAGAGACAGAGAGACAGAGAGACAGAGAGACAGAGAGACAGAGAGACAGAGAGACAGAGAGACAGAGAGACAGAGAGACAGAGAGACAGAGAGACAGAGAGACAGAGAGACAGAGAGACAGAGAGACAGAGAGACAGAGAGACAGAGAGACAGAGAGACAGAGAGACAGAGAGACAGAGAGACAGAGAGACAGAGAGACAGAGAGACAGAGAGACAGAGAGACAGAGAGACAGAGAGACAGAGAGACAGAGAGACAGAGAGACAGAGAGACAGAGAGACAGAGAGACAGAGAGACAGAGAGACAGAGAGACAGAGAGACAGAGAGACAGAGAGACAGAGAGACAGAGAGACAGAGAGACAGAGAGACAGAGAGACAGAGAGACAGAGAGACAGAGAGACAGAGAGACAGAGAGACAGAGAGACAGAGAGACAGAGAGACAGAGAGACAGAGAGACAGAGAGACAGAGAGACAGAGAGACAGAGAGACAGAGAGACAGAGAGACAGAGAGACAGAGAGACAGAGAGACAGAGAGACAGAGAGACAGAGAGACAGAGAGACAGAGAGACAGAGAGACAGAGAGACAGAGAGACAGAGAGACAGAGAGACAGAGAGACAGAGAGACAGAGAGACAGAGAGACAGAGAGACAGAGAGACAGAGAGACAGAGAGACAGAGAGACAGAGAGACAGAGAGACAGAGAGACAGAGAGACAGAGAGACAGAGAGACAGAGAGACAGAGAGACAGAGAGACAGAGAGACAGAGAGACAGAGAGACAGAGAGACAGAGAGACAGAGAGACAGAGAGACAGAGAGACAGAGAGACAGAGAGACAGAGAGACAGAGAGACAGAGAGACAGAGAGACAGAGAGACAGAGAGACAGAGAGACAGAGAGACAGAGAGACAGAGAGACAGAGAGACAGAGAGACAGAGAGACAGAGAGACAGAGAGACAGAGAGACAGAGAGACAGAGAGACAGAGAGACAGAGAGACAGAGAGACAGAGAGACAGAGAGACAGAGAGACAGAGAGACAGAGAGACAGAGAGACAGAGAGACAGAGAGACAGAGAGACAGAGAGACAGAGAGACAGAGAGACAGAGAGACAGAGAGACAGAGAGACAGAGAGACAGAGAGACAGAGAGACAGAGAGACAGAGAGACAGAGAGACAGAGAGACAGAGAGACAGAGAGACAGAGAGACAGAGAGACAGAGAGACAGAGAGACAGAGAGACAGAGAGACAGAGAGACAGAGAGACAGAGAGACAGAGAGACAGAGAGACAGAGAGACAGAGAGACAGAGAGACAGAGAGACAGAGAGACAGAGAGACAGAGAGACAGAGAGACAGAGAGACAGAGAGACAGAGAGACAGAGAGACAGAGAGACAGAGAGACAGAGAGACAGAGAGACAGAGAGACAGAGAGACAGAGAGACAGAGAGACAGAGAGACAGAGAGACAGAGAGACAGAGAGACAGAGAGACAGAGAGACAGAGAGACAGAGAGACAGAGAGACAGAGAGACAGAGAGACAGAGAGACAGAGAGACAGAGAGACAGAGAGACAGAGAGACAGAGAGACAGAGAGACAGAGAGACAGAGAGACAGAGAGACAGAGAGACAGAGAGACAGAGAGACAGAGAGACAGAGAGACAGAGAGACAGAGAGACAGAGAGACAGAGAGACAGAGAGACAGAGAGACAGAGAGACAGAGAGACAGAGAGACAGAGAGACAGAGAGACAGAGAGACAGAGAGACAGAGAGACAGAGAGACAGAGAGACAGAGAGACAGAGAGACAGAGAGACAGAGAGACAGAGAGACAGAGAGACAGAGAGACAGAGAGACAGAGAGACAGAGAGACAGAGAGACAGAGAGACAGAGAGACAGAGAGACAGAGAGACAGAGAGACAGAGAGACAGAGAGACAGAGAGACAGAGAGACAGAGAGACAGAGAGACAGAGAGACAGAGAGACAGAGAGACAGAGAGACAGAGAGACAGAGAGACAGAGAGACAGAGAGACAGACAGAGACAGAGAGACAGAGAGACAGAGAGACAGAGAGACAGAGAGACAGAGAGACAGAGAGACAGAGAGACAGAGAGACAGAGAGACAGAGAGACAGAGAGACAGAGAGACAGAGAGACAGAGAGACAGAGAGACAGAGAGACAGAGAGACAGAGAGACAGAGAGACAGAGAGACAGAGAGACAGAGAGACAGAGAGACAGAGAGACAGAGAGACAGAGAGACAGAGAGACAGAGAGACAGAGAGACAGAGAGACAGAGAGACAGAGAGACAGAGAGACAGAGAGACAGAGAGACAGAGAGACAGAGAGACAGAGAGACAGAGAGACAGAGAGACAGAGAGACAGAGAGACAGAGAGACAGAGAGACAGAGAGACAGAGAGACAGAGAGACAGAGAGACAGAGAGACAGAGAGACAGAGAGACAGAGAGACAGAGAGACAGAGAGACAGAGAGACAGAGAGACAGAGAGACAGAGAGACAGAGAGACAGAGAGACAGAGAGACAGAGAGACAGAGAGACAGAGAGACAGAGAGACAGAGAGACAGAGAGACAGAGAGACAGAGAGACAGAGAGACAGAGAGACAGAGAGACAGAGAGACAGAGAGACAGAGAGACAGAGAGACAGAGAGACAGAGAGACAGAGAGACAGAGAGACAGAGAGACAGAGAGACAGAGAGACAGAGAGACAGAGAGACAGAGAGACAGAGAGACAGAGAGACAGAGAGACAGAGAGACAGAGAGACAGAGAGACAGAGAGACAGAGAGACAGAGAGACAGAGAGACAGAGAGACAGAGAGACAGAGAGACAGAGAGACAGAGAGACAGAGAGACAGAGAGACAGAGAGACAGAGAGACAGAGAGACAGAGAGACAGAGAGACAGAGAGACAGAGAGACAGAGAGACAGAGAGACAGAGAGACAGAGAGACAGAGAGACAGAGAGACAGAGAGACAGAGAGACAGAGAGACAGAGAGACAGAGAGACAGAGAGACAGAGAGACAGAGAGACAGAGAGACAGAGAGACAGAGAGACAGAGAGACAGAGAGACAGAGAGACAGAGAGACAGAGAGACAGAGAGACAGAGAGACAGAGAGACAGAGAGACAGAGAGACAGAGAGACAGAGAGACAGAGAGACAGAGAGACAGAGAGACAGAGAGACAGAGAGACAGAGAGACAGAGAGACAGAGAGACAGAGAGACAGAGAGACAGAGAGACAGAGAGACAGAGAGACAGAGAGACAGAGAGACAGAGAGACAGAGAGACAGAGAGACAGAGAGACAGAGAGACAGAGAGACAGAGAGACAGAGAGACAGAGAGACAGAGAGACAGAGAGACAGAGAGACAGAGAGACAGAGAGACAGAGAGACAGAGAGACAGAGAGACAGAGAGACAGAGAGACAGAGAGACAGAGAGACAGAGAGACAGAGAGACAGAGAGACAGAGAGACAGAGAGACAGAGAGACAGAGAGACAGAGAGACAGAGAGACAGAGAGACAGAGAGACAGAGAGACAGAGAGACAGAGAGACAGAGAGACAGAGAGACAGAGAGACAGAGAGACAGAGAGACAGAGAGACAGAGAGACAGAGAGACAGAGAGACAGAGAGACAGAGAGACAGAGAGACAGAGAGACAGAGAGACAGAGAGACAGAGAGACAGAGAGACAGAGAGACAGAGAGACAGAGAGACAGAGAGACAGAGAGACAGAGAGACAGAGAGACAGAGAGACAGAGAGACAGAGAGACAGAGAGACAGAGAGACAGAGAGACAGAGAGACAGAGAGACAGAGAGACAGAGAGACAGAGAGACAGAGAGACAGAGAGACAGAGAGACAGAGAGACAGAGAGACAGAGAGACAGAGAGACAGAGAGACAGAGAGACAGAGAGACAGAGAGACAGAGAGACAGAGAGACAGAGAGACAGAGAGACAGAGAGACAGAGAGACAGAGAGACAGAGAGACAGAGAGACAGAGAGACAGAGAGACAGAGAGACAGAGAGACAGAGAGACAGAGAGACAGAGAGACAGAGAGACAGAGAGACAGAGAGACAGAGAGACAGAGAGACAGAGAGACAGAGAGACAGAGAGACAGAGAGACAGAGAGACAGAGAGACAGAGAGACAGAGAGACAGAGAGACAGAGAGACAGAGAGACAGAGAGACAGAGAGACAGAGAGACAGAGAGACAGAGAGACAGAGAGACAGAGAGACAGAGAGACAGAGAGACAGAGAGACAGAGAGACAGAGAGACAGAGAGACAGAGAGACAGAGAGACAGAGAGACAGAGAGACAGAGAGACAGAGAGACAGAGAGACAGAGAGACAGAGAGACAGAGAGACAGAGAGACAGAGAGACAGAGAGACAGAGAGACAGAGAGACAGAGAGACAGAGACAGAGACAGAGAGACAGAGAGACAGAGAGACAGAGAGACAGAGAGACAGAGAGACAGAGAGACAGAGAGACAGAGAGACAGAGAGACAGAGAGACAGAGAGACAGAGAGACAGAGAGACAGAGAGACAGAGAGACAGAGAGACAGAGAGACAGAGAGACAGAGAGACAGAGAGACAGAGAGACAGAGAGACAGAGAGACAGAGAGACAGAGAGACAGAGAGACAGAGAGACAGAGAGACAGAGAGACAGAGAGACAGAGAGACAGAGAGACAGAGAGACAGAGAGACAGAGAGACAGAGAGACAGAGAGACAGAGAGACAGAGAGACAGAGAGACAGAGAGACAGAGAGACAGAGAGACAGAGAGACAGAGAGACAGAGAGACAGAGAGACAGAGAGACAGAGAGACAGAGAGACAGAGAGACAGAGAGACAGAGAGACAGAGAGACAGAGAGACAGAGAGACAGAGAGACAGAGAGACAGAGAGACAGAGAGACAGAGAGACAGAGAGACAGAGAGACAGAGAGACAGAGAGACAGAGAGACAGAGAGACAGAGAGACAGAGAGACAGAGAGACAGAGAGACAGAGAGACAGAGAGACAGAGACAGAGAGACAGAGAGACAGAGAGACAGAGAGACAGAGAGACAGAGAGACAGAGAGACAGAGAGACAGAGAGACAGAGAGACAGAGAGACAGAGAGACAGAGAGACAGAGAGACAGAGAGACAGAGAGACAGAGAGACAGAGAGACAGAGAGACAGAGAGACAGAGAGACAGAGAGACAGAGAGACAGAGAGACAGAGAGACAGAGAGACAGAGAGACAGAGAGACAGAGAGACAGAGAGACAGAGAGACAGAGAGACAGAGAGACAGAGAGACAGAGAGACAGAGAGACAGAGAGACAGAGAGACAGAGAGACAGAGAGACAGAGAGACAGAGAGACAGAGAGACAGAGAGACAGAGAGACAGAGAGACAGAGAGACAGAGAGACAGAGAGACAGAGAGACAGAGAGACAGAGAGACAGAGAGACAGAGAGACAGAGAGACAGAGAGACAGAGAGACAGAGAGACAGAGAGACAGAGAGACAGAGAGACAGAGAGACAGAGACAGAGAGACAGAGAGACAGAGAGACAGAGAGACAGAGAGACAGAGAGACAGAGAGACAGAGAGACAGAGAGACAGAGAGACAGAGAGACAGAGAGACAGAGAGACAGAGAGACAGAGAGACAGAGAGACAGAGAGACAGAGAGACAGAGAGACAGAGAGACAGAGAGACAGAGAGACAGAGAGACAGAGAGACAGAGAGACAGAGAGACAGAGAGACAGAGAGACAGAGGGACAGAGGGACAGAGGGACAGGGACACACACACAATACACGATCGCAAGCACACACATCCAGCACAGCACATCAGATGTCATGTAAAAGAGCGCCAACTTTACGTTTAAATGACGGTAAAGACATGTCACGAATGTCCCGAGACAGGGTGTTGTACAGCTGCACCGTACTATATAAAAAGCGACACTTGCCGGTTGTAGTTCTCACGCGCGGGAGGGCAAAATCAGCGTCCCGACGGGTGCTTCTGGAACGAAGTTCAGGATTGGCCGAAAGCTGGGAAGCTGGGAAATTTTGTGAAGAAGGTTGAGAGATTGAAGTTTGTACAGCTGCCGGGCGGTTAGCCAGCCAAGTGCATCTCGCACGTCCGATATGTGGTCGAATCTACGTCGGCCAGAGACAGCACGCAAACCAAAATTGACTACCTTAACACCAACCCAAGAAACGTTTTATTAGTGGATCGCCGGCTTAAACGCGAGCATTTTTAGCACCCATGTGACGACGGTGGTCGTTGGATCCGATTTAGTGGCTGTTAGTTGTATTCTACTGGTCCATATTGGACTGGCAACAAGCGGCATGATTCAAAACTTTACCAGAGTCTATCGAGCAGGAAGCATTGTGTATTTGAGTATAGGTACGTAAGCCGTTTTGTGTTCTTCTGAGAAATACACACTGTCTCATTAAAGGGATTATACGGGTTTCCGTCCTGAAAGGAAATGCACTCTTTTGCAGTTGTATGAGCTTTAAACACGTTTAAGACATATAACAGGGACCACAATGCTCATTTAGTCCATTATTTCAGCAATTATCAGCATTAAAACTTTGGCGTTTTTCGAGACTTGTATCAGATAAAGAGTACTTGATCGGCATTACTGTCCACCACATTTATCATCTTAGCATCTGCAGCAATCAATTTTAGGCTTTTAATTATCTGCAAGTCCTACACTGGATCACAAAATGATTATGCAATTCAAAACTTACGGGACTCTTTATTACTACACACCGTTCGTTCGGGTTTTGTGGTTTTCTTATCTCTGGCCGTTGATGATTTGGTGGTGGCGTATCGGCATGAAAAATCATGACAAATATCGAATTTTATGGGAAAACTAGGTAACAGGTGTTGTTGGAACAAAGCAAGTTTATTTTTCACATATTGCTTATTTTACCGGAAATATGCAATAAGTGTGGTGTTTTTATTGGCATAAAAGAGATGACTGGCTCTGCCTCGACCGGTCCTGCAGAAAGTACGCGGTGACATCACCGTGCACTTTGAAATGTCCTTACGTGCAGAAAAGGTAAATTTCATGAAAAATGTGGCTAGCGTGGGACTTCTACCACCTTTATAAGTACGTTTTACTATGCAACTCATTTATTCTGGGAAAACCCCGTATAATCCCTTTAAATAGCGCAAAAACGATTGGTGTGTGTTTGACATTGTTATAATATGTTGATGCACTTCTGTTCAAACAGCTTACTGATCGGTCGTGATAACCTGTTGTCAGATTTTCTGTCTTAGTCTTTGTAACAAATTGTCATGCACCTGTTAGGGCTTCAATTAACCACATTTTGACATTTTTGTTTTACTTCGGGTTACTTCAAGTCAGGTCACCAGGTTGCATTAAGTGACCCAATCTTCGTAAAAAATAACGGCCGTGCACAGGCAACAGTGTTTGTCCGAGCAGTTTTAAACTCATATAATTGAATTAGGCTTAACCCTCGCCAGTGCAGGATGTGATGCCACCCCCCCTCGGTTTTTCGGGAACAACTCGCGTAAATATCAACCGATTGCGATGAACCTTTCAGTACCGTACTTGTGAACAATTTGACACATATTCTGCATTTTCTAAAGTTGTAGGTCACATGACCCGTGACCTTTGACCTGTTTTCAAGGTCATGTCAGGCGCAACTGGCGTCCCGTAGTATTGATCCTTCTTGTAACTTGTGCAGTTTCCTAGTGTTTGTTGTTCAGGAGCATATGCACAGTGTTTCCAGGTGACAGTTGTGGTTTCCACTGAGATTGTGACCTCCATTGACCTTTTCAGAGGTCAACCGAGGTCACTTACCTCCGATGACCTCATATTACTTTTTTGGCTTCTGGCAGTTTCTAGGTCATTTTGTGACGCTGATTTCAAATATGGGATCCATTTTACATAATTATATGTTCCACTGGGGTCATGCGCCCCTAAAGATCAACCGAGGTCATTGACCTCAAATTACCTGTACAACACTAAGCTCAATTATACAACACTAAGCTCATCACCATTTCACATGTCAACATTAACTCAATCACATCTCGCTGCCGACTTGACGAGCTTTCCCATTTCTCCTCACTTAACGACGTTCACATACTTTGACTATCTGAGACTAAACTTGACGACCAGGTCCATCCTTCTCTCTTCACTCTTGACAATTTTCACGACCCACTGACACGACATAGAGACAGGAATGGAGGTGGTGCTGCGATCTACGTTCGTAATAATCTTGCAGTTAGAAGACTTTCCAATCTTGAGCTTCATGGAATAGAATGGATATGGTGCCTCATTAAAATTAAATCTACCACTCTCATAGTCTGTACAATCTACGTACCTCCCAACTTGTCTTCAGTCCAGCATTCTGACTTCTTCGCAAAATTTAATGAAAGTCTTGTGCTGGCACAGGCTTACTGTCCTGACAATATAATTATACTAGGAGACTTAAACGCAGGCAACACATATCTTCACCCTAAATTCTCAACACATAGCGTGATATCACCATACGAAATACTTCTTCAAGACGAATTCCTAGCATTAAATCTCAAGCAGCTAATTAACGAACCAACACGATACACAGGAGTGAATAATGTTGCAAATCTGAGAGGCCTCCTGGCGGTATCAGATGATTCTATGATTCGCGACAGTGGCGTACTTCTCTGTTTCTCCAATATTGATCACCTACCAATATTTGCAACGCTTAAACTTAAACAGCCCCTCCATTTCAAGACAAACGATACAATTATGGGACTACAGACAGATGGACACCGACAAACTTACAAGACTCTTGATGGAAACAGACTGGGACAGACTACTGGACTGTGACGTAGACGAAGCAACTGACAATTTCACTGATGCCCTGATGAATGCAGCCAAAGCTTCTATTCCTCTCCGAACCATTTCACCCAAAGCAAATGACAACCCCTGGTTTACTTTAGAACTGCAATGCCAAATTCGTAAACGAGATAGACTGTTCAATATTGCGAGAAGGCGTAACACGGAATATGATTGGGAGCGTTGGAGGCAACAGAGAAACTTAACTACAGCAACCAATCAGAAACTGAAAAATTGTCATATACAAACACAAGTCGTGAAACTTTTGGAGAGTAAAATAATCCGCGCACATATCATAACATCCTAAAAGACATCATTGGTAGGAAAGCAAATAGGAATATACCACCACTCATCGGACAAGACGGCACACGAATTACTGACGATCTTGACAAAGCGACAATTCTTAACAGACACTTCGCTACTCAAACAAGACTAGAAATACATGACAAACAAATACCTCCCATCACTCCTCCTGAACCCCCTGTCCCCCCTTTAGCAGAGGTCCAAGTAAATGAACGGGAGGTTCTTTATATTCTCAACTGTCTCGACGCTAATAAATCATCTGGACTTGACAAAATTCCAGCCAAATTGCTTAAGATGTGTGCCCTTCTAATCGCTAATCCCCTGTCTAAGCTATTCAATAAATCACTTAAGTCAGGTAAATTCCCCACTTCTTGGAAAAAAGCATGCGTTACGCCCATTTTTAAGCGCAAAGGTGACCCAACGAATTACCGACCAATAAGTCTTCTCCCAAATTTGTCAAGAATATTGGGAAAACTAGTCTTCAATAAAATGTATGGACATCTAAATGACAATAATTTATTAACTGAAAAACAAAGTGGGTATCGTCCTGGCCATGGTACGCATATCCAGCTACTATATTTCACTCATCAATTGTACACAATATTGAATGAAAATAAAAAAAATTACTGCAGTCTTTCTTGATATTTCAAAAGATTTCGAAAAAATTTGGCATGATGGGCTAATAGAGAAGTGTAAAATACAGTACAACATTTCTGAATCTCTCCTCTCGTGGCTAAAATCATACCTAAAAGATCGTACACAAATAGTTCGCGTGGGAAACAGTATATCTACCTCCGAAAAAATTATGTCAGGCTATCCTCAAGGTTCGGTGCTTGGACCTCTGCTAGCAGTTATGTACCTCAATGACCTATCCAACAAAACTAAAAATGATGCCCTTTTATATGCCGACGACACTTCTTTGTATTCATCTCACCCTCATGACAGCCAAGACGACAGACAACAATGCAATACGACTTAGATGCTATCAGACGATATGGAGCGGACTGGGCCATAACTTTTAATGCACAGAAGACAATACGATTTACTTTCACAAACCGACACGACAGCCGAAACTTTGCACTTTCTTTCGATGGACAGGACATACCCACCGCGACAAGTCACAAACATCTTGGACTGACTTTATCCACCGACTTACACTTTCATCAGCACGTTAACACCATCATAAGGACAATTAACACCTTACTATCCTGTAGCCCATCTATCCTGTAGCCAAATTTCTTTCCAGACCTATGCTCGACAATATCTACACTACTTACATCAGACCGCACTTCGACTACTGTGACATCATCTATGACGGAAATCTGACTTTGACTGACGCAGCCCGACTTCAGAATCTCCAAAACCGCTGTGCAAGACTAGTGACAGGAGCAATGTTTAGGTCACCGACAACTGCACTACATAATGACTTGGGGTGGGAACGACTGGCGACAAGACGACTTATTCACAAACTGCTATTCTTTCACAGACTATATTACAATCATCCTCCTCTTCCCTCTTACTTGACAGATGTACTGACTGACACTAGGCAAGACGCAACTGGACTTAGACTACGGAATGCAAACCTTCTTTCCACCCTGCCATCACGTCTTACATCTTCCTATCGTTCTTACTTTCCTGCCACTATTCGGCAGTGGAATATACTCCCAGCAGCTCTACGCAATATCCAATCCCGCTCTGACTTTGCTCGTCAAGTCTGGCAGCGATTTGGGGCACCAGAGTCACCACCTTTACACTCATATGGCACAAAAGTAGGCAACACACATCACACAAGACTTCGCATAGGACTAACAACACTGAACGCACATCTTTTCCAAATACAACACCACAACACACCAAGCCCATCGTGCAGTTGCGGACACCATCACGAAGACACCAACCACTACACACTCTGGTGCCCCCTACACAACGCTCACCGAGTAGACCTATTTAACGCGATAAGAATATTAATACCTAATTTCGATAACCTCTCGACTACAAGGAAAATTAACATTCTCCTTTTCGGCGAAAATGTTAAAGGCCAGGAAACAATCATTGCTCACCATTTCCAAACATTTACCATGCGTACTTGTCGCTTCAGCTCCTCAACATAACACGACACGTCGTTTCTACAAGCTGACCCGACCCAAGCTGCCCTGCGCCTGGGCTACCTACCTACCTTCAAGGTATTTAATGGTTGCTCGGCGGGCTGGTGGCGGGGTCGGCACAGTCTGATTATCTGTTCCTGGATAGTTTCTTTTCAGCATTTTCGTTGTTACTCTCACGTCATTGTTTTTGTTTGTCATTGTAATTTAGTTCCATGCAGAGGCGCTTTAATTTAAGCGTTTGCTTTTGCGCCAATCCAACACTGTTTCTTTCGTTGTATATGTTTAGTTGATAATAAAATTACTCTGAACTGAACTGAACCTGACATGACCCAACATGACCTTTTTGGAATTTGGCAGTTTATAGGACATTTTGTGACGCTGATTTAAAATTTGGCATCCATTTAGCATAATTATATGCTCATTAGCGATTCTAGCTCGATTAAATTCAATTTGATACGCATTTACCATTTGGTTGAATTTTGGGTCATTGCCATGACTTCAGAGATCACCTAATGACCTAGGACCTTAAAATCGGATATCAATGGCTTACTCTCGTGACAAGCAACACGCTCGTTTTTTAATCGAAGCTCTAGCCCAATTAGGGGCGAAACGCTAGGGGGTCGTACCCCCCCCCCCCCCCCTTGCACGGTCACGCACTGATCGGACGCTGCACGGGCGAGGGTTAAGTACCTACACATCGCATATTGATTGAAATAGCAGATTTGTGTATATCTGTGACCTAAGGTCAGGTCGATTCCGTGACCTCGCCATTATATGTCAATATGAAGATATGAAAATGCCTCCCATTCAGAGAATACGCATTACATCATTTCAGTCCTTCCTGTCGTGGCGAAGTTATGTGAGCGTGTGGTCTGTACCCAATTGATGGCTTACTTGGCGACCCACCATGTACTGTGCCCTCAGCAGTACGGTTTTCGGCCGGGAATGTCCACGGAGGCGGCCCTGCTCGACGCTGTCACTTACGCAACAGACAACATTGACAGAGGCATGATGACGTCACTCGTCACAGCTGACACGTCTAAGGCCTTTGACAGCGTCGAGCACGGCCGTCTCCTGGACAAGTTGGAATGGTATGGTGTTCAACGTGAATGGTTCTCAGCCTGGCTGCAGGGGCGTACCCAGATCGTGCGGGGTGGTTCAAGCGCGCTAGACGTGACTCACGGGGTGGTCCAAGGGTCCATCTTAGGTCCAGTACTGTTTTTGCTCTTTACCAACGATTTGCCGCAGCACCTCCCATATGGGAGAATCGTGATGTATGCTGACGACGCCCAGTTCCTTGACGCTGACTTTCTAGCAAACACCCATGCTCTAAAAACTCGTGTTGAAAGTTCTCTAGTCATAGCTATGAAGTGGTTCACAAAGAACCGTCTAAAAATTAATCCGGCCAAAACGGAGATGATCCTCCTGAGATCTCGCCGTCAAAACGTCACCGTCGACTTTTCTGTTCATTTCGGCAATGACAAAATTTCGCCCTCACAGAGCGTTAAGGTGCTTGGTGTCGTCATCGACTCACACCTAACATGGAACAGTCACATCGCGTCGGTTGTTCAACGTTGCTACTGTGTGCTGGTGGGTCTGGCGCGAAACCGACATAAGCTGCCGAAATGCATCAGGCGGCTGTTGATAGAGGCTCTCGTCTTCCCCCACATACGTTATTGTATAACGGTGTGGGGCAACTGTACCGCGGCACAGAAGCTGCGCGTCCAAAGGGCGATTCACTTCGGTGTCCGCATCGTGGCCGGACTTGGCCGGCGCGACCATGTAACTCCGTCATTACGGGAGCTGGGGTGGCCAAGTGTTGATGAAATGTTCACTGAACGCGACATTGCCATAATGCGCCACCTCATCACTTCCCCCAGCGCCTCAGAACTGTTGCGCCAGCGAGTGTTGCGGCGCGCCGACGTGTCCGACCGCCGCACGTGCGCCACTGATGGCGGCCAGCTTGAGCTGCCCCGTGTGCGGACGGAGTTCGCCAGGCACAGCTTCCTGTGCCGAGCCGCGCGCGCATGGAACGGCCTATTGCCAAAGGCTGGACAATAGGTGCACGTACCTCTCTGTACCAGTATTGACCGTCTTGTGATTGCGCATTCTGCCACTCTTTTAACGTTGCCACCATTGTGTTTTATTGTGCGTGTTTTATACTATAGCGTTTCACATACATGTGCTATTATGTAATGACGTGGATGCCATACAAACCATGCAATGGAGGATCCGAATACATTATCTGTATCTGTATCTGTATCTGTATCTGTATCAGACCAATTACTTCAGGATCATGTTTGTATAGCCCATTCTTGATGACCCTATGCAACTGTTGCTCAGTGACCCTTACAAGGTCATCTTAGGTCAACTGAGGTTAAAACAAAAAACAAAGTGCTCCTTCACATTGGAAAAGAACGTTGAAGAATCGCCAGCTTGGTTCCCTATCCAATAAGAACGTTTGACTGGTTTGCAGGTACATACATATACTTACCTTATCTAAGCGAGGTCCAAAGATCCATACTCCAGCTTATTAAAGGGAATAGTTCACCTTTAACATGGAGTTTTGAACTGAGATAGCAGATTTTTAGAGCAGATCGAAAAATGGGTTGTGTGAAAAAATTAGCTCCATACGTTAAGTAATTTCGACACCGCACTAGTGGCCCATTTTAAAAGAAGTTTAATTTCCCCGAAACTTGTTTCGGGTTCCCACAACGGTTGTTTACGTTACACGCAGCCTGCGTATATATGTCTAAAGTCCGTTGTTATTGTGTGCAATAGTTTCCATATCCAAGCTATATCATATGCATGACGTCATAATTGTCACGCAATTTTTGTTATGGACATGAAGGAGAAAAGAGAAACATGCTCATTTTTCGACGGACATCCATCTATCGTCCACACAAATGCCATATTTGTTTTTTTTCTTCAGCTCGAAATACCCCGTATAGCACAATTTCAAGACAACTTCAAAGTGACCTATTCCCTTTAACACGCGCCCTGGAGGGGGGCCAAATCCGCCCACCCCTCCGGTTTTTCGAGGATAGCGCAAAAACGGCGGCGCGCAGCGCCGCCATTTTTTGTATACCTGTTTAGAAATGAACTTTCCGCATTATGTAAAATTCTTGGCCTCAGGTCATCTCAGGTCAGGTCACCAGACCAGGTCACGTGATGACCTCAACTCCAAAACGTTTGCAGTAGTACCACAGCCACAGTTTTACGCCGATCGGTTTCAATCTTGCAGGACTTCATAAGGTCATAGATACCAACAATTTTTATCTCGGATTTATAATATCGGTGACCTAAGGTCAGGTCAATTTTGTGACCGCCAACACGGTTTTATCAATAACTATCGACATAATGAAGATAGAGAAGAGAAAATGGTACCAATATGTTTGTCTCGTCGAGACACGTCTCTCAATATGCAACATGACCAACTTGGGTCACCACTTGACCTTGACCTGAGGTCAAATTTCTCAGTTGACCTAACCCGGTCACCATGAATATGATTCGAAGCACCTTGACAAGACACACGCGATGGCGTAAACATTATTGCTTTATCTTGATTAGATACAAGGTTATTTGGGGAAAACAGTTTTGAAAACAAAATCACCTTTGTGACATTCGATGACCTCTGGAGCCTAAACTATTGACCTGAGCTCAAATCTGAGGACACCTATGTCGATTGCATTTTTCAATGACTTTCGATTGCTTTTTACGTTTTCTGCTAACTACCATAGTTCCCGAGATATTTGGGGGTGTTCGAACCGAAGTCTTGAAAACTTGAAAATCTGACCCTTGATGACCTCTGGTGACCTCAATATTGACCTGAAAAAAAATAATTAACGAAATACTTTCGAAAGAGCTTGTCTCGAGCTATCTAACGTCGTTTCCCGCTTGTCGCTACGTTGCGTGGTTTTTGAGATCATAGGGGGGGGGGGGGCGAAATCCGCCCCCCCCTCCAGGGCGTGTAATTATCAGAGGCCCTCCAGGGCGCGTGTTAAGTGGCAAAACAGCTAAACACCCTGAAGTGATAGCTCCATATGTACCGAAAACCTACTCACTAAAATCGTCATACCCAGATCAATGCACACCCAGCTAAAACACGAAGGAAATAAACGGGCTCCTACGGTTCTCATGGCTCAGCAGAAGCGAACATTTCTCCCGCCAGCAGGCAAGGCTACCTACCGCCAGGGCGCACAGCCCGGCGCAGCCGTGCGGTCGGCTGAGACCCCGCGGGCGGCGGCGGCGGCACTGCCAATGCCGGGTTCCACTGCACATTATTCCACCGTGTCCCAGGGACGTCACTCAACTAGCGTTTCGTCGCACCACTGGCTATGGTGAGACATCTACCGGGCGATATTTGAACCAATAGTTCCCGGAAGGTAGATGTCCTCGGTGTTCTATTTTTGGAGGTCGCAAGCTTTGACTGCCACTACTTTGTATGTGGCTGGATACCACGATTTTAGCTGCTGCTAGCTTGGATGATGACGATGTCGCCTACCCGGGCGAAATTTGGATATCGCAAGCGTTGGATGGTGCTGTTTTGGATGGTACAAGCATTGAATGCTACAACTTTGAACGCTTCCATATGCACCCTACTGGACTAGTTAGTGACTAACACGAGAGTATTTGGTATTGCTCCCTCGCGTATTTCGCAATATCTCGTAAACTCCCGTCAATATCTTCCCCACACTTGCAGTACCCGCTTTCACATGAAGCACCGCTCACTAAACGGCTAAACGTTTTAGCAATGACAAGGGCAAAATGTCAATGCCTCTTGCCATTTTCGCACATACGCCTATTCCGAACTCCAGACGAAAAACGTTAACATTTCATTCCAGCTGGCCATTTGTGCGTTCATGTTGGGGAGGGGACAATACTCTTTTTTTCTTCTGTTGAGCAATAAGTTCCATGAATAGAGGAAATTCGTCACGATTCGTCACAAATAGTCCATCTGAAGATAATTATAATATAAACATTTCAAGTATCGATATCTCTAATTCTGCACCTTCCAATGGTTCCGCAAACTTGCACGGACAGTCCGTACAAGTGTTTGGAGGTTCGCCAACTTGTACGGACACTGTCCGTACTGTCCGTATAGTAGTGGCGACGCCCATGTTGGTTGGCGCCACTCAAAGCATTTTTACCACCCCTGGCACCTAAGAACTACAGTTGATAAGCATTTTGCTGTGCCATTTTTAACGCAAACAATAGTTCTTCGGTGCTATTTTATATTGTAAAAGAACGATTAAAGGGAATAGGTCACCTTGAAAGTTGTCTTGAAATTCACCCATACGGTGCATCTTGAGCTCAAAACTACGAATATGGCTTTGGTTTGGACAACTGATGAATATATGTGGAGAAAGAAGTAAGTTTCTCTTTCTATTTCACGAGAAATCGTACGATAGCAGCAGGCGTTACGGCTCCCCGCTCCGCCTGACGCCAAGTACAGTCTCTGACAAGAGGCCGCCGCGCCCCCCAGGCGGCTGAGCGGATATTAACGAGGCGTCGTGACCAGAGACTACGTGCCAGAGAGTGAACCTGCCTCCGGCGGCGAGCCGGCGGCGGCGAGCGGCGAGCGAAAGGAACTGGTCGTGGCCCGGGACACCGGAATTGAAACCGGGCCCACTAGTCCTGTGTCGAAATTACTTAACGTAGGGAGGTAATTCTTTCACCACAACCCATTTTTAGAGCTGCTCTACAAATCTGCTATCTCAGTCCAAAACTTCATGTTAAATGTGAACTTTTCCCTTTAAAGGGAATAGGTCACCTTGAAAGTTGTCTTTAAATTTGGCTATACGGGGTATTTCTAGCTGAAAAAAGAATATGGCATTTGTTTGGACGATAGATGGATATCCGTCGAAGAGTTTCAAGTTTCGTGCCCCGATCGGGGCACGAAACAGCCAAACAGCATCTTCTAAAAGGGCCCCTTTAGAAGAAGCTGTTTCGTGCCCAAATCTACTACCATGACAAGAATTCCTGTGTCAAAATAACTTAGTGTAGCGAGTTAATTATTTCACCACAACCCGTTTTTCGATCTGCTCTACAAATCTGCTATCTCAGTTCAAAACTCCATGTTAAAGGTGAACTTTTCCCTTTAAAGGGAACGTTTCACCTTTGTATTAGTTTTAAACTGAGATAGCCATTATCTTGGGCCGTTATTTAAATGTCTAAATTACTAAGGTCATTTTTCCCAAAACTTAACCGTTTTTAAGCAATTTAATTTACCATTTGCAAAATCACTCCAGGCTGGTGCAGCCACTGATTGGCTGACAGCCACTTTTTCAGCCAATCACACTTTGTCAGCCAATCAACGGAGGTCTATAGCTAATATGACGTCATCAAACAAAATATTAACAACGTAATTTTTATAAGTTAAGTGAGGTTTTCGAGAAAACAAATATCACCATCGTTTTCAGCAGCACTTACTTCATATTTTGCATTACAACCGGCGTATATTTGACAACTTCCAGAAAGATGAAACATTCCCTTTAAGAACCGGCTGCTAGGTTCCCGACCCAATAAGGTGGGTTTACTGGTTCACAGTAATTCTCTTGGAAAAATTGATGGAAATTTCAGTGGAAAATTGATAAATTCACTACTACCAACAAACTTAAATAGTGGAAAAGCAAGTTCAAGGTCTCAATGTGTATGCAGTGTACCGCATCACCCACATCTACCTCACGAGCACCCATTATGACACCACTGCCCGCAGCCAGCGTCTGCCCCCCCCCCCCCCGCTGGTGAATAGTCAGCCCCAACCTGTCCGCCCGTGCCGAGCCGGCGGCTGTGGTGACGTCACACGCCGGATAACCTTGGGATGGGACGTGAGTGCGCCTGACTGCCGCTGCCCGCAGAGGGACGCGGACTGAGCGCAGTTGTGTCGGGCGGCGGGTTGCGCGGCCACTAGACGTGTGGTGGACTGAGGGCGTCCTGCAGACACCACCCATCTGGAGAGGGAGAGAGGAGAGCGACCTGGAGAGGAGAGAGCACAGAGGACAGAGCTGCCAGTTCGCCGCGCACCCATCTGGAGAGGGAGAGAGGAGAGCGACCTGGAGAGGAGAGAGCACAGAGGACAGAGCTGCCAGTTCGCCGCGCACCCATCTGGAGAGGGAGAGAGGAGAGCGACCTGGAGAGGAGAGAGCACAGAGGACAGAGCTGCCAGTTCGCCGCGCAGCGAGGACAGAGCTGCCAGTTCACCGCGCAGCGAGACGCCGATTTCAAAGAAAAGGTGAGCACAGCGGTGCAGCTGACGCTTCATGTTGCAAATATTCAGAAAGCTTTGGATGTAAATGATTGCGAAGCATGCGTACCTGATCAGCCAGGAAGGTGGATATTCCTGTGTCGCCTGCAATGTGTTGAATTGGTTATGCTGTATCGCTGTTTGCTGTGTCATCGGGATGGGAGCCTTCATTGTAGACACTCACAGACTACAGAGACTACAGACACTCACATATTACTCACAGTCTACGGAGACTACAGACACTCACATATTACTCACAGTCTACAGAGGCTACAGACACTCACCGATTACTCACAGTCTACGGAGACTACAGACACTCACATATTACTCACAGTCTACAGAGGCTACAGGCACTCACATATTACTCACAGACTACAGAGACTACAGACACTCACAGATTACTCACAGACTACAGAGACTACAGACACTCACATATTACTCACAGTCTACGGAGACTACAGACACTCACATATTACTCACAGTCTACAGAGGCTACAGACACTTACATATTCCTAACAGACTACAGAGAATACAGACACTCACATATTACTCACAGTTTACAGAGACTACAGACACTCACAGATTACTCACAGTCTACAGAGACTACAGACACTCACATATTACTCACAAACTACAGATACTACAGACACTCATATATTACTCACAGACTACAGACACTCACATATTACTCACAGTCTACAGAGACTACAGACACTCACAGATTACTCACAGACTACAGAGACTACAAACACTCACATATTACTCACAGACTACAGAGACTACAGACACTCACAGATTACTCACAGTCTACAGAGACTACATACACTCACATATTACTCACAGACTACAGAGACTACAGACACTCGCATATTACTTACAGTCTACAGAGGCTACAGACACTCACATATTACTCACAGTCTACAGAGGCTACAGACATTCACAGATTACTCACATTCTACAGAGACTACAGACACTCACAGATTACTCACAGACTACAGAGACTACAGACACTCACATATTACTCACATTCTACAGAGACTACAGACACTCAGAGATTACTCACAGACTACAGAGACTACAGACACTCACAGATTACTCACAGTCTACAGAGACTACAGACACTCACAGATTACTCACAGACTACAAAGACTACAGACACTCACATATTACTCACAGACTACAGATACTACAGACACTCACAGATTACTCACAGACTACAGAGACTACAGACACTCACATATTACTCACATTCTACAGAGGCTACATACACTCACATATTACTCACAGACTACAGAGACTACAGACACTCACCGATTACTTACATTCTACAGAGACTACAGACACTCACAGATTACTCACAGTCTACAGAGGGTACAGACACTCACAGATTACTCACATTCTACGGAGACTACAGACACTTACAGAATACTCACAGTCTACAGAGACTACAGACACTCACAGACTACAGATACTACAGACACTCACATATTACTCACAGTCTACATAGGCTACAGACACTCACATATTACTCACAGTCTACAGAGGCTACAGACACTCACATATTACTCACAGTCTACAGAGGCTACAGACACTCACATATTACTCACAGTCTACAGAGACTACAGACACTCATAGATTACTCACAGACTACAGATACTACAGACACTCACATATTACTCACAGTCTACAGAGGCTACAGACACTCACATATTACTCACAGACTATAGAGACTACAGACACTCACACATTACTCACAGTCTACAGAGGCTACAGACACTCACATATTACTCACAGTCTACAGAGGCTACAGACACTCACATATTACTTACAGACTACAGAGACTACAGACACTCACCGATTACTCACATTCTACGGAGACTACAGACACTCACATATTACTCACAGTATACAGAGGCTACAGACAATCACAGATTACTCACAGTCTACAGAGACTACAGACACTCACAGATCAGATTACTCACAGACTACAGAGGCTACAGACACTCACATATTACTCACAGTCTACAGAGGCTACAGACACTCACATATTACTCACAGACTTACTGAGACTACTAGACACTCACATATTACTCACAGTCTACAGAGGCTACAGACACTCACATATTACTCACAGTCTACAGAGACTACAGACACTCACATATTACTCAGACTACAGAGACTACATACACTCATAGATTACTCACAGTCTACAGAGACTACAGACACTTACATATTACTCACAGACTAAAGAGACTACATACACTCACAGATTACTCGCAGTCTACAGAGACTACAGACACTGACATATTCCTCACAGACTACAGAGACTACAGACACTCACATATTACTCACAGTCTACAGAGACTACAGTTACTCACAGTCTACAGAGACTACATACACTCACAGATTACTCACAGTCTACATAGACTACAGACACTCACAGATTACTCACAGTCTACAGAGACTACAGACACTCACATATTACTCACAGTCTACAGAGGTTACATACACTCACAGATTACTCACAGTCTACAGAAACTACAGACACTCACATATTACTCACAGTCTACAGAGGCTACAGACACGCACATATTACTCACAGACTACAGAGACTACAGACACTCACAGTCTACAGAGACTACAGACACTCACAGATTACTCACAGTCTACAGAGGCTACAGACACTCACATATTACTCACATTCTACAGAGGCTACAGACACTCACATATTACTCACAGACTACAGAGACTACAGACACTCACAGTCTACAGAGACTACAGACACTCACATATTACTCACAGACTACAGAGACTACTAGTCACTCACATATTACTCACAGTCTGCAGATACTACATACACTCACATATTCCTCACAGACTACAGAGACTACAGACACTCACATATTACTCATAGTCTATAGAGGCTACAGACACTCACATATTACTTACAGTCTACAGAGACTACAGACACTCACATATTTCTCACAGACTACAGAGACTACGGACACTCACATATTACTCACAGTCTACAGAGATTACAGACACTCACATATTACTCACAGTCTACAGAGACTACAGACACGCACATATTACTCACAGTCTACAGAGACTACAGACACTCACAGTCTACAGAGGCTACAGACACTCACATATTACTCACAGTCTACAGAGGATACAGACACTCACAGATTACTCAGACTACAGAGACTACAGACACTCACAGATTACTCACAGACTACAGAGACTTCAGGCACTCACATATTACTCACAGACTACAGAGACTACAGACACTCACATATTACTCACAGTCTACAGAGGCTACAGACACTCACATATTACTCACAGACTACAGAGACTACAGACACTCACATATTACTCACATACTACAGAGACTACAGACACTCACATATTACTCACAGTCTACAGAGGCTACAGACACTCACATATTACTCACAGACTACAGAGACTACTAGACACTCACATATTACTCACAGACTACAGAGACTACAGACACTCGCATATTACTCACAGACTTCAGAGACTTCAGAGACTACAGACACTCACAGATTACTCACAGTCTACAGAGACTACAGACACTCACAGATTACGCACAGTCTACAGAGCGACAGCCTTCTTAGCTTTCCAACTATTGCAGAGATACAGCTAAGCCAAAACGCGAAGCACAGGCCGAGCAGGTGGATACCCTTTAACGACAGACACTTTATTCCTGAAGTGAAGACCATTACAAGTCGGCATGCATGAAGTCGGGACAGGTCAACGCAGGTGGTAATTCAGTAGTCACCGTTTGGAAAGGTAACCGTAGTAAGAAACACATAACAGGGGCATCACAAGGACCTTGGAACTTTGTCTTTTCCGTCATTGTGAAAAATATATCTTCACAGCGCGCGTTGATGTCTCTGGTCGGTAACGGGATAGTTTCGTGTTCCCTTTTTCAAGTCTCCTTACTTCATCTGTGGAGTTTCAAAGTGAGTTAGGTTTCTGGTGAAAGGAGTTAAGAACTAAAATGCTCGCAGATTCCGCTCGTCTGCCGACAGCCGTCTGCCGACTTGTGTACGCCGTGTGTACGCCGTGTGTACGCTGTGTGTACGCTGCTTGCACGCTGTGTGTACGATGTGTGTACGCTGTGTGTAGGCTCTGTGTACGCTGTGTATACGATGTGTGTACGCTATGTGTACGATGTGTGTACGCTGTGTACGCCGTGTGTACGCCGTGTGTACGCTGTGTGTACGCTGTGTGTACGCTGTGTGTACGTTGTGTGTGCGCTGTGTGTACGCCGTGTGTACACCGTGTGTACGCCGTGTGTACGCCGTGTGTACGCCGTGTGTAAGCTGTGTGTACGCTGTGAGTACGCTGTGTACGCTGTGTGTACGCTGTGTGTATGCTGTGTGTACACTGTGTGTACGCTGTGTGTATGTTGTGTGTACGCTGTGTGTACGCTGTGTGTATGCTGTGTGTACGCTGTGTGTACGCTGTGTGTACCCTGTGGGTACGCTGTGTGTACGCCGTGTGTACGCCGTGTGTACGCCGTGTGTCCGCCGTGTGTACGCTGTGTACGCTGTGTGTACGCTGTGTGTACGCTGTGTGTACGCTGTGTGTACGCTGTGTGTACGCTGTGTGTACGCTGTGTGTACGCTGTGTGTACACCGTGTTAACGCCGTGTTAACGCCGTGTGTACGCCGTGTGTACGCCGTGTGTACGCTGTGTACGCTGTGTACGCTGTGTACGCTGTGTACGCTGTGAGTACGCTGTGTGTACGCTGTGTACGCTGTGTACGCTGTGTACGCCGTGTGTCCGCCGTGTGTACGCTGTGTACGCTGTGTGTACGCTGTGTGTACGCTGTGTGTACGCTGTGTGTACGCTGTGAGTACGCTGTGTACGCTGTGTGTACGCTGTGTGTACGCTGTGTGTACGCTGTGTGTACACCGTGTTAACGCCGTGTTAACGCCGTGTTAACGCCGTGTTAACGCCGTGTGTACGCTGTGAGTACGCTGTGTGTACGCTGTGTACGCTGTGTACGCTGTGTGTACGCCGTGTACGCCGTGTGTACGCTGTGGGTACATGTCACCGCTACTGTCACCGCTACTGTCACCGAATGTCAACGCTACAATGTGTATGTTTTGATGTGTATGTTTTGTTTGTGTATGTACATGTGTATGTTTTGTGCAATGCTGGATTCACACAGAATGCAGTTATAAGTTTATGCATGCGTATGCGTCAAGAAATTTGCTAAATGCATGCTGTATCCAACGCAGCTCATATCCGTCAAACACAGGCGTTGCATGACTTGTGTATGACGGTCTTTCTGATGTTGGCAATAATGACGCAAATAAGACATTTTGATTCAGAAACAAATTGCGTTGGATGTTACCAAAACTGAACAACCGGAAAACTCAACAACCGGAAAGTCGCAAGTTCCAGAAGACAGAGTACGATTATAATAGATAAGTGGGTACAACATACAAGTATACACGAAAGACATCACGGAAAATTAGCTCACACACTTGCGCAGCCCATCATAAAAATGAGGCGACTAAACGCAAAACAATAAATAAAAAAAACAGCATCACATGGGATGGGATGACATGGAAGACATAGCATCACATGGGATGGGATGACATGGGAGGCATAGCATCACATGGGATGGGATGACATGGGAGACATAGCATCACATGGGATGGTATTACATGGGAGACGTATCATCACATGGGATGGGATGACATGGGAGACAGCATCACATGGGATGGGATGACGTGGGAGACAGCATCACATGGGATGGGATAACATGGGATACATAACATCACATGGGATGGGATGACATGGGAGACATAGCATCACATGGGATGGGATGACATGGGAGACAGCATCACATGGGATGGGATGACATGGGAGACATAGCATCACATGGGATGGTATTACATGGGAGACGTAGCATCACATGGGATGGGATGACATGGGAGACAGAATCACATGGGATAGGATGACATGGGAGACATAACAGCACATGGGATGGGATGACATGAGAGACAGCACCACATGGGATGGGATGACATGGGGGACATAACATCACATGGGATGGGATGACATGGGAGACAGCATCACATGGGATGGGATGACATGGGAGACATAGCATCACATGGGATGGGATGACATGAGAGACAGCACCACATGGGATGGGATGACATGGGGGACATAACATCACATGGGATGGGATGAGATGGGAGACAGCATCACATGGGATGGGATGACATGGGAGACATAGCATCACATGTGATGGGATGACATGGGAGACATAGCGTCACATGGGATGGGATGACATGGGAGACCTAGCATCACATGGGATGGGATGACATGGGAGACATAGCAGCACATGGGATGGGATGACATGGGAGACAGCATCACATGGGATGGGATGACATGGGAGACATAGCATCACATGGGACGGGATTACATGGGAGACGTAGCATCACATGGGATGGGATGACATGGGATATGTAGCATCACATGGGATGGTATGACATGGGAGACAGCATCACATTAGATGTGATGACATGGGAGACATAACATCACATGGGATGGGATGACATGGGAGACAGCATCACATGGGATGGGATGACATGGGAGACAGCATCACATGGGATGGGATGACATGGTAGACATAACATCACATGGAATGGGATGACATGGGAGACGTAGCATCACATGGGATGGGATGACATGGGAGACATAGCATCACATGGGATGGGATGACATGGGAGACATAGCATCACATGGGATGGGATGACATGGGAGACAGCATCACATGGGAAGGGATGACATGGGAGACATAGCATCACATGGGATGGGATGACATGGTAGACATAACATCACATGGGATGGGATGACATGGGAGACAGCATCACATGGGATGGGATGACATGGGAGACATAACATCACATGGGATGGGATGACGTGGGAGATAGCATCACATGGGATGGGATGACATGGGAGACAGCATCACATGAGATGGGATGACATGGTGGACATAACATCACATGGGATGGGATGACATGGGAGACATAACATCACATGGGATGGGATGACATGGAGACATACCATCACATGGGATGGGATGACATGGGAGACATAACATCACATGGGATGGGATGACATGGGAGCTGTGAGCTACCGCCCTCCCGACGACGTCACTGCGATGGACAGGATAGCTGCCGCCCTGTCGGCAGTGCAACCACCGGACTGCAGAGTATTCGCCGTCGGAGACTTCAATGTACCTGAGCTACACTGGACTCCGGCGGCCGATGTCGCGGACGGTGCTGCTCCCGACGTGCGCAGAGCGACGAGCCGTGCCGCTAAGTTCGTCGACATGTGCGACTTACTAGGTCTGAAGCAGGGGGTGTGCCAGCCCACCAGGGGTGAGAATATTCTCGACCTAGTGCTGACCAGACGCATGTCGGCGCAGGTCATCGTGCGGGACGGCCTGCTCGTCTCTGACCACAAGGAGACAATCGCTACCCTCAGCGTGCCGGTGAGCCGTCGGCCTGTGATCAATCGGCGCACCGCCCTCAACTACAAGCGGGCGGATTTCGACGGCCTGCGCCGGAGTCTCTCCCTGATCCCGTGGGGACTACTGGATGACGTCGGAGTCGACGAAGCAGTAGACACATTCTACACCCTGCTGGAGTCGGCCATCGCCGACCACGTCCCCACGGTGATCATCCGGCGTCGTTTACCCCCATGGTTCGATGGCGCGGTGCGGTTGGCTCTGCGGCTGAAGGAGGCGGCTTTCCGGCGTCTGCGGAGAAACCCTGCTCCGGCGAACCAGGCTGAGTTCGCGGGCAGGAGACGTGCTTTTAAATCTGTGTCTGGCTCTAAGTATTTCGAATATTTGCGGAAGCTCACCGACGATTTTAAGACAAACCCGAAACGTTATTGGCCGTTTTTGAAATGTATAACTAAAAAATCATGTATATCACCGGTGCTTTATAACTCTGATCGCGTACTCGTGTCGGATGACCTGGATCGCGCGAACGCACTGAACGAGGCGTTCGCTGCCAAGTTTACTGATCCACGTGTGCATAACCTTCCTCATGCCCCGAGCTACCCAGTCGAGAACATGTGTCGTATACGTGTTTCTGGGGCGGATGTGCGAGCTGCGCTCACCATGGTCAGTCCCAACAAGGCATGCGGGACAGATAACATCAGTGCTCGCATAATCACGGAGTGCACGGAAGAGCTGGTCATCCCCATTACATCCCCATTATGTGTAACCTGTCGGTGAGGTCCGGTGTCTTCCCGCGGAGATGGGGCAGGCAAACATCATACCATTATTCAAGAAAGGCGACAAAAAAGAGCCATCAAATTACAGATCTGTTTCCTGCTTCCTCTTTTCGGGAAGATACTGGAACGCGTTGTTTATGATGAACTGTTCCGTCATGTCGTACCGGTTTTCAGCAGCAGCAGCAGCAGCATGGTTTTATTCCCAGGCGTTCGTGCAGCACGAACCTAAGTGTTTATATTAAGCACGCGTGGGAGGCCATATCCGACGGATATCAGACGGACGCCATTTATACTGATTACTCAGCCGCTTTTCAGAGCGTCAACCATGCGCTTCTCATTCACAAGCTAAAACACTCCTACCACTTGAAGGAGCTTGCATTGGAATGGTTCGTCTCGTATCTGTCTGATAGACGCCAGAGAGTTATCATCAACGGTAAAACCTCCGACTGGAAACCGGTGACCTCCGGCGTTCCAGAAGGATCACTTTTGGCTCCCCTTCTCTTTTCGATGTTCATTAACGATCTACCGAGTAACATGGAATCCGGCTGCCTTTTGTATGCAGACGATGTCAAAATTTTCCGCAAAATCACCTCCCCAGCTGACGGACTGTTACTGCAGAGGGATCTCAACCATCTGTCAGCGTGGTCCGTCAGGTGGGGACTGACCCTCAACCCTGCAAAATGCAAATCGTTTACGATGACTCTCAGGCGTGCACCCGTCCAGACCAAATATTTTCTGAATAGTACCGGACTGGATCATGTAAGCAAAATTAGGGACCTCGGCGTAACACTAGATACCAAAATAACCTTTGCATCACATGTCTCTGACATAGTCAGCAGGGCCAACCGAGCACTAGGCCTCCTTACTCGTTCTTTTCAAGTCGGTACTAGCACTTCAAAATTCAACCGGAGCGCAGTGCTAGCTGCGTACTTCGCGAACGTGCGTTCGATTTTAGAATACTGTAGCGTGGTCTGGGCGGGGGCGGCCAACTCCCACACGGTGCGGGTCGATCGAGTGCAGCACAAGTTCCTCATTTGGCTACTCACTCATACATCCTCCGGACAAGCTAATTCTCTCTCTTATGGTAGACTTCTGCTCCATTTCAAATGTCCTTCCTTAGCATCACGCAGAGTGCAGCATGACCTGCTCTTCTTGAGGAACATCCTGCGGGGGAAAGTGGACTCACAGGTCCTGCTCGAGTCGTTTCCCCTGCACGTACCGCCTCGATCGACCCGCACCGTCTCTCTTTTAACCGTGCCTCGAGCACGGGTAAGCACTGTGGACTCTGGGATGTTCTGCCGGCTCCCTAGAGCAATTCATGCCTTTTTAGGCAGTGCTTTTAACGCAGACATCTTTTATGACAGTTTTGGAGCTTTTAGAGCACAGGTGATCAAGTACGTTTAAACCCTGTAGTCTGTGAGTGTAAACTTTAGGCTGTGTGATTATGTGATGTGTGTGCTGCGTTGTGTATGTATTGTTATATCTTATCTTCACGACTTCGCCTGTCAGTGGAGCGTAGCTCTGTTGGCGATCAAATGAAATATATAAAAAGAAAATAAATAGCATCACATGGGATGGGATGACATGGGAGACGTATAGCATCACATGGGATGGGATGACATGGGAGACGTAGCATCACATGGGATGGGATGACATGGGAGACATAGCATCACATGGGATGGGATGACATGGGAGACATAGCATCACATGGGATGGGATGACATGGGAGACAGCATCACATGGGATGGGATGACATGGGAGACATAGCATCACATGGGATAGAATGACATGGGAGACATATCATCACATGGGATGGGATGACATGGGAGACATAGCATCACATGGGATGGGATGACATGGGAGACGTAGTATCACATGGGATGACATGGGAGGCGTAGTATCACGTGGGATGGGATGACATGGGAGACGTAGCATCACATGGGATGACATGGGAGACGTAGCATCACGTGGGATGGGATGACATGGGAGACGTAGCATCACGTGGGATGGGATGACATGGGAGACGTAGCATCACGTGGGATGGGATGACATGGGAGACGTAGCATCACATGGGATGACATGGGAGACGTAGCATCACGTGGGATGGGATGACATGGGAGACGTAGCATCACATGGGATGACATGGGAGACGTAGCATCACGTGGGATGGGATGACATGGGAGACGTAGCATCACATGGGATGGGATGACATGGGAGACGTAGTATTACATGAGATGACATGGGAGGCGTAGTATCACGTGGGATGGGATGACATGGGAGACGTAGCATCACATGGGATGACATGGGAGACGTAGCATCACGTGGGATGGGATGACATGGGAGACGTAGCATCACATGGGATGGGATGACATGGGAGACGTAGCATCACATGGGATGGGATGACATGGGAGACATAGCATCACATGGGATGGGATGACATGGGAGACGTAGCATCACATGGGATGGGATGACATGGGAGACGTAGCATCACATGGGATGACATGGGAGACGTAGCATCACGTGGGATGGGATGACATGGGAGACGTAGCATCACATGGGATGACATGGGAGACGTAGCATCACGTGGGATGGGATGACATGGGAGACTTAGCATCACATGGGATGACATGGGAGACGTAGCATCACGTGGGATGGGATGACATGGGAGACGTAGCATCACATGGGATGGGATGACATGGGAGACGTAGCATCACATGGGATGGGATGACATGGGAGACATAGCATCACATGGGATGGGATGACATGGGAGACGTAGCATCACATGGGATGGGATGACATGGGAGACGTAGCATCACATGGGATGACATGGGAGACGTAGCATCACGTGGGATGGGATGACATGGGAGACGTAGCATCACATGGGATGACATGGGAGACGTAGCATCACGTGGGATGGGATGACATGGGAGACTTAGCATCACATGGGATGACATGGGAGACGTAGCATCACGTGGGATGGGATGACATGGGAGACGTAGCATCACATGGGATGGGATGCACAGTGTGCACCCCTTACCATTGCACACCGACAGCTATCGACGATGGCAACATTTTATGCCATTGACCTTTTTGCAGATGGGAGCGTTTCGGATGTATCTGCTGCTGGTCTTGTGTGCTGGAGTCCGGTCTGAGTCGGAGGTGGTGCCTGTCGAGCCCGGTGACACGATCGTCCTGCAGTGTCCCGGCTCAGGTAAGCAGTTCATGGTGACACGATCCCCCCCTCCGGTTCAGATAAGCAGCTCATGGTGACACGATCGGTCCCCCACCCCACCCCGGTTCCGATAAGCAGCTCATGGTGACACGATCGACACCCCCCCCCCCCGGTTCAGATAAGCAGCTCATGGTGACACGATCGACCCCCCCCCCCCCCCGGTTAAGATGAGCAGCTCATGGTGACACGATCGACCCCCCCCCCCCCGGTTCAGATAAGCAGCTCATGGTGACACGATCGACCCCCCCCCCCCTCCTCCGGTTCAGATAAGCAGCTCATGGTGACACGATCGACCCCCCCCCGTCCGGTTCAGATAAGCAGCTCATGGTGACACGATCGCCCCCCCCCCCCCCGGTTCAGATAAGCAGTTCACGGTGACACGATCGTCCTGCGGTGTCCCGGCTCAGGGAAGCAGTTCACTCTTATGCGGTTGGACGTCCGGTGTGTTGTGATTCCTGGTAAGATAGCTGTCATTTAGAGCTGGTTAATAAAATATACTATTGATGGCTCGAACAGGATCGTTCCGTTAGGTTTGTTTAGCTTGCCTTGAGCCTGCAGAGCTTATTTTGTCCGGCTTGCCTCCATCGGCTTCATGATATTCCACAATAAGATTGTTTGGTTCGGCCACTGGTCAGCTGATTTGGCTGCCCGTTTGGGTCGCCGTGAGATATCCCGACGGGGAATGGCTGCCGTGGAATGGCTGCCGTGGAATGGCTGCCGTGGAATGGCTGCCGTGGCATCGTTATAACGTCGCAATACCAACACCATATCAATTTGAGTTTCACCAAATCTCTTTTCAAAGATCATTGTGTTTGTCATTATGCACGAGGGACACAACAAATGGTTCGCTTGAAAGGAAGATGTTCTTTCTTAAAGGTTTTCTTTCATCCACGAATTGTCATGTATCCATGAATATCCATATATCGTCTAAACCAAAGTCATATTCGTATTTTTCAGCTCCAGATACCATTTGCAGCCCAATTTTACGAAATCTGTAAAGGTGAATTATTCCCTTTAACTCATGACTCGTGGTCCCCCCCCCCTCCCCTCCCCCGGGTATGTGGCGGCCAAAAGAGAGAATCACGCTATCGGAGTGGTGACCCCCTTTCTGGATGCTTCAATGCTTGTTCCTTCCTTCTTGTACATCTCCAAGCTATACAATGTCCCGAGCGGTCCGAAGCTGTCTTATCAGAAATAACCAAATACTCCATCATGTCTGAGCTGACCTGTGTGTGTGTGTGTGTGTGTGTGTGTGTGTGTGTGTGTGTGTGTGTGTGTGTGTGTGTGTGTGTGTGTGTGTGTGTGTGTGTGTGTGTGTGTGTGTGTGTGTGTGTGTGTGTGTGTGTGTGTGTGTGTGTGTGTGTGTGTGTGTGTGTGTGTGTGTGTGTGTGTGTGTGTGTGTGTGTGTGTGTGTGTGTGTGTGTGTGTGTGTGTGTGTGTGTGTGTGTGTGTGTGTGTGTGTGTGTGTGTGTGTGTGTGTGTGTGTGTGTGTGTGTGTGTGTGTGTGTGTGTGTGTGTGTGTGTGTGTGTGTGTGTGTGTGTGTGTGTGTGTGTGTGTGTGTGTGTGTGTGTGTGTGTGTGTGTGTGTGTGTGTGTGTGTGTGTGTGTGTGTGTGTGTGTGTGTGTGTGTGTGTGTGTGTGTGTGTGTGTGTGTGTGTGTGTGTGTGTGTGTGTGTGTGTGTGTGTGTGTGTGTGTGTGTGTGTGTGTGTGTGTGTGTGTGTGTGTGTGTGTGTGTGTGTGTGTGTGTGTGTGTGTGTGTGTGTGTGTGTGTGTGTGTGTGTGTGTGTGTGTGTGTGTGTGTGTGTGTGTGTGTGTGTGTGTGTGTGTGTGTGTGTGTGTGTGTGTGTGTGTGTGTGTGTGTGTGTGTGTGTGTGTGTGTGTGTGTGTGTGTGTGTGTGTGTGTGTGTGTGTGTGTGTGTGTGTGTGTGTGTGTGTGTGTGTGTGTGTGTGTGTGTGTGTGTGTGTGTGTGTGTGTGTGTGTGTGTGTGTGTGTGTGTGTGTGTGTGTGTGTGTGTGTGTGTGTGTGTGTGTGTGTGTGTGTGTGTGTGTGTGTGTGTGTGTGTGTGTGTGTGTGTGTGTGTGTGTGTGTGTGTGTGTGTGTGTGTGTGTGTGTGTGTGTGTGTGTGTGTGTGTGTGTGTGTGTGTGTGTGTGTGTGTGTGTGTGTGTGTGTGTGTGTGTGTGTGTGTGTGTGTGTGTGTGTGTGTGTGTGTGTGTGTGTGTGTGTGTGTGTGTGTGTGTGTGTGTGTGTGTGTGTGTGTGTGTGTGTGTGTGTGTGTGTGTGTGTGTGTGTGTGTGTGTGTGTGTGTGTGTGTGTGTGTGTGTGTGTGTGTGTGTGTGTGTGTGTGTGTGTGTGTGTGTGTGTGTGTGTGTGTGTGTGTGTGTGTGTGTGTGTGTGTGTGTGTGTGTGTGTGTGTGTGTGTGTGTGTGTGTGTGTGTGTGTGTGTGTGTGTGTGTGTGTGTGTGTGTGTGTGTGTGTGTGTGTGTGTGTGTGTGTGTGTGTGTGTGTGTGTGTGTGTGTGTGTGTGTGTGTGTGTGTGTGTGTGTGTGTGTGTGTGTGTGTGTGTGTGTGTGTGTGTGTGTGTGTGTGTGTGTGTGTGTGTGTGTGTGTGTGTGTGTGTGTGTGTGTGTGTGTGTGTGTGTGTGTGTGTGTGTGTGTGTGTGTGTGTGTGTGTGTGTGTGTGTGTGTGTGTGTGTGTGTGTGTGTGTGTGTGTGTGTGTGTGTGTGTGTGTGTGTGTGTGTGTGTGTGTGTGTGTGTGTGTGTGTGTGTGTGTGTGTGTGTGTGTGTGTGTGTGTGTGTGTGTGTGTGTGTGTGTGTGTGTGTGTGTGTGTGTGTGTGTGTGTGTGTGTGTGTGTGTGTGTGTGTGTGTGTGTGTGTGTGTGTGTGTGTGTGTGTGTGTGTGTGTGTGTGTGTGTGTGTGTGTGTGTGTGTGTGTGTGTGTGTGTGTGTGTGTGTGTGTGTGTGTGTGTGTGTGTGTGTGTGTGTGTGTGTGTGTGTGTGTGTGTGTGTGTGTGTGTGTGTGTGTGTGTGTGTGTGTGTGTGTGTGTGTGTGTGTGTGTGTGTGTGTGTGTGTGTGTGTGTGTGTGTGTGTGTGTGTGTGTGTGTGTGTGTGTGTGTGTGTGTGTGTGTGTGTGTGTGTGTGTGTGTGTGTGTGTGTGTGTGTGTGTGTGTGTGTGTGTGTGTGTGTGTGTGTGTGTGTGTGTGTGTGTGTGTGTGTGTGTGTGTGTGTGTGTGTGTGTGTGTGTGTGTGTGTGTGTGTGTGTGTGTGTGTGTGTGTGTGTGTGTGTGTGTGTGTGTGTGTGTGTGTGTGTGTGTGTGTGTGTGTGTGTGTGTGTGTGTGTGTGTGTGTGTGTGTGTGTGTGTGTGTGTGTGTGTGTGTGTGTGTGTGTGTGTGTGTGTGTGTGTGTGTGTGTGTGTGTGTGTGTGTGTGTGTGTGTGTGTGTGTGTGTGTGTGTGTGTGTGTGTGTGTGTGTGTGTGTGTGTGTGTGTGTGTGTGTGTGTGTGTGTGTGTGTGTGTGTGTGTGTGTGTGTGTGTGTGTGTGTGTGTGTGTGTGTGTGTGTGTGTGTGTGTGTGTGTGTGTGTGTGTGTGTGTGTGTGTGTGTGTGTGTGTGTGTGTGTGTGTGTGTGTGTGTGTGTGTGTGTGTGTGTGTGTGTGTGTGTGTGTGTGTGTGTGTGTGTGTGTGTGTGTGTGTGTGTGTGTGTGTGTGTGTGTGTGTGTGTGTGTGTGTGTGTGTGTGTGTGTGTGTGTGTGTGTGTGTGTGTGTGTGTGTGTGTGTGTGTGTGTGTGTGTGTGTGTGTGTGTGTGTGTGTGTGTGTGTGTGTGTGTGTGTGTGTGTGTGTGTGTGTGTGTGTGTGTGTGTGTGTGTGTGTGTGTGTGTGTGTGTGTGTGTGTGTGTGTGTGTGTGTGTGTGTGTGTGTGTGTGTGTGTGTGTGTGTGTGTGTGTGTGTGTGTGTGTGTGTGTGTGTGTGTGTGTGTGTGTGTGTGTGTGTGTGTGTGTGTGTGTGTGTGTGTGTGTGTGTGTGTGTGTGTGTGTGTGTGTGTGTGTGTGTGTGTGTGTGTGTGTGTGTGTGTGTGTGTGTGTGTGTGTGTGTGTGTGTGTGTGTGTGTGTGTGTGTGTGTGTGTGTGTGTGTGTGTGTGTGTGTGTGTGTGTGTGTGTGTGTGTGTGTGTGTGTGTGTGTGTGTGTGTGTGTGTGTGTGTGTGTGTGTGTGTGTGTGTGTGTGTGTGTGTGTGTGTGTGTGTGTGTGTGTGTGTGTGTGTGTGTGTGTGTGTGTGTGTGTGTGTGTGTGTGTGTGTGTGTGTGTGTGTGTGTGTGTGTGTGTGTGTGTGTGTGTGTGTGTGTGTGTGTGTGTGTGTGTGTGTGTGTGTGTGTGTGTGTGTGTGTGTGTGTGTGTGTGTGTGTGTGTGTGTGTGTGTGTGTGTGTGTGTGTGTGTGTGTGTGTGTGGTGTGTGTGTGTGTGTGTGTGTGTGTGTGTGTGTGTGTGTGTGTGTGGTGTGTGTGTGTGTGTGTGTGTGTGTGTGTGTGTGTGTGTGTGTGTGTGTGTGTGTGTGTGTGTTGTGTGTGTGTGTGTGTGTGTGTGTGTGTGTGTGTGTGTGTGTGTGTGTGTGTGTGTGTGTGTGTGTGTGGTGTGTGTGTGTGTGTGTGTGTGTGTGTGTGTGTGTGTGTGTGTGTGTGTGTGTGTGTGTGTGTGTGTGTGTGTGTGTGTGTGTGTGTGTGTGTGTGTGTGTGTGTGTGTGTGTGTGTGTGTGTGTGTGTGTGTGTGTGTGTGTGTGTGTGTGTGTGTGTGTGTGTGTGTGTGTGTGTGTGTGTGTGTGTGTGGTGTGTGTGTGTGTGTGTGTGTGTGTGTGGTGTGTGTGTGTGTGTGTGTGTGTGTGTGTGTGTGTGTGTGTGTGTGTGTGTGTGTGTGTGTGTGTGTGTGTGTGTGTGTGTGTGTGTGTGTGTGTGTGTGTGTGTGTGTGTGTGTGTGTGTGTGTGTGTGTGTGTGTGTGTGTGTGTGTGTGTGTGTGTGTGTGTGTGTGTGTGTGTGTGTGTGTGTGTGTGTGTGTGTGTGTGTGTGTGTGGTGTGTGTGTGTGTGTGTGTGTGTGTGTGTGTGTGTGTGTGTGTGTGTGTGTGTGTGTGTGTGTGTGTGTGTGTGTGTGTGTGTGTGTGTGTGTGTGTGTGTGTGTGTGTGTTGTGGTGTGTGTGTGTGTGTGTGTGTGTGTGTGTTGTGTGTGTGTGTGTGTGTGGTGTGTGTGTGTGTGTGTGTGTGTGTGTGTGTGTGTGTGTGTGTGTGTGTGTGTGTGTGTGTGTGTGTGTGTGTGTGTGTGTGTGTGTGTGTGTGTGTGTGTGTGTGTGTGTGTGTGTGTGTGTGTGTGTGTGTGTGTGTGTGTGTGTGTGTGTGTGTGTGTGTGTGTGTGTGTGTGTGTGTGTGTGTGTGTGTGTGTGTGTGTGTGTGTGTGTGTGTGTGTGTGTGTGTGTGTGTGTGTGTGTGTGTGTGTGTGTGTGTGTGTGTGTGTGTGTGTGTGTGTGTGTGTGTGTGTGTGTGTGTGTGTGTGTGTGTGTGTGTGTGTGTGTGTGTGTGTGTGTGTGTGTGTGTGTGTGTGTGTGTGTGTGTGTGTGTGTGTGTGTGTGTGTGTGTGTGTGTGTGTGTGTGTTGTGTGTGTGTGTGTGTGTGTGTGTGTGTGTGTGTGTGTGTGTGTGTGTGTGTGTGTGTGTGTGTGTGTGTGTGTGTGTGTGTGTGTGTGTGTGTGTGTGTGTGTGTGTGTGTGTGTGTGTGTGTGTGTGTGTGTGTGTGTGTGTGTGTGTGTGTGTGTGTGTGTGTGTGTGTGTGTGTGTGTGTGTGTGTGTGTGTGTGTGTGTGTGTGTGTGTGTGTGTGTGTGTGTGTGTGTGTGTGTGTGTGTGTGTTGTGTGTGTGTGTGTGTGTGTGTGTGTGTGTGTGTGTGTGTGTGTGTGTGTGTGTGTGTGTGTGTGTGTGTGTGTGTGTGTGTGTGTGTGTGTGTGTGTGTGTGTGTGTGTGTGTGTGTGTGTGTGTGTGTGTGTGTGTGTGTGTGTGTGTGTGTGTGTGTGTGTGTGTGTGTGTGTGTGTGTGTGTGTGTGTGTGTGTGTGTGTGTGTGTGTGTGTGTGTGTGTGTGTGTGTGTGTGTGTGTGTGTGTGTGTGTGTGTGTGTGTGTGTGTGTGTGTGTGTGTGTGTGTGTGTGTGTGTGTGTGTGTGTGTGTGTGTGTGTGTGTGTGTGTGTGTGTGTGTGTGTGTGTGTGTGTGTGTGTGTGTGTGTGTGTGTGTGTGTGTGTGTGTGTGTGTGTGTGTGTGTGTGTGTGTGTGTGTGTGTGTGTGTGTGTGTGTGTGTGTGTGTGTGTGTGTGTGTGTGTGTGTGTGTGTGTGTGTGTGTGTGTGTGTGTGTGTGTGTGTGTGTGTGTGTGTGTGTGTGTGTGTGTGTGTGTGTGTGTGTGTGTGTGCTGTGTGTGTGTGTGTGTGTGTGTGTGTGTGTGTGTGTGTGTGTGTGTGTGTGTGTGTGTGTGTGTGTGTGTGTGTGTGTGTGTGTGTGTGTGTGTGTGTGTGTGTGTGTGTGTGTGTGTGTGTGTGTGTGTGTGTGTGTGTGTGTGTGTGTGTGTGTGTGTGTGTGTGTGTGTGTGTGTGTGTGTGTGTGTGTGTGTGTGTGTGTGGTGTGTGTGTGTGTGTGTGTGTGTGTGTGTGTGTGTGTGTGTGTGTGTGTGTGTGTGTGTGTGTGTGTGTGTGTGTGTGTGTGTGTGTGTGTGTGTGTGTGTGTGTGTGTGTGTGTGTGTGTGTGTGTGTGTGTGTGTGTGTGTGTGCTGTGTGTGTGTGTGTGTGTGTGTGTGTGTGTGTGTGTGTGTGTGTGTGTGTGTGTGTGTGTGTGTGTGTGTGTGTGTGTGTGTGTGTGTGTGTGTGTGTGTGTGTGTGTGTGTGTGTGTGTGTGTGTGTGTGTGTGTGTGTGTGTGTGTGTGTGTGTGTGTGTGTGTGTGTGTGTGTGTGTGTGTGTGTGTGTGTGTGTGTGTGTGTGTGTGTGTGTGTGTGTGTGTGTGTGTGTGTGTGTGTGTGTGTGTGTGTGTGTGTGTGTGTGTGTGTGTGTGTGTGTGTGTGTGTGTGTGTGTGTGTGTGTGTGTGTGTGTGTGTGTGTGTGTGTGTGTGTGTGTGTGTGTGTGTGTGTGTGTGTGTGTGTGTGTGTGTGTGTGTGTGTGTTGTGTGTGTGTGTGTGTGTGTGTGTGTGTGTGTGTGTGTGTGTGTGTGTGTGTGTGTGTGTGTGTGTGTGTGTGTGTGTGTGTGTGTGTGTGTGTGTGTGTGTGTGTGTGTGTGTGTGTGTGTGTGTGTGTGTGTGTGTGTGTGTGTGTGTGTGTGTGTGTGTGTGTGTGTGTGTGTGTGTGTGTGTGTGTGTGTGTGTGTGTGTGTGTGTGTGTGTGTGTGTGTGTGTGTGTGTGTGTGTGTGTGTGTGTGTGTGTGTGTGTGTGTGTGTGTGTGTGTGTGTGTGTGTGTGTGTGTGTGTGTGTGTGTGTGTGTGTGTGTGTGTGTGTGTGTGTGTGTGTGTGTGTGTGTGTGTGTGTGTGTGTGTGTGTGTGTGTGTGGTGTGTGTGTGTGTGTGTGTGTGTGTGTGTGTGTGTGTGTGTGTGTGTGTGTGTGTGTGTGTGTGTGTGTGTGTGTGTGTGTGTGTGTGTGTGTGTGTGTGTGTGTGTGTGTGTGTGTGTGTGTGTGTGTGTGTGTGTGTGTGTGTGTGTGTGTGTGTGTGTGTGTGTGTGTGTGTGTGTGTGTGTGTGTGTGTGTGTGTGTGTGTGTGTGTGTGTGTGTGTGTGTGTGTGTGTGTGTGTGTGTGTGTGTGTGTGTGTGTGTGTGTGTGTGTGTGGTGTGTGTGTGTGTGTGTGTGGTGTGTTGTGTGTGTGTGTGTGTGTGTGTGTGTGTGTGTGTGTGTGTGTGTGTGTGTGTGTGTGTGTGTGTGTGTGTGTGTGTGTGTGTGTGGTGTGTGTGTGTGTGTGTGTGTGTGTGTGTGTGTGTGTGTGTGTGTGTGTGTGTGTGTGTGTGTGTGTGTGTGTGTGTGTGTGTGTGTGTGTGTGTGTGTGTGTGTGTGTGTGTGTGTGTGTGTGGTGTGTGTGTGTGTGGTGTGTGTGTGTGTGTGTGTGTGTGTGTGTGTGTGTGTGTGTGTGTGTGTGTGTGTGTGTGTGTGTGTGTGTGTGTGTGTGTGTGTGTGTGTGTGTGTGTGTGTGTGTGTGTGTGTGTGTGTGTGTGTGTGTGTGTGTGTGTGTGTGTGTGTGTGTGTGTGTGTGTGTGTGTGTGTGTGTGTGTGTGTGTGTGTGTGTGTGTGTGTGTGTGTGTGTGTGTGTGTGTGTGTGTGTGTGTGTGTGTGTGTGTGTGTGTGTGTGTGTGTGTGTGTGTGTGTGTGTGTGTGTGTGTGTGTGTGTGTGTGTGTGTGCGGGGGCTCGACAGAGACTGCTGGTGTGGCGGAGTATTGGCAGGTCCCAGCGGGAACCCAGGTGCCGGTACCCTTGTCAGAGGGAAACTACGTCGCCAACGCCACCACACTGACAATACTGGTGAGCAGATCATTTGGCTGAGCCCATAGCCATCCCAGCTTAAAAGGGAATAGTCCACGCTGGTCTGGTATAAACCAATCTGGTATAAACCAGCCATCTGGTTGAAAGGGAATAGTCCACCTTAACATGGAGTTTTGAACTGAGATAGCAGAATTGTAGCTGAGATATATAAATCATATGATCCACGGTTCGTTTATCCCAAAACTCTACCTCAACGGCTTTAGAGCAGATTTTCGAACGACCCGCCATGGTTTATACCAGATGGCTGGTTTATACAATATTGGTTTATACCAGACCAAGAGGGTTTGACTGACGGCCGCTCTGCTGGTCGGGCAGGAGGTGGAGGCTTTGACTGACGGCCACTCTGCTGGTCGGCCAGGAGGTGGAGGGTTTGACTGACGGCCGCTCTGCTGGTCGGGTAGGAGGTGGACGGTTTGACTGACGGCCGCTCTGCTGGTCGGGCAGGAGGTGGAGGGTTTGACTGACGGCCGCTCTGCTGGTCGGCCAGGAGGTGGAGGGTTTGACTGACGGCCGCTCTGCTGGTCGAGCAGGAGGTGGAGGCTTTGACTGACGGCCGCTCTGCTGGTCGGGCAGGAGGTGGAGGCTTTGACTGACGGCCACTCTGCTGGTCGGCCAGGAGGTGGACGGTTTGACTGACGGCCGCTCTGCTGGTCGGCCAGGAGGTGGACGGGGCCATACCAGATGGCTGGTTTATACCAGATTGGTTTATACCAGACCAAGGTGGACTATTCCCTTTAATTACCTGCGCTTGTGATGTTATAAAACAAGGTTTTAAAGCTTAAAAGCAGCTACCAAACTTTCTCAGCCCCAGAGTCATTGTCGGTTTCAGTGCGTCGTCCGTGTGTTCAGCGCGTCGTCCGTGTGTTCAGTGCGTCGTCCGTGTGTTCAGTGCGTCGTCCGTGTCCCCCTGGTGCCGAGTTGCCTGGCCGTCGCGGTGTGCTGTGAAATGAGCTGCCGACGGAGACGGCTTGACTGACGGCCACTCTGCTGGTCGGCCAGGAGGTGGAGGGTTTGACTGACGGCCGCTCTGCTGGTCGGGCAGGAGGTGGAGGGTTTGACTGACGGCCGCTCTGCTGGTCGGGCAGGAGGTGGAGGGTTTGACTGACGGCCGCTCTGCTGTTCGGCCAGGAGGTGGACGGTTTGACTGACGGCCGCTCTGCTGGTCGGGCAGGAGGTGGAGGGTTTGACTGACGGCCGCTCTGCTGGTCGGGCAGGAGGTGGAGGGTTTGACTGACGGCCGCTCTGCTGGTCGGGCAGGAGGTGGAGGGTTTGACTGACGGCCGCTCTGCTGGTCGGGCAGGAGGTGGAGGGTTTGACTGACGGCCGCTCTGCTGGTCGGCCAGGAGGTGGAGGGTTTGACTGACGGCCGCTCTGCTGGTCGGCCAGGAGGTGGAGGGTTTGACTGACGGCCGCTCTGCTGGTCGGCCAGGAGGTGGAGGGTTTGACTGACGGCCGCTCTGCTGGTCGGGCAGGAGGTGGAGGGTTTGACTGACGGCCGCTCTGCTGGTCGGGCAGGAGGTGGAGGGTTTGACTGACGGCCGCTCTGCTGGTCGGGCAGGAGGTGGAGGGTTTGACTGACGGCCGCTCTGCTGGTCGGGCAGGAGGTGGAGGGTTTGACTGACGGCCGCTCTGCTGGTCGGGCAGGAGGTGGAGGGTTTGACTGACGGCCGCTCTGCTGGTCGAGCAGGAGGTGGAGGGTTTGACTGACGGCCGCTCTGCTGGTCGGGCAGGAGGGGGAGGGTTTGACTGACGGCCGCTCTGCTGGTCGGGCAGGAGGTGGAGGGTTTGACTGACGGCCGCTCTGCTGGTCGGCCAGGAGGTGGACGGTTTGACTGACGGCCACTCTGCTGGTCGGGCAGGAGGTGGAGGAGCACCATGCTGGACGGTACCTGTGCCACCGGAGCGGCGCCGCCGACGACCAGATGGCCGCCATCCGACTGGCCGTCCGAGCACGGCCCTACTGGCAGAAACACGGCGTATGTGATGCAGCACACTCTTATACACGACCACGTAACCGCACACGTGCGTGCTCGCGCAAACGCAAATGCACGTATGCATACGTATTTACTGCTCGTGCCATTGATAAAGCTCATTCTCGCCACTATTGTACCATTACGTTTCTGACATAGTGTTTGATATCAGCCCCCAATAAAGAGAACGTCAGTGTACTTAGGTATACACAAGAACGTATACTGACGGGTTTAAGGGGGCCAAAGCAGCATGACCTCCAAGATGCCTCATATTGACAAAAAATTGGCATACCTATTTCCTGTTTTAAAATAAAATGTAAGCAACCATTACCGAGGAAAGTTGGTTTAAAATCAGTCATTCGCTGAAATGCTAACTAAGCGAAATCCTATGAGTTTGTATTTGAATTGTGTAAGACGTCACTAGCCGTTTTCACGAATGATTTTGCGTTTGGGGCGATTGGGGCGTTTGGGGCGTTTGGGGTAAATGGGTCTATAGCTTGTAAGAACACGGCTTTTTCCGATGATTTTTTATATCAATAACATTTTTATGAACTAATGTATAAGTATATGCTCTTCCAATGCAATATTTACCGTTGGTTTGCTTTGAATGTTCACATTCATGAGCAAATCTGGCAGTTTTGGGTTGTGTTAGTTCTTCTGCAAAACATACCGAGAAGGCCGCAAAAGAGGCTAAAAAAGTTATGATGAAAAACGCAGTAAAATGTCAGAAGCATGGACAGACCTTAATTCAACGTCGCTCCGTCCCGCTGAGATCGTCCAATTTAGAGTGGTAACTTCGTTGGTTTCCGAAAACCGGAACAATCCTTACGCATTTCGAATCACACCAAATGTTTTTTATTTGATTAATTGATTAATTGATGAATCTCACAAAAAGCTGAAAAGACCTCAGAAAAGGCACTTATAGACCCATGAAACATGCGGGCTTTCTGCAGCCACTGGTACTGAAAACTCTAAAATGGCTGCCCTAGATCGAACGGACGCCATTGCTGGGCGCAGACCACGGCTCTGCGCATGCGCAACGTGACGTCAGGCGACCGGCCGGCTGGTCGCCATGGTGACCAGCCAGCCAGCGCCGGAGTCACGTGTACAACGTGACGTCAGGGGACTGGCCGTCCTGTCGCCATGGTGACCGGGCGGCGGAGCTAGCGCATAGCCGGAGCCAGCCAGCCCCCACCAGTAACAGTTAGCAGCACTCGGGCGTTTGGGCGTTACAAACCTACTACACCATAGGGTTCCCATGTTAAATCGATGATTTTCAGACGAGGCTGGCTCGTAACCTATGGTACATATTGTAAAGCCGACTTCCGGAACAGATAGCTTCAAGCCTCAGCTACAACGTTTATATTTATCATTTTTCGATATTTCGGGTGTAAAGGGGTTAAATGGGCTTGGGGGTTACAAAATAGAACGACCGCTCTAAATTCTGCCGGCCAACAGGAATTGCGCGATCGGAACTTTACATATATTTTTTAAAAAATGTCTGAACGACCGCTGACGGCTTTCAAATACTACTACAGTACTGAAATATACACTACTTCGACTACTACTTCGTAGTATAATTTAATATGATCGTTTCCAAATACTACATGTACTGCAAATACACTACTTTGACTACTACTTCGTATATTTGCTGGCGTTTAATTCAATAAATACTGATGTAATCTATGGAAATAGAAGTTATTGATAGCAAACAATACCATTAATTTATAATAGACAAAACAATTAAGATAAAAATTATATCTTGTCTAATTCATTTGGGCGTTACATTCCTTACTGTTCTACCCGTTGTTGTATTACCCTGGGAGCCAGCATTCACGTCATCTTACAACAAATGATCAAAACGAAATCGCTAATTATCATTAATCCTTGCTTTCAAAAGTGAATATGACTGAAAATATGAATGGACTAATTAATCTAGTTTTCATTGAAATAAGCTATTATTCCTGAAAACCATGTCGTTGCAAAATATGACCATTTCCCGAACCAGCCACTCCCGGGATTCGAGCAAGATGGCGTCGCACGTATTCCCAGCCGTCTGGCAACAGCAGAGCTAGTTTAAGATGAAATTGTTAATTTAAAGTAAACTATGGTGTTATCATTAACCCTATTCCCTGCGGGGGCAGATTCTGCCCCCCCCCCCCCGCCGTGATTGTTCACTTGCCGCTTCTAAACCGTTAGACCTAGCGTCCTGAAACTTTGTGACTTTTCCCAAAATTGAATGGCGCGTGTTGTGTCAACAAAAAAAAAAACCAGCAGAGGCAGTTCCAGGCTACTGTTTTGGGGAGGGTGTTACGAATGCGGTTTTGCGGCGCATACTTCCTTCGTGGTTTGCAGTGCAATAAATGCGTCAGAAACAATTGCAATGCAGTATGCATCATAGGTACTGGGATTGCACATATTTTTGGGGCAGAGGCGCACTTGGGATAAAAAATGGGAGGCGATACCCACCCTCAAATTAGGTCCAACTTCAAATTAGTAAGATGATAAAAGCGTTACGCGCATGGTGCCCCCCATGTTTTTTCCTGGATCCGCCTATGCGCAATATATCCAATTTAACAAATTACAGCATATAATGCCCACATGTGACGTTCATGTCGTGCCAAACAATCACGAACAGCACATATTTGTTTCCAGAAAATCCCCCCATTTTACATTCCCTGAATACGCCTATGATTTTTATTTTGGTTTTGGTATTTTGATATATTAAAAACTAGTACATTTGAAGCTCAAAAACGTTTTGAGCATGTAAATCGGTCGAGCCACATGGCCGTAATGACCTTTCAAAAAACACCCAAAATTTTCGGATTTTTTTGCCCCCTGGCCCCCCGTTTAAAAAAAGAAATGGGGTCCAGAAAGAGATCTTGTCATGACGAATCGAATGGCGTTTTCCTCATCGAAATCGATCGAGCGGTTCTCGAGATCTCTGGGGGGGGGGGGGGGGGGCACAATCTGCCCCCCGCAGGTTAACGTAATTCTGGCCGCCCACAGGGTTAAAATGGAGTTTCCAGAAAAATGCATTAATTCATAAAGTTGCGATTGATACCAAAAATCACCTGGAAAAGCTGTGTTCTTACGAGCTATAGACCCATTTACCCCAAGCGCCCCAATCGCCCAATCGCTCCAAACGCCCCCAAACGCCCCAATCGCCCCAAACACAAAATCCTTCGTGAAAACGGCTACTGTGTTATAAGTTTGAGCTCTTGGTGTGTGTGTCGTATTTGGCAGACCAGCCTGGCGTTGGCGGTGGTGGCAGCAGGCGGCTTCCTACTGGCCGGTGCTGCCATATACCTGGTGCACCAGTATAGATATGAGCGACGCCATAAGACTGGTAAGTGCCTATTATATGTATTTGGGCTGGGAATTGTGCGCAGCTGCTATGCTCAAACGATTTTTAATGGAAAATGTTTCGAAGTTAAACGCAAAGTTATTGCTCCAAAGGATAAATAAGTTACCAACCAAGCTCATTATCGAAATAAAACGTATGTGAATCGTTCTGCAGAAACTCCAGTCCATCGCACTTCTTTGTTTTTGCGTGCCAACACTAAAAACCTTGTGCCACCACTCGGCTGCACAGCGGATGTGCTGTCTATCTATGAACAGATGTGTGTTTCTGTCGGCCGTGTGTACAGAGCGGATGTGTGTACAGAGCGGATGTGTGTTTCTGTCGGCTGTGTGTACAGAGCGGATGTGTGTACAGAGCAGATGTGTGTTTCTGTCGGCCGTGTGTACAGAGCGGATGTGTGCTTCTGTCGGCCGTGTGTACAGAGCGGATGTGTGTACAGAGCGGATGTGTGTTTCTGTCGGCCGTGTGTACAGGGCGGATGTGTGTTTCTGTCGGCCGTGTGTACAGGGCGGATGTGTGTTTCTGTCGGCTGTGTGCACAGTGGATGTGTGTTTCTGTCGGCTGTGTGCACAGCAGATGTGTGTTTCTGTCGGCCGTGTGTACAGAGCCGATGTGTGTTTCTGTCGGCTGTGTGTACAGAGCAGATGTGTGTTTCTGTCGGCTGTGTGCACAGAGCAGATGTGTGTTTCTGTCGGCCGTGTGTACAGAGCGGATGTGTGTACAGAGCGGATGTGTGTTTCTGTCGGCCGTGTGTACAGGGCGGATGTGTGCTTCTGTCGGCCGTGTGTACAGGGCGGATGTGTGTTTCTGTCGGCTGTGTGCACAGTGGATGTGTGTTTCTGTCGGCTGTGTGCACAGCGGATGTGTGTTTCTGTCGGCCGTGTGTACAGAGCCGATGTGTGTTTCTGTCGACTGTGTGTACAGAGCGGATGTGTGTTTCTGTCGGCTGTGTGCACAGAGCGGATGTGTGTTTCTGTCGGCCGTGTGTACAGAGCAGATGTGTGTTTCTGTCGGCCGTGTGTACAGAGCGGATGTGTGTTTCTGTCGGCTGTGTGTACAGAGCGGATGTGTGTACAGAGCGGATGTGTGTACAGAGCAGATGTGTGTTTCTGTCGGCTGTGTGTACAGAGCGGATGTGTGTACAGAGCGGATGTGTGTACAGAGCAGATGTGTGTTTCTGTCGGCTGTGTGCACAGTGGATGTGTGTTTCTGTCGGCTGTGTGCACAGAGCGGATGTGTGTTTCTGTCGGCCGTGTGTACAGAGCGGATGTGTGTACAGAGCGGATGTGTGTACAGAGCGGATGTGTGTACAGAGCAGATGTGTGTTTCTGTCGGCTGTGTGCACAGTGGATGTGTGTTTCTGTCGGCTGTGTGCACAGCGGATGTGTGTTTCTGTCGGCTGTGTGTACAGAGCGGATGTGTGTTTCTGTCGGCCGTGTGCACAGAGCGGATGTGTGTTTCTGTCGGCTGTGTGCACAGAGCGGATGTGTGTACAGAGCGGATGTGTGTACAGAGCAGATGTGTGTTTCTGTCGGCCGTGTGTACAGCGCGGATGTGTGTACAGAGCGGATGTGTGTTTCTGTCGGCTGTGTGTACAGCGCGGATGTGTGTACAGAGCGGATGTGTGTTTCTGTCGGCCGTGTGTACAGAGCGGATGTGTGTTTCTGTCGGCTGTGTGTACAGAGCGGATGTGTGTACAGAGCGGATGTGTGTACAGAGCAGATGTGTGTTTCTGTCGGCCGTGTGTACAGAGCCGATGTGTGTTTCTGTCGACTGTGTGTACAGAGCAGATGTGTGTTTCTGTCGGCCGTGTGTACAGAGCGGATGTGTGTTTCTGTCGGCCGTGTATACAGAGCCGATGTGTGTTTCTGTCGGCTGTGTGTACAGAGCAGATGTGTGTTTCTGTCGGCCGTGTGTACAGAGCGGATGTGTGTTTCTGTCGGCCGTGTGTACAGAGCCGATGTGTGTTTCTGTCGGCTGTGTGCACAGAGCGGATGTGTGTTTCTGTCGGCTGTGTGCACAGTGGATGTGTGTTTCTGTCGGCTGTGTGCACAGCGGATGTGTGTTTCTGTCGGCTGTGTGTACAGAGCAGATGTGTGTTTCTGTCGGCTGTGTGCACAGAGCGGATGTGTGTTTCTGTCGGCTGTGTGTACAGAGTGGATGTGTGTTTCTGTCCTGTTGACAGTTGGCGCTGTGAAGAGGGACGGTTTCAGTGGAGGTCACACCAACCCTGCGCTGGACGTGGAGGCCGAAACACACTTGTGACGCCACAGCACAGCACAGCACAGCACAGCACAGCACAGCACAGCACAGCACAGCACACGACAGGACCTATCAATGTGATGACAGGGCTCATACGTCCTGCATTCCATTGTAATTGAATATATGCTAGCTTGCGTGCATAATGTTATCCGACTTCCTTGTATTATTTACATTATATTCGTCATATCATATGCCGTATGCATGAAACCAGAGCAACGTTTTCAGGCTATGAGTGAATATGCCAGATAATGATTGTTATATAGGTGGACGGTATGTTTTCCTCGCTGCTCAGTTCTATGAGGCATTTTAAGGTTGCACGCGAGCTATTGGTCTTGGTGAGATGCCGTGTGTTATTGAACTGTTTGTTTTAGTGGTGACGTCATCAAGGATGTGTTGGAGAGACGAGAACGCTCTGAGGCTCAGCAGTGAAGGTACGTTGCCTCTGTTCAGCGTGGCCTGGAGAGTGCGACTGAAGGTGTTTGATGCCCTGACTTTATTCGCTGCTGACTGCCAGCGTGGTAGCTGAATGTTATGTTACAATGCAATCGCCGACAGTGGGTATATGTCAGTGTAGCGAATGGTGGTTGATAGCCGGCAGTGGGTATATATCAGTGTAGCGAATGGTGGTTGATAGCCGACAGTGGGTATATGTCAGTGTAGCGAATGGTGGTTGATAGCCGACAGTGGGTATGTCAGTGTAGCGAATGGTGGTTGATAGCCGACAGTGGGTATATGTCAGTGTAGCGAATGGTGGTTGATAGCCGACAGTGGGTATATGTCAGTGTAGCGAATGGTGGTTGATAGCCGGCAGTGGGTATATATCAGTGTAGCGAATGGTGGTTGATAGCCGACAGTGGGTATATATCAGTGTAGCGAATGGTGGTTGATAGCCGACAGTGGGTATATATCAGTGTAGCGAATGGTGGTTGATAGCCGACAGTGGGTATATGTCAGTGTAGCGAATGGTGGTTGATAGCCGACAGTGGGTATATGTCAGTGTAGCGAATGGTGGTTGATAGCCGACAGTGGGTATATATCAGTGTAGCGAATGGTGGTTGATAGCCGACAGTGGGTATATGTCAGTGTAGCGAATGGTGGTTGATAGCCGACAGTGGGTATATGTCAGTGTAGCGAATGGTGGTTGATAGCCGACAGTGGGTATATATCTGTGTAGCGAATGGTGGTTGATAGCCGGCAGTGGGTATATGTCAGTGTAGCGAATGGTGGTTGATAGCCGGCAGTGGGTATATGTCAGTGTAGCGAATGGTGGTTGATAGCCGACAGTGGGTATATATCAGTGTAGCGAATGGTGGTTGATAGCCGAGAGTGGGTATATGTCAGTGTAGCGAATGGTGGTTGATAGCCGACAGTGGGTATATGTCAGTGTAGCGAATGGTGGTTGATAGCCGGCAGTGGGTATATATCAGTGTAGCGAATGGTGGTTGATAGCCGACAGTGGGTATATGTCAGTGTAGCGAATGGTGGTTGATAGCCGACAGTGGGTATGTCAGTGTAGCGAATGGTGGTTGATAGCCGACAGTGGGTATATATCAGTGTAGCGAATGGTGGTTGATAGCCGAGAGTGGGTATATATCAGTGTAGCGAATGGTGGTTGATAGCCGACAGTGGGTATATGTCAGTGTAGCGAATGGTGGTTGATAGCCGACAGTGGGTATATGTCAGTGTAGCGAATGGTGGTTGATAGCCGACAGTGGGTATATATCAGTGTAGCGAATGGTGGTTGATAGCCGGCAGTGGGTATATATCAGTGTAGCGAATGGTGGTTGATAGCCGACAGTGGGTATATGTCAGTGTAGCGAATGGTGGTTGATAGCCGACAGTGGGTATATGTCAGTGTAGCGAATGGTGGTTGATAGCCGACAGTGGGTATATGTCAGTGTAGCGAATGGTGGTTGATAGCCGACAGTGGGTATGTCAGTGTAGCGAATGGTGGTTGATAGCCGACAGTGGGTATATGTCAGTGTAGCGAATGGTGGTTGATAGCCGACAGTGGGTATATGTCAGTGTAGCGAATGGTGGTTGATAGCCGGCAGTGGGTATATGTCAGTGTAGCGAATGGTGGTTGATAGCGCAGTGGGTATATGTCAGTGTAGCGAATGGTGGTTGATAGCCGACAGTGGGTATATATCAGTGTAGCGAATGGTGGTTGATAGCCGACAGTGGGTATATGTCAGTGTAGCGAATGGTGGTTGATAGCCGGCAGTGGGTATATGTCAGTGTAGCGAATGGTGGTTGATAGCCGACAGTGGGTATATGTCAGTGTAGTGAATGGTGGTTGATAGCCGACAGTGGGTATATGTCAGTGTAGCGAATGGTGGTTGATAGCCGACAGTGGGTATATATCAGTGTAGCGAATGGTGGTTGATAGCCGACAGTGGGTATATGTCAGTGTAGCGAATGGTGGTTGATAGCCGGCAGTGGGTATATGTCAGTGTAGCGAATGGTGGTTGATAGCCGAGAGTGGGTATATGTCAGTGTAGCGAATGGTGGTTGATAGCCGACAGTGGGTATATGTCAGTGTAGCGAATGGTGGTGATAGCCGACAGTGGGTATATATCAGTGTAGCGAATGGTGGTTGATAGCCGACAGTGGGTATATGTCAGTGTAGCGAATGGTGGTTGATAGCCGACACTGGGTATATGTCAGTGTAGCGAATGGTGGTTGATAGCCGACAGTGGGTATATGTCAGTGTAGCGAATGGTGGTTGATAGCCGACAGTGGGTATATGTCAGTGTAGCGAATGGTGGTTGATAGCCGGCAGTGGGTATATGTCAGTGTAGCGAATGGTGGTTGATAGCCGAGAGTGGGTATATATCAGTATAGCGAATGGTGGTTGATAGCCGGCAGTGGGTATATATCAGTGTAGAGAATGGTGGTTGATAGCCGACAGTGGGTATATGTCAGTGTAGCGAATGGTGGTTGATAGCCGACAGTGGGTATATGTCAGTGTAGCGAATGGTGGTTGATAGCCGACAATGGGTATATGTCAGTGTAGCGAATGGTGGTTGATAGCCGACAGTGGGTATATATCAGTGTAGCGAATGGTGGTTGATAGCCGACAGTGGGTATGTCAGTGTAGCGAATGGTGGTTGATAGCCGAGAGTGGGTATATGTCAGTGTAGCGAATGGTGGTTGATCGCCGACAGTGGGTATATGTCAGTGTAGCGAATGGTGGTTGATAGCCGGCAGTGGGTATATATCAGTGTAGCGAATGGTGGTTGATAGCCGAGAGTGGGTATGTATCAGTGTAGCGAATGGTGGTTGATAGCCGAGAGTGGGTATATGTCAGTGTAGCGAATGGTGGTTGATAGCCGACAGTGGGTATACGTCAGTGTAGCGAATGGTGGTTGATAGCCGACAGTGGGTATATGTCAGTGTAGCGAATGGTGGTTGATAGCCGAGAGTGGGTATATATCAGTGTAGCGAATGGTAGTTGATAGCCGGCAGTGGGTATATGTCAGTGTAGCGAATGGTGGTTGATAGCCGACAGTGGGTATATGTCAGTGTAGCGAATGGTGGTTGATAGCCGACAGTGGGTATATGTCAGTGTAGCGAATGGTGGTTGATAGCCGACAGTGGGAATATATCAGTGTAGCGAATGGTGGTTGATAGCCGGCAGTGGGTATATGTCAGTGTAGCGAATGGTGGTTGATAGCCGACAGTGGGTATATATCAGTGTAGCGAATGGTGGTTGATAGCCGGCAGTGGGTATATATCAGTGTAGCGAATGGTGGTTGATAGCCGGCAGTGGGTATATGTCAGTGTAGCGAATGGTGGTTGATAGCCGACAGTGGGTATATATCAGTGTAGCGAATGGTGGTTGATAGCCGACAGTGGGTATATGTCAGTGTAGCGAATGGTGGTTGATAGCCGACAGTGGGTATGTGTCAGTGTAGCGAATGGTGGTTGATAGCCGACAGTGGGTATATGTCAGTGTAGCAAATGGTGGTTGATAGCCGACAGTGGGTATATGTCAGTGTAGCGAATGGTGGTTGATAGCCGACAGTGGGTATATGTCAGTGTAGCGAATGGTGGTTGATAGCCGACAGTGGGTATATGTCAGTGTAGCGAATGGTGGTTGATAGCCGACAGTGGGTATATGTCAGTTTAGCGAATGGTGGTTGATAGCCGACAGTGGGTATGTGTCAGTGTAGCGAATGGTGGTTGATAGCCGACAGTGGGTATATGTCAGTGTAGCGAATGGTGGTTGATAGCCGACAGTGGTTATATGTCAGTGTAGCGAATGGTGGTTGATAGCCGACAGTGGGTATGTGTCAGTGTAGCGAATGGTGGTTGATAGCCGACAGTGGGTATATGTCAGTGTAGCGAATGGTGGTTGATAGCCGACAGTGGGTATATGTCAGTGTAGCGAATGGTGGTTGATAGCCGACAGTGGGTATATGTCAGTGTAGCGAATGGTGGTTGATAGCCGACAGTGGGTATATGTCAGTGTAGCGAATGGTGGTTGATAGCCGACAGTGGGTATATGTCAGTGTAGCGAATGGTGGTTGATAGCCGACAGTGGGTATATATCAGTGTAGCGAATGGTGGTTGATAGCCGGCAGTGGGTATATGTCAGTGTAGCGAATGGTGGTTGATAGCCGACAGTGGGTATATATCAGTGTAGCGAATGGTGGTTGATAGCCGACAGTGGGTATGTCAGTGTAGCGAATGGTGGTTGATAGCCGACAGTGGGTATATGTCAGTGTAGCGAATGGTGGTTGATAGCCGACAGTGGGTATATATCAGTGTAGCGAATGGTGGTTGATAGCCGACAGTGGGTATATGTCAGTGTAGCGAATGGTGGTTGATAGCCGGCAGTGGGTATATGTCAGTGTAGCGAATGGTGGTTGATAGCCGACAGTGGGTATATGTCAGTGTAGCGAATGATGGTTGATAGCCGACAGTGGGTATATATCAGCGTAGCAAATGGTGGTTGATAGCCGAGAGTGGGTATATATCAGTGTAGCGAATGGTGGTTGATAGCCGGCAGTGGGTATATGTCAGTGTAGCGAATGGTGGTTGATAGCCGACAGTGGGTATATGTCAGTGTAGCGAATGGTGGTTGATAGCCGACAGTGGGTATATGTCAGTGTAGCGAATGGTGGTTGATAGCCGACAGTGGGTATATATCAGTGTAGCGAATGGTTGTTGATAGCCGAGAGTGGGTATATATCAGTGTAGCGAATGGTGGTTGATAGCCGAGAGTGGGTATATGTCAGTGTAGCGAATGGTGGTTGATAGCCGGCAGTGGGTATATGTCAGTGTAGCGAATGGTGGTTGATAGCCGACAGTGGGTATATGTCAGTGTAGCGAATGGTGGTTGATAGCCGACAGTGGGTATATATCAGTGTAGCGAATGGTGGTTGATAGCCGGCAGTGGGTATATGTCAGTGTAGCGAATGGTGGTTGATAGCCGACAGTGGGTATATGTCAGTGTAGCGAATGGTGGTTGATAGCCGACAGTGGGTATATGTCAGTGTAGCGAATGGTGGTTGATAGCCGACAGTGGGTATATGTCAGTGTAGCGAATGGTGGTTGATAGCCGACAGTGGGTATATATCAGTGTAGCGAATGGTGGTTGATAGCCGAGTGTGGGTATATGTCAGTGTAGCGAATGGTGGTTGATAGCCGACAGTGGGTATATGTCAGTGTAGCGAATGGTGGTTGATAGCCGGCAGTGGGTATATGTCAGTGTAGCGAATGGTGGTTGATAGCCGACAGTGGGTATATATCAGTGTAGCGAATGGTGGTTGATAGCCGAGAGTGGGTATATATCAGTGTAGCGAATGGTGGTTGATAGCCGACAGTGGGTATATGTCAGTGTAGCGAATGGTGGTTGATAGCCGAGAGTGGGTATATGTCAGTGTAGCGAATGGTGGTTGATAGCCGGCAGTGGGTATATGTCAGTGTAGCGAATGGTGGTTGATAGCGCAGTGGGTATATATCAGTGTAGCGAATGGTGGTTGATAGCCGGCAGTGGGTATATGTCAGTGTAGCGAATGGTGGTTGATAGCCGAGAGTGGGTATATATCAGTGTAGCGAATGGTGGTTGATAGCGCAGTGGGTATATATCAGTGTAGCGAATGGTGGTTGATAGCCGACAGTGGGTATATGTCAGTGTAGCGAATGGTGGTTGATAGCGCAGTGGGTATATGTCAGTGTAGCGAATGGTGGTTGATAGCGCAGTGGGTATATGTCAGTGTAGCGAATGGTGGTTGATAGCGCAGTGGGTATATATCAGTGTAGCGAATGGTGGTTGATAGCCGGCAGTGGGTATATATCAGTGTAGCGAATGGTGGTTGATAGCCGACAGTGGGTATATGTCAGTGTAGCGAATGGTGGTTGATAGCCGAGAGTGGGTATACATCAGTGTAGCGAATGGTGGTTGATAGCCGACAGTGGGTATGTCAGTGTAGCGAATGGTGGTTGATAGCCGACAGTGGGTATATGTCAGTGTAGCGAATGGTGGTTGATAGCGCAGTGGGTATATGTCAGTGTAGCGAATGGTGGTTGATAGCGCAGTGGGTATATATCAGTGTAGCGAATGGTGGTTGATAGCCGAGAGTGGGTATATATCAGTGTAGCGAATGGTGGTTGATAGCCGACAGTGGGTATATATCAGTGTAGCGAATGGTGGTTGATAGCCGAGAGTGGGTATATATCAGTGTAGCGAATGGTGGTTGATAGCCGACAGTGGGTATGTCAGTGTAGCGAATGGTGGTTGATAGCCGACAGTGGGTATATATCAGTGTAGCGAATGGTGGTTGATAGCCGACAGTGTTTATATATCAGTGTAGCGAATGGTGGTTGATAGCCGACAGTGGGTATGTCAGTGTAGCGAATGGTGGTTGATAGCCGACAGTGGGTATATGTCAGTGTAGCGAATGGTGGTTGATAGCCGACAGTGGGTATATGTCAGTGTAGCGAATGGTGGTTGATAGACGACAGTGGGTATGTCAGTGTAGCGAATGGTGGTTGATAGCCGACAGTGGGTATGTCAGTGTAGCGAATGGTGGTTGATAGCCGGCAGTGGGTATATGTCAGTGTAGCGAATGGTGGTTGATAGCCGACAGTGGGTATATATCAGTGTAGCGAATGGTGGTTGATAGCCGAGAGTGGGTATATATCAGTGTAGCGAATGGTGGTTGATAGCGCAGTGGGTATGTCAGTGTGGCGAATGGTGGTTGTGTGCCATGGCATTCAGAACTCGGATAAGTTGTAACGTGCTATGCAGGGTATATTGCTCTGAACGTTTGTCGACTTTGTCATGTCGACATGTGCCGAACTCCTTATCAATGCAGACTATGTCTGAGTTCGATAGTTATACTGTAATAATATCCCTAATGTACCCTTATGTATCCCTTATTTGGGGTATGTAAATATACCCTAAATGGTATGTTGATTGAATGGGTTACTATTCTAGTGCAGTAATTCCAAAGATTGGGTAATTACCCCATTTAGGGTAATGGAGCCTTCGGGCGGGGTAATAGAGCCTTTATTCGGGGTAATTTAGCCTTCGGGCGGGGTAATGCAGCCTTCGGGAGGGTTAATGGAGCCTTAGGTCGGGGTAATTTAGCCTTCGGACGGGGTAATGTAGCCTTCAGGCGGGTTAATAGAGCCTTTGGTCGGGGTAATCTAGCCTTCGGACGGTGTAATGGAGCCTCCAGGCGGGTTAATAGAGCCTTCGGTCGGGGTAATTTAGCCTTCGGGCGGGATAATGGAGCCTTCGGGCGGGGTAATGGAGCCTCCAGGCGGGTTAATAGAGCCTTTGCTCGGGGTAATTTAGCCTTCGGACGGAGTAATGGAGCCTCCAGGCAGGTTAATAGAGCCTTTTGGTCGGGGTAATTTAGCCTTCGGGCGGGGTAATGAAGCCTTCGGGCGGGGTAATGGAGCCTCCAGGCGGGTCAATAGAGCCTTTGGTCGGGGTAATTTAGCCTTCGGACGGAGTAATGGACCCTCCAGGCGGGTTAATAGAGCCTTTGGTCGGGGTAATTTAGCCTTCGGGCGGAGTAATGGAGCCTTCAGGCGGGTTAATAGAGCCTTTGGTCGGGGTAATTTAGCCTTCGGGCGGAGTAATGGAGCCTCCAGGCGGGTTAATAGAGCCTTTGGTCGGGGTAATTTAGCCTTCGGGCGGAGTAATGGAGCCTCCAGTCGGGTTAATAGAGCCTTTGGTCGGGGTAATGGCGATTGAGCAGCTAACTGAGAAATGATAGATGATTCGTTAGATGGCATCGCACAATGCACACGCACAGCACACATATATCCCAGATCATCACACAGCACAGCACAACCTATCCCAGATCAGCACACAGCACAGCACAATCTATCCCAGATCACCACAAGCACAGCACACATCTATCCCAGCTCAGCACACATCACAGCACACATATATCCCAGCTCAGCACACAGCACAGCACACATCTATCCCAGCTCAGCACACAGCACAGCACACATCTATCCCAGCTCAGCACACAGCGCATTACACATCTATCCCAGCTCAGCACACAGCACAGCACACATATATCACAGCTCAGCACACAGCACAGCACACATATATCCCAGCTCAGCACAAGCACAGCACACATATATCCCAACTCAGCACACAGCACATCATACATCTATCACAACTCGGCACACAGCACAGCACACATCTATACCAGCTCAGCACACATCACAGCACACATATATCCCAGCTCAGCACACAGCACAGTACACATCTATCCCAGCTCAGCACACAGCACAGCACACATCTATACCAGCTCAGTACACAGCACAGCACACATCTATCCCAGCTCAGCACACAGCACAGCACAACCTATCCCAGCTCAGCACACAGCACAGTACACATATATCCCAGCTCAGCACACAGCACAGCACACATCTATCCCAGCTCAGCACACAGCACAGCACACATCTATCCCAGCTCAGCACACAGCACAGCACACATCTATCCCAGCTCAGAACACAGCACAGCACACATATATCACAGCTCAGCACACATCACAGCACACATCTATCCCAGCTCAGCACACAGCACAGCACAATATATCCCAGCTCAGCACACAACACAGCACACATATATCCCAGATCAGCACACAGCACAGCACACATTTATCCCAGCTCAGCACACAGCACAGCACACATATATTCCAGCTCAGCACACAGCACAGCACACATCTATCCCAGCTCAGCACACAGCAAAGTACACATCTATCCCAGCTCAGCACACATCACAGCACACATATCACAGCCCAGAACACAGCACATTACACATCTATCACAGCTCAGCACACAACACAGCACGCATATATCCCAGCTCAGCACACAGCACATCACACATCTATCCCAGCTCAGCACACAGAACAGCACACATCTAGCCCAGATCAGCACACAGCACAGCACACATCTAGCCCAGCTCAGCACACAGCACAGCACATATATCCCAGCTCAGCACACAGCACAGCACACATCTATCCCACCTCAGCACATAGCACAGTACACATCTATCCCAGCTCAGCACACATCACAGCACACATATATCCCAGCTCAGCACACAGCACATTACACATCTATCCCAGCTCAGCACACAGCACAGCACACATATATCCCAGCTCAGCAAACATCACAGCACACATCTATTCCAGCTCAGCACACAGCACAGCACATATACATCCCAGCTCAACACACAGCACAGTACACATATATCCCAGCTCAGCACACAGCACAGCACACATATATCCCAGCTCAGCACACAGCACAGTACACATATATCCAAGCTCAGCACACATCACAGCACACATCTATCCCAGCTCAGCACACAGCACAGCACACATCTATCCCAGCTCAGCAAACAGCACAGCACACATCTATCCCAGCTCAGCACACAGCACAGTACACATATATCCCAGTTCAGCACACATCACAGCACAATCTATCCCAGCTCAGCACACAGCACAGCACACATCTATCCGAGCTCAGCACACAGCACAGCACAACCTATCCCAGCTCAGCACACAGCACAGTACACATATATCCCAGCTCAGAACACAGCATAGCACACATATATCCCAGCTCAGCACACAGCACAGCACACATCTATCCCAGCTCAGCACACAGCACAGTACACATCTATCCCCGCTCAGCACACAGCACAGTACACATCTATCACAGCTCAGCACACATCACATCACAATATATCCCAGCTAAGCACACAGCACAGCACACATCTATCCCAGCTCAGCACACATCACAGCACACATATATCCCAGATCAGCACACATCACAGCACACATCTATCCCAACTCAGCACATAACACAGCACATATATATCCCAGCTCAGCACACAGCACAGCACACATCTATCCCAGCTCAGCACACAGCACAACACACATCTATCCCAGCTCAGCACACAGCACAGCACACATCTATCCAAGCTCAGCACACATCACAGTACACATCTATCCCAGCTCAGCACACAGCACAGCACACATCTATCCCAGCTCAGCACACAGTACATTACACATATATCACAGCTCAGCACACAGCACAGCACACATCTATCCCAGCTCAGCACACAGCACAGCACACATCTATCCAAGCTCAGCACACAGCACATCACACATATATCCCAGATCAGCACACATCACAGCACACATCTATCCCAACTCAGCACACAACACAGCACATATATATCCCAGCTCAGCACACAGCACAGCACACATCTATCCCAGCTCAGCACACAGCACAGTACACATCTATCCCAGCTCAGCACAAAGCACAGCACACATATATCACAGATCAGCACACATCACATCACACATATATCCCAGCTCAGCACACAGCACAGCACACATATATCCCAGCTCAGCACACATCACAGCACACATCTATCCCAGCTCAGCACACATCACAGCACACATCTATCCCAGCTCAACACACAGCACATCACACATCTATCACAGATCAGCACACAGCACAGCATACATCTATCCCAGCTCAGCACACAGCACAGTACACATATATCCAAGCTCAGCACACACCACAGCACACAAATATCCCAGCTCAGCACACATCACATCACACATCTATCCCAGCTCAGCACACAGCACAGCACACATCTATCCCATATCAGCACACAGCACAGCACACATATATCCCAGCTCAGCATACATCACAGCACACATTTATCCCATCTCAGCACACAGCACAGCACACATCTATCCCAGCTCAGCACACATTACACATATATCCCAGCTCAGCACACAGCACATCACACATATATCCCAGCTCAGCACACAGCACAGCACACATCTATCCCAGCTCAGCACACAGCACAGTATACATATATCCCAGTTCAGCACACAGCACAGCACACATCTATCCCAGATCAGCACACAGCACAGCACACATCTATCCCCGCTCAGCACACATCACAGCACAATTTATCCCAGCTCAGCACACAGCACAGCACACATATATCCCAGCTCAGCACACATCACAGCACACATCTATCCCAGCTCAGCACACAGCACAGTACACATCTATCCCAGCTCAGCACACATCACAGCACACATATATCCCAGCTCAGCACACAGCACAGTAAACATCTATCCCAGCTCAGCACACAGCACAGCACACATATATCCCAGCTCAGCACACCGCACAGCACACATCTATCCCAGCTCAGCACACAACACAGTACACATATATCCCAGCTCAGCACACAGCACATCACACATATATCCCAGCTCAGCACACAGAACAGCACACATCTATCCCAGCTCAGCACACAGCACAGTACATATCTATCACAGCTCAGCACACAGCACAGTACACATCTATCCCAGCGCAGCACACAGCACAGCACACATCTATACCAGCTCAGCACACATCACAGCACACATCTATCCCAGCTCAGCACACGGCACAGCACACATCTATCCCAGCTCAGCACACATCACATTACACATATATCCCAGCTCAGCACACAGCACAGCACACATATATCCCAGCTCAGCACACAGCACAGCACACATCTATCCCAGCTCAGCACACATCACAGCACACATATATCCCAGCTCAGTACACAGCACATTACACATCTATCACAGCTCAGCACACAGCACAGCACACATATATCCCAGCTCAGCACACAGCACAGCACATATCTATCCCAGCTCAGCACACATCACATTATACATCTATCCCAGCTCAGCACACAGCACAGTACACATCTATCTTAGCTCAGCACACATCACAGCACACATCTATCCCAGCTCAGCACACAGCACAGCACACATATATCGCAGCTCAGCACACAGCACATTACACATCTATCCCACCTCAGCACACAGCACAGCACACATCTATCCCACCTCAGCACACAGCACAGTACACATCTATCCCACCTCAGCACACAGCACAGCACACATATATCCCAGCTCAGCACACAGCACAGCACACATCTATCCCAGCTCAGCACAAACCACAGCACAACCTATCCCAGCTCAGCACACAGCACAGTACACATCTATCCCAGCTCAGCACACATCACAGCACACATCTATCCCAGCTCAGCACACAGAACAGCACACATCTATCCCAGCTCAGCACACAGTACAGCATACATCTATCCCCGCTCAGCACACATCACAGCACAATCTATCCCAGCTCAGCACACAGCACAGCACACATATATCCCAGCTCAGCACACAGCACAGCACACATCTATCCCAGCTCAACACACAGCACAGCACACATCTATCCCAGCTCAGCACACAGCACAGCACACATCTATCCCAGCTCAGCACACAGCACAGTACACATCTATCCCAGCTCAGCACACAGCACAACACACATCTATCCCAGCTCAGCACACATCACATTACACATCTATCACAGCTCAGCACACAACACAGCACACATCTATCCCAGCTCAGCACACATCACAGCACACATTTATACCAGCTCAGCACACATCACAGTACACATCTATCCCAGCTCAGCACACAGCACAGCACACATATATCCCAGCTCAGCACACAGCACATCACACATCTATCCCCGCTCAGCACACATCACAGCACAATCTATCCCAGCTCAGCACACAGCACAGCACACATATATCCCAGCTCAGCACACATCACAGCACAATCTATTCCAGCTCAACACACAGCACAGCACACATCTATCCCAGCTTAGCACACATCACAGCACAATCTATCCCAGCTCAGCACACATCACAGTACACATCTATCCCAGCTCAGCACACAGCACAGCACACATCTATCCCAGCTCAGCACACATCACATTACACATATATCACAGCTCAGCACACATCACAGCACACATCTATCCCAGCTCAGCACACAGCACAGTACACATCTATCCCAGCTCAGCACACAGCACAGTACACATATATCCCAGCTCAGCACACAGCACAGCACACATCTATCCCAGCTCAGCACACAGCACAGAACACATCTATCCCAGCTCAGCACACAGCACAGTACACATCTATCCCAGCTCAGCACACAGCACATCACACATCTATCCCAGCTCAGCACACATCACAGCACACATATCCCAGCTCAGCACACAGCACAGCACGCATCTATCCCAGCTCCGCACACAACACAGCACACATATATCCCAGCTCAGCACACAGCACAGCACACATCTATCCCAGCTCAGCACACAGCACATCACACATATATTCCAGCTCAGCACACATCACAGCACACATATATCCCAGCTCAGCACACATCATAGCACACACATATCCCAGCTCAGCACACATCACAGCACACATCTATCCCAGCTCAGCACACAGCACAGCACACATCTATCCCAGCTCAGCACACATCATATCACACATATATCCCGGCTCAGCACACAGCACATCACACATCTATCCCAGCTAAGCACACAGCACATCACACATATATCCCAGCTCAGCACACAACACAGCACACATCTATCCCAGCTCAGCACACAGCACAGCACACATCTATCCCAGCTCAGCACACATCACAGTATACATCTATCCCAGCTCAGCACACAGCACAGCACACATCTATCCCAGCTCAGCACACAGCACATTACACATCTATCCCAGCTTAACACACCGCACAGCACACATCTATCCCAGCTCAGCACACATCACATTACACATCTATCCCAGCTCAGCACACAGCACAGCACACATATATCCTAGCTCAGCACACAGCACAGTATACATCTATCCCAGCTCAGCACATATCACAGCACACATATATACCAGCTCAGCACACATCACAATACACATATAACCCAGCTCAGCACACAGCACAGCACACATGTATCCCAGCTCAGCACACAGCACAGCACACATCTATTCCAGCTCAGCACACAGCACAGTACACATATATCCCAGCTCAGCACACAGCACAGCACACATATATCCCAGCTCAGCACACAGCACAGCACAAATCTATCCCAGCCCAGCACACATCACAGTACATATCTACCCCAGCTCAGCACACAGCACAGTACACATCTATCCCAGCTCAACATACAGCACAGCACATATCTATCCCAGCTCAGCACACATCATAGCACACATATATCCCAGCTCAGCACACAGCACAGCATACATATATCCCAGCTCAGCACACAGCACAGCACAACCTATCCCAGCTCAGCACACAGCACAGTACACATCTATCCCAGCTCAGCACACAGCACAGCACACATCTATCCCAGCTCAGCACACATCACATTACACATCTATCACATCTCAGCACACAACACAGCACACATCTATCCCAGCTCAGCACATATCACAGCACACATCTATCCCAGCTCAGCACACAGCACAGTACACATCTATCCCAGCTCAGCACACAGCACAGCACACATCTATACCAGCTCAGCACACAGCACATCACAAACCTATCCCCGCTCAGCACACATCACAGCACAATCTATCCCAGCTCAGCACACATCACAGCACACACATATCCCAGCTCAGCACACAGCACAGCACACATATATCCCAGCTCAGCACACAGCACAGCACACATCTATCCCAGCTCAACACACAGCACAGCACACATCTGTCCCAGCTCAGCACACAGCACAGCACACATATATCCCAGCTCAGCACACAGCACAGTACACATCTATCCCAGCTCAGCACACAGCACATCACACATCTGTCCCAGCTCAGCACACATCACATTACACATCTATCACAGCTCAGCACACATCACAGCACACATATATCCCAGCTCAGCACAGAGCACAGTACACATCTATCCCACCTCAGCACACAGCACAGTACACATATATCCCAGCTCAGCACACAGCACAGCACACATCTATCCCAGCTCAGCACACAGCACAGCACACATCTATCCCAGCTCAGCACACAGCACAGTACACATCTATCCCAGCTCAGCACACAGCACATTACACATCTATCCCAGCTCAGCACACATCACAGCACACATATATCCCAGCTCAGCACACATCACAGCACACATATATCCCAGCTCAGCACACAGCACAGCACACATCTATCCCAGCTCAGCACACATCACAGTACATATCTATCCCAGCTCAGCACACAGCACAGTACACATCTATCCCAGCTCAGCACACAGCACAGCACACATCTATCCCAGCTCAGCACACATCATAGCACACATACATCCCAGCTCAGCACACAGCACAGCACACATCTATCCCAGCTCAGCACACAGCACAGCACAACCTATCCCAGCTCAGCACACAGCACAGTACACATCTATCCCAGCTCAGCACACATCACAGCACACATATATCCCAGCTCAACACACATAACAGCACATATCTATCCCAGCTCAGCACACAGAGCAGCACACATCTATCCCACCTCAGCACACAGCACAGCATACATCTATCCCCGCTCAGCACACATCACAGCACAATCTATCCCAGCTCAGCACACAGCACAGCACACATATATCCCAGCTCAGCACACAGCACAGCACACATCTATCCCAGCTCAACACACAGCACAGCACACATCTATCCCAGCTCAGCACACAGCACAGCACACATCTATCTCAGCTCACCGCACAGCACAGTACACATTTATCCCAGCTCAGCACACAGCACAGCACACATCTATCCCAGCTCAGCACACATCACATTACACATCTATCACAGCTCAGCACACAACACAGCACACATCTATCCCAGCTCAGCACACATCACAGCACACATCTATCCCAGCTCAGCACACAGCACAGTACACATCTATCCCAGCTCAGCACACAGCACAGCACACATCTATACCAGCTCAGCACACAGCACATCACAAACATATCCCTGCTCAGCACACATCACAGCACAATCTATCCCAGCTCAGCACACATCACAACACACATATATCCCAGCTCAGCACACAGCACAGCACACATATATCCCAGCTCAGCACACAGCACAGCACACATCTATCCCAGCTCAACACACAGCACAGCACACATCTATCACAGCTCAGCACACATCACAGCACACATATATCCCAGCTCAGCACACAGCACAGTACACATCTATCCCAGCTCAGCACACAGCACATCACACATCTATCCCAGCTCAGCACACGTCACATTACACATATATCACAGCTCAGCACACATCACAGCACACATATATCCCAGCTCAGCACACAGCACAGTACACATCTATCCCAGCTCAGCACACAGCACAGTACACATATATCCCAGCTCAGCACACAGCACAGCACACATCTATCCCAGCTCAGCACACAGCACATCACACATCTATCCCAGCTCAGCACACATCACAGAACACATATATCCCAGCTCATCACACAGCACAGCACACATCTATCCCAGCTCAGCACACAGCACATCACACATCTATCCCAGCTAAGCACACAGCACATCACACATATATCCCAGCTCAGCACACAACACAGCACACATCTATCCCAGCTCAGCACACATCACAGCACACATCTATCCTAGCTCAGCACACATCACAGTATAAATCTATCCCAGCTCAGCACACAGCACATTACACATCTATCCCAGCTCAACACACCGCACAGTACATATCTATCCCAGCTCAGCACACAGCACAGTACACATCTATCCCAGCTCAGCACACAGCACAGCACACATTTATCCCAGCTCAGCACACATCATAGCACACATCTATCCCATCTCAGCACACATCACAGCACACATCTATCACAGCTCAGCACACATCACAGCACACATATATCACAGCTCAGCACACAGCACCGCACCCATCTATCCCAGCTCAGCGCACAACACAGCACACATCTATCCCAGCTCAGCGCACAGCACAGCACACATCTATCCCAGCTCAGCACACAGCACAGCACACATCTATCCCAGCTCAGCACACAGCACAGCACACATATTTCCCAGCTCAGCACACATCACAGCACACATATATCCCAGCTCAGCACACAGCACAGCACACATCTATCCCAGATCAGCACACAGCACATCACAATCTATCCCAGCTAAGCACACAGCACATCACACATATATCCCAGCTCAGCACACAACACAGCACACATCTATCCCAGCTCAGCACACAGCACATCACACATCTATCCCAGCTCAGCACACATCACAGCACACATCTATCCCAGCTCAGCACACATCACAGCACACATCTATCCCAGCTCAGCACACAGCACATTACACATCTATCCCAGCTCAGCACACCGCACAGCACACATATATCCCAGCTCAGCACACCGCACATTACACATCTATCCCAGCTCAGCACACAGCACAGCACACATATATCCTAGCTCAGCAGACAGCACAGTATACATCTATCCCAGCTCAGCACACATCACAGCACACATATATCCCAGCTCAGCACACATTACAGTACACATCTATCCCAGCTCAGCACACAGCACAGCACACATATATCCCAGCTCAGCACACAGCACAACACACATCTATTCCAGCTCAGCACACAGCACAGTACACATATCCCAGCTCAGCACACAGCACAGCACACATATATCCCAGCTCAGCACACAGCACAGTACACATATACCCAGCTCAGCACACATCACAGCATACATATATCCCAGCTCAGCACTCAGCACAGCACACATCTATCCCAGCTCAGCACACAGCACATTACACATCTATCCCAGATCAGCACACATCACATCACACATATATCCCAGCTCAGCACACATCACAGCACACATCTATCCCAGCTTAGCACACAGCACAGTACACATCTATCCCAGCTCAGCACACAGCACAGGACACATCTATCCCAGCTCAGCACACAGCACAGCACACATCTATCCCAGCTCAGCACACAGCACAGCACACATCTAGCACAGCTCAGCACACAGCACAGCACACACCTATCCCAGCTCAGCGCACAGCACAGCACACATCTATCCCAGCTCAGCACACATCACAGCACACATATATCCCAGCTCAGCACACATCACAGTACACATCTATCCCAGCTCAGCACACAGCACAGCACACATCTATCCCAGATCAGCACACAGCACAGCACACATCTATCCCCGCTCAGCACACATCACAGCACAATTTATCCCAGCTCAGCACACAGCACAGCACACATATATCCCAGCTCAGCACACATCACAGCACACATCTATCCCAGCTCAGCACACAGCACAGTACACATCTATCCCAGCTCAGCACACATCACAGCACACATATATCCCAGCTCAGCACACAGCACAGTAAACATCTATCCCAGCTCAGCACACAGCACAGCACACATATATCCCAGCTCAGCACACCGCACAGCACACATCTATCCCAGCTCAGCACACAGCACAGTACACATATATCCCAGCTCAGCACACAGCACATCACACATATATCCCAGCTCAGCACACAGAACAGCACACATCTATCCCAGCTCAGCACACAGCACAGTACATATCTATCACAGCTCAGCACACAACACAGTACACATCTATCCCAGCGCAGCACACAGCACAGCACACATCTATACCAGCTCAGCACACATCACAGCACACATCTATCCCAGCTCAGCACACGGCACAGCACACATCTATCCCAGCTCAGCACACATCACATTACACATATATCCCAGCTCAGCACACAGCACAGCACACATATATCCCAGCTCAGCACACAGCACAGCACACATCTATCCCAGCTCAGCACACATCACAGCACACATATATCCCAGCTCAGTACACAGCACATTACACATCTATCGCAGCTCAGCACACAGCACAGCACACATATATCCCAGCTCAGCACACAGCACAGCACATATCTATCCCAGCTCAGCACACATCACATTACACATCTATCCCAGCTCAGCACACAGCACAGTACACATCTATCTTAGCTCAGCACACATCACAGCACACATCTATCCCAGCTCAGCACACAGCACAGCACACATATATCGCAGCTCAGCACACAGCACATTACACATCTATCCCACCTCAGCACACAGCACAGCACACATCTATCCCACCTCAGCACACAGCACAGTACACATCTATCCCACCTCAGCACACAGCACAGCACACATATATCCCAGCTCAGCACACAGCACAGCACACATCTATCCCAGCTCAGCACAAACCACAGCACAACCTATCCCAGCTCAGCACACAGCACAGTACACATCTATCCCAGCTCAGCACACATCACAGCACACATCTATCCCAGCTCAGCACACAGAACAGCACACATCTATCCCAGCTCAGCACACAGTACAGCATACATCTATCCCCGCTCAGCACACATCACAGCACAATCTATCCCAGCTCAGCACACAGCACAGCACACATATATCCCAGCTCAGCACACAGCACAGCACACATCTATCCCAGCTCAACACACAGCACAGCACACATCTATCCCAGCTCAGCACACAGCACAGCACACATCTATCCCAGCTCAGCACACAGCACAGTACACATCTATCCCAGCTCAGCACACAGCACAACACACATCTATCCCAGCTCAGCACACATCACATTACACATCTATCACAGCTCAGCACACAACACAGCACACATCTATCCCAGCTCAGCACACATCACATCACACATTTATACCAGCTCAGCACACAGCACAGTACACATCTATCCCAGCTCAGCACACAGCACAGCACACATCTATCCCAGCTCAGCACACAGCACATCACACATCTATCCCCGCTCAGCACACATCACAGCACAATCTATCCCATCTCAGCACACAGCACAGCACACATATATCCCAGCTCAGCACACATCACAGCACACATCTATTCCAGCTCAACACACAGCACAGCACACATCTATCCCATCTTAGCACACAGCACAGCACACATCTATCCCAGCTCAGCACACATCACAGTACACATCTATCCCAGCTCAGCACACAGCACAGCACAATCTATCCCAGCTCAGCACACATCACATTACACATATATCACAGCTCAGCACACATCACAGCACACATCTATCCCAGCTCAGCACACAGCACAGTACACATCTATCCCAGCTCAGCACACAGCACAGTACACATATATCACAGCTCAGCACACAGCACAGCACACATCTATCCCAGCTCAGCACACAGCACAGCACACATCTATCCCAGCTCAGCACACAGCACAGTACACATCTATCCCAGCTCAGCACACAGCACATCACACATCTATCCCAGCTCAGCACACATCACAGCACACATATCCCAGCTCAGCACACAGCACAGCACGCATCTATCCCAGCTCCGCACACAACACAGCACACATATATCCCAGCTCAGCACACAGCACAGCACACATCTATCCCAGCTCAGCACACAGCACATCACACATATATTCCAGCTCAGCACACATCACAGCACACATATATCCCAGCTCAGCACACATCATAGCACACACATATCCCAGCTCAGCACACATCACAGCACACATCTATCCCAGCTCAGCACACAGCACAGCACACATCTATCCCAGCTCAGCACACAGCACATCACACATATATCCCGGCTCAGCACACAGCACATCACACATCTATCCCAGCTAAGCACACAGCACATCACACATATATCCCAGCTCAGCACACAACACAGCACACATCTATCCCAGCTCAGCACACAGCACAGCACACATCTATCCCAGCTCAGCACACATCACAGTATACATCTATCCCAGCTCAGCACACAGCACAGCACACATCTATCCCAGCTCAGCACACAGCACATTACACATCTATCCCAGCTTAACACACCGCACAGCACACATCTATCCCAGCTCAGCACACATCACATTACACATCTATCCCAGCTCAGCACACATCACAGCACACATATATCCTAGCTCAGCACACAGCACAGTATACATCTATCCCAGCTCAGCACACATCACAGCACACATATATCCCAGCTCAGCACACATCACAATACACATATATCCCAGCTCAGCACACAGCACAGCACACATGTATCCCAGCTCAGCACACAGCACAGCACACATCTATTCCAGCTCAGCACACAGCACAGTACACATATATCCCAGCTCAGCACACAGCACAGCACACATATATCCCAGCTCAGCACACAGCACAGCACAAATCTATCCCAGCCCAGCACACATCACAGTACATATCTATCCCAGCTCAGCACACAGCACAGTACACATCTATCCCAGCTCAACATACAGCACAGCACATATCTATCCCAGCTCAGCACACATCATAGCACACATATATCCCAGCTCAGCACACAGCACAGCATACATCTATCCCAGCTCAGCACACAGCACAGCACAACCTATCCCAGCTCAGCACACAGCACAGTACACATCTATCCCAGCTCAGCACACAGCACAGCACACATCTATCCCAGCTCAGCACACATCCCATTACACATCTATCACATCTCAGCACACAACACAGCACACATCTATCCCAGCTCAGCACACATCACAGCACACATCTATCCCAGCTCAGCACACAGCACAGTACACATCTATCCCAGCTCAGCACACAGCACAGCACACATCTATACCAGCTCAGCACACAGCACATCACAAACCTATCCCCGCTCAGCACACATCACAGCACAATCTATCCCAGCTCAGCACACATCACAGCACACACATATCCCAGCTCAGCACACAGCACAGCACACATATATCCCAGCTCAGCACACAGCACAGCACACATCTATCCCAGCTCAACACACAGCACAGCACACATCTGTCCCAGCTCAGCACACAGCACAGCACACATATATCCCAGCTCAGCACACAGCACAGTACACATCTATCCCAGCTCAGCACACAGCACAGCACACATCTGTCCCAGCTCAGCACACATCACATTGCACATCTATCACAGCTCAGCACACATCACAGCACATATATATCCCAGCTCAGCACAGAGCACAGTACACATCTATCCCACCTCAGCACACAACACAGTACACATATATCCCAGCTCAGCACACAGCACAGCACACATCTATCCCAGCTCAGCACACAGCACAGCACACATCTATCCCAGCTCAGCACACAGCACAGTACACATCTATCCCAGCTCAGCACACAGCACATCACACATCTATCCCAGCTCAGCACACATCACATTACACATCTATCCCAGCTCAGCACACAGCACAGCACACATATCCCAGCTCAGCACACAGCACAGCACGCATCTATCCCAGCTCCGCACACAGCACAGCACACATATATCCCAGCTCAGCACACAGCACAGCACACATCTATCCCGGCTCAGCACACAGCACATTACACATCTATCCCAGCTCAGCACACATCACAGCACACATATATCCCAGCTCAGCACACATCACAGCACACATATATCTCAGCTCAGCACACAGCACAGCACACATCTATCCCAGCTCAGCACACATCACAGTACATATCTATCCCAGCTCAGCACACAGCACAGTACACATCTATCCCAGCTCAGCACACAGCACAGCACACATCTATCCCAGCTCAGCACACATCATAGCACACATATATCCCAGCTCAGCACACAGCACAGCACACATCTATCCCAGCTCAGCACACAGCACAGCACAACCTATCCCAGCTCAGCACACAGCACAGTACACATCTATCCCAGCTCAGCACACATCACAGCACACATATATCCCAGCTCAACACACATAACAGCACATATCTATCCCAGCTCAGCACACAGAGCAGCACACATCTATCCCACCTCAGCACACAGCACAGCATACATCTATCCCCGCTCAGCACACATCACAGCACAATCTATCCCAGCTCAGCACACAGCACAGCACACATATATCCCAGCTCAGCACACAGCACAGCACACATCTATCCCAGCTCAACACACAGCACAGCACACATCTATCCCAGCTCAGCACACAGCACAGCACACATCTATCTCAGCTCACCGCACAGCACAGTACACATTTATCCCAGCTCAGCACACAGCACAGCACACATCTATCCCAGCTCAGCACACATCACATTACACATCTATCACAGCTCAGCACACAACACAGCACACATCTATACCAGCTCAGCACACATCACAGCACACATCTATCCCAGCTCAGCACACAGCACAGTACACATCTATCCCAGCTCAGCACACAGCACAGCACACATCTATACCAGCTCAGCACACATCACATCACACACATATCCCTGCTCAGCACATATCACAGCACAATCTATCCCAGCTCAGCACACATCACAACACACATATATCCCAGCTCAGCACACAGCACAGCACACATATATCCCAGCTCAGCACACAGCACAGCACACATCTATCCCAGCTCAACACACAGCACAGCACACATCTATCACAGCTCAGCACACATCACAGCACACATATATCCCAGCTCAGCACACAGCACAGTACACATCTATCCCAGCTCAGCACACAGCACATCACACATCTATCCCAGCTCAGCACACGTCACATTACACATATATCACAGCTCAGCACACATCACAGCACACATATATCCCAGCTCAGCACACAGCACAGTACACATCTATCCCAGCTCAGCACACAGCACAGTACACATATATCCCAGCTCAGCACACAGCACAGCACACATCTATCCCAGCTCAGCACACAGCACAGCACACATCTATCCCAGCTCAGCACACAGCACAGTACACATCTATCCCAGCTCAGCACACAGCACATCAGACATCTATCCCAGCTCAGCACACATCACAGCACACATCCATCCCAGCTCAGCACACGTCACATTACACATATATCACAGCTCAGCACACATCACAGCACACATATATCCCAGCTCAGCACACAGCACAGTACACATCTATCCCAGCTCAGCACACAGCACAGTACACATATATCCCAGCTCAGCACACAGCACAGCACACATCTATCCCAGCTCAGCACACAGCACAGCACACATCTATCCCAGCTCAGCACACAGCACAGTACACATCTATCCCAGCTCAGCACACAGCACATCACACATCTATCCCAGCTCAGCACACATCACAGCACACATCTATCCCAGCTCAGCACACAGCACAGCACACATCTATCCCAGCTCAGCACACAGCACATCACACATCTATCCCAGCTCAGCACACATCACAGAACACATATATCTCAGCTCATCACACAGCACAGCACACATCTATCCCAGCTCAGCACACAGCACATCACACATCTATCCCAGCTAAGCACACAGCACATCACACATATATCCCAGCTCAGCACACAACACAGCACACATCTATCCCAGCTCAGCACACATCACAGCACACATCTATCCTAGCTCAGCACACATCACAGTATACATCTATCCCAGCTCAGCACACAGCACATTACACATCTATCCCAGCTCAACACACCGCACAGTACATATCTATCCCAGCTCAGCACACAGCACAGTACACATCTATCCCAGCTCAGCACACAGCACAGCACACATTTATCCCAGCTCAGCACACATCATAGCACACATCTATCCCATCTCAGCACACAGCACAGCACACATCTATCACAGCTCAGCACACATCACAGCACACATATATCACAGCTCAGCACACAGCACCGCACTCATCTATCCCAGCTCAGCGCACAACACAGCACACATCTATCCCAGCTCAGCGCACAGCACAGCACACATCTATCCCAGCTCAGCACACAGCACAGCACACATCTATCCCAGCTCAGCACACATCACAGCACACATCTTTCCCAGCTCAGCACACATCACAGCACACATATATCCCAGCTCAGCACACAGCATAGCACACATCTATCCCAGATCAGCACACAGCACATCACACATCTATCCCAGCTAAGCACACAGCACATCAAACATATATCCCAGCTCAGCACACAACACAGCACACATCTATCCCAGCTCAGCACACAGCACATCACACATCTATCCCAGCTCAGCACACATCACAGCACACATCTATCCCAGCTCAGCGCACATCACAGCACACATCTATCCCAGCTCAGCACACAGCACATTACACATCTATCCCAGCTCAGCACACCGCACAGCACACATATATCCCAGCTCAGCACACCGCACATTACACATCTATCCCAGCTCAGCACACAGCACAGCACACATATATCCTAGCTCAGCACACAGCACAGTATACATCTATCCCAGCTCAGCACACATCACAGCACACATATATCCCAGCTCAGCACACATCACAGTACACATCTATCCCAGCTCAGCACACAGCACAGCACACATATATCCCAGCTCAGCACACAGCACAACACACATCTATTCCAGCTCAGCACACAGCACAGTACACATATCCCAGCTCAGCACACAGCACAGCACACATATATTCCAGCTCAGCACACAGCACAGTACACATATACCCAGCTCAGCACACATCACAGCATACATATATCCCAGCTCAGCACTCAGCACAGCACACATCTTTCCCAGCTCAGCACACAGCACATTACACATCTATCCCAGATCAGCACACATCACATCACACATATATCCCAGCTCAGCACACATCACAGCACACATCTATCCCAGCTTAGCACACAGCACAGTACAATCTATCCCAGCTCAGCACACAGCACAGCACACATCTATCCCAGCTCAGCACACAGCACAGCACACATCTATCCCAGCTCAGCACACAGCACAGCACACATCTAGCACAGCTCAGCACACAGCACAGCACACACCTATCCCAGCTCAGCGCACAGCACAGCACACATCTATCCCAGCTCAGCACACATCACAGCACACATATATCCCAGCTCAGTACACAGCACAGCACACATCTATCCCAACTCAGCACACACCACATCACACATCTATCCTAGCTCAGCACACAGCACAGCACACATCTATCCCAGCTCAGCACACAGCACAGCACACATCTATCCCAGCTCAGCACATAGCACAGTACACATATATCCCAGCTCAGAACACATCACAACACACATCTATCCCATCTCAGCACACATCACATTACACATCTATCCCAGCTCAGCACACATCACATCACACACATATCCCAGCTCAGCACACATCACAGCACACACATATCCCAGCTCAGCACACATCACAGCACACATATATCCCAGCTCAGCACACAGCACAGTACACATCTATCCCAGCTCAGCACACATCACAGCACACATCTATCCCAGCTCAGCACACAGAACATTACACATCTATCCCGGCTCAGCACACATCACAGCACACATATATCCCAGCTCATCACACGGCACAGCACACATCTATCCCAGCTCAGCACACATCACAGCACACATATATCCCAGCTCAGCACACAGCACATTACACATCTATCCCAGCTCAGCACACATCACATCACACATATCCCAGCTCAGCACACAGCACAGCACACATATATCCCAGCTCAGCACACATCACAGCACACATATATCCCAGCTCAGCACACAGCACAGTACACATCTATCCCAGCTCAGCACACAGCACAGCACACATCTATCCCAGCTCAGCACACAGCACATTACACATCTATCCCAGCTCAGCACACACCACAGCACACATATATCCCAGCTCATCACACAGCACAGCACACATCTATCCCAGCTCAGCACACATCACAGCACACATATATCCCAGATCAGCACACATCACAGCACACATATATCCCAGCTCAGCACACATCACAGCACACATATATCCCAGCTCAGCACACAGCACAGTACACATATATCCCAGCTCAGCACACATCACAGCACACATATATCCCAGCTCAGCACACAGCACAGTACACATCTATCCCAGCGCAGCACACAGCACAGCACACATCTATACCAGCTCAGCACACATCACAGCACACATCTATCCCAGCTCAGCACACGGCACAGCACACATCTATCCCAGCTCAGCACACATCACATTACACATATATCCCAGCTCAGCACACAGCACAGCACACATATATCCCAGCTCAGCACACAGCACAGCACACATCTATCCCAGCTCAGCACACATCACAGCACACATATATCCCAGCTCAGTACACAGCACATTACACATCTATCGCAGCTCAGCACACAGCACAGCACACATATATCCCAGCTCAGCACACAGCACAGCACATATCTATCCCAGCTCAGCACACATCACATTACACATCTATCCCAGCTCAGCACACAGCACAGTACACATCTATCTTAGCTCAGCACACATCACAGCACTCATCTATCCCAGCTCAGCACACAGCACAGCACACATATATCGCAGTTCAGCACACAGCACATTACACATCTATCCCACCTCAGCACACAGCACAGCACACATCTATCCCACCTCAGCACACAGCACAGTACACATCTATCCCACCTCAGCACACAGCACAGCACACATATATCCCAGCTCAGCACACAGCACAGCACACATCTATCCCAGCTCAGCACAAACCACAGCACAACCTATCCCAGCTCAGCACACAGCACAGTACACATCTATCCCAGCTCAGCACACATCACAGCACACATCTATCCCAGCTCAGCACACATAACAGCACACATCTATCCCAGCTCAGCACACAGTACAGCATACATCTATCCCCGCTCAGCACACATCACAGCACAATCTATCCCAGCTCAGCACACAGCACAGCACACATATATCCCAGCTCAGCACACAGCACAGCACACATCTATCCCAGCTCAACACACAGCACAGCACACATCTATCCCAGCTCAGCACACAGCACAGCACACATCTATCCCAGCTCAGCACACAGCACAGTACACATCTATCCCAGCTCAGCACACAGCACAACACACATCTATCCCAGCTCAGCACACATCACATTACACATCTATCACAGCTCAGCACACAACACAGCACACATCTATCCCAGCTCAGCACACATCACATCACACATTTATACCAGCTCAGCACACAGCACAGTACACATCTATCCCAGCTCAGCACACAGCACAGCACACATCTATCCCAGCTCAGCACACAGCACATCACACATCTATCCCCGCTCAGCACACATCACAGCACAATCTATCCCATCTCAGCACACAGCACAGCACACATATATCCCAGCTCAGCACACATCACAGCACACATCTATTCCAGCTCAACACACAGCACAGCACACATCTATCCCATCTTAGCACACAGCACAGCACACATCTATCCCAGCTCAGCACACATCACAGTACACATCTATCCCAGCTCAGCACACAGCACAGCACAATCTATCCCAGCTCAGCACACATCACATTACACATATATCACAGCTCAGCACACATCACAGCACACATCTATCCCAGCTCAGCACACAGCACAGTACACATCTATCCCAGCTCAGCACACAGCACAGTACACATATATCACAGCTCAGCACACAGCACAGCACACATCTATCCCAGCTCAGCACACAGCACAGCACACATCTATCCCAGCTCAGCACACAGCACAGTACACATCTATCCCAGCTCAGCACACAGCACATCACACATCTATCCCAGCTCAGCACACATCACAGCACACATATCCCAGCTCAGCACACAGCACAGCACGCATCTATCCCAGCTCCGCACACAACACAGCACACATATATCCCAGCTCAGCACACAGCACAGCACACATCTATCCCAGCTCAGCACACAGCACATCATACATATATTCCAGCTCAGCACACATCACAGCACACATATATCCCAGCTCAGCACACATCATAGCACACACATATCCCAGCTCAGCACACATCACAGCACACATCTATCCCAGCTCAGCACACAGCACAGCACACATCTATCCCAGCTCAGCACACAGCACATCACACATATATCCCGGCTCAGCACACAGCACATCACACATCTATCCCAGCTAAGCACACAGCACATCACACATATATCCCAGCTCAGCACACAACACAGCACACATCTATCCCAGCTCAGCACACAGCACAGCACACATCTATCCCAGCTCAGCACACATCACAGTATACATCTATCCCAGCTCAGCACACAGCACAGCACACATCTATCCCAGCTCAGCACACAGCACATTACACATCTATCCCAGCTTAACACACCGCACAGCACACATCTATCCCAGCTCAGCACACATCACATTACACATCTATCCCAGCTCAGCACACATCACAGCACACATATATCCTAGCTCAGCACACAGCACAGTATACATCTATCCCAGCTCAGCACACATCACAGCACACATATATCCCAGCTCAGCACACATCACAATACACATATATCCCAGCTCAGCACACAGCACAGCACACATGTATCCCAGCTCAGCACACAGCACAGCACACATCTATTCCAGCTCAGCACACAGCACAGTACACATATATCCCAGCTCAGCACACAGCACAGCACACATATATCCCAGCTCAGCACACAGCACAGCACAAATCTATCCCAGCCCAGCACACATCACAGTACATATCTATCCCAGCTCAGCACACAGCACAGTACACATCTATCCCAGCTCAACATACAGCACAGCACATATCTATCCCAGCTCAGCACACATCATAGCACACATATATCCCAGCTCAGCACACAGCACAGCATACATCTATCCCAGCTCAGCACACAGCACAGCACAACCTATCCCAGCTCAGCACACAGCACAGTACACATCTATCCCAGCTCAGCACACAGCACAGCACACATCTATCCCAGCTCAGCACACATCCCATTACACATCTATCACATCTCAGCACACAACACAGCACACATCTATCCCAGCTCAGCACACATCACAGCACACATCTATCCCAGCTCAGCACACAGCACAGTACACATCTATCCCAGCTCAGCACACAGCGCAGCACACATCTATACCAGCTCAGCACACAGCACATCACAAACCTATCCCCGCTCAGCACACATCACAGCACAATCTATCCCAGCTCAGCACACATCACAGCACACACATATCCCAGCTCAGCACACAGCACAGCACACATATATCCCAGCTCAGCACACAGCACAGCACACATCTATCCCAGCTCAACACACAGCACAGCACACATCTGTCCCAGCTCAGCACACAGCACAGCACACATATATCCCAGCTCAGCACACAGCACAGTACACATCTATCCCAGCTCAGCACACAGCACAGCACACATCTGTCCCAGCTCAGCACACATCACATTGCACATCTATCACAGCTCAGCACACATCACAGCACATATATATCCCAGCTCAGCACAGAGCACAGTACACATCTATCCCACCTCAGCACACAACACAGTACACATATATCCCAGCTCAGCACACAGCACAGCACACATCTATCCCAGCTCAGCACACAGCACAGCACACATCTATCCCAGCTCAGCACACAGCACAGTACACATCTATCCCAGCTCAGCACACAGCACATCACACATCTATCCCAGCTCAGCACACATCACATTACACATCTATCCCAGCTCAGCACACAGCACAGCACACATATCCCAGCTCAGCACACAGCACAGCACGCATCTATCCCAGCTCCGCACACAGCACAGCACACATATATCCCAGCTCAGCACACAGCACAGCACACATCTATCCCGGCTCAGCACACAGCACATTACACATCTATCCCAGCTCAGCACACATCACAGCACACATATATCCCAGCTCAGCACACATCACAGCACACATATATCTCAGCTCAGCACACAGCACAGCACACATCTATCCCAGCTCAGCACACATCACAGTACATATCTATCCCAGCTCAGCACACAGCACAGTACACATCTATCCCAGCTCAGCACACATCACAGCACACATATATCCCAGCTCAACACACATAACAGCACATATCTATCCCAGCTCAGCACACAGAGCAGCACACATCTATCCCACCTCAGCACACAGCACAGCATACATCTATCCCCGCTCAGCACACATCACAGCACAATCTATCCCAGCTCAGCACACAGCACAGCACACATATATCCCAGCTCAGCACACAGCACAGCACACATCTATCCCAGCTCAACACACAGCACAGCACACATCTATCACAGCTCAGCACACATCACAGCACACATCTATCTCAGCTCACCGCACAGCACAGTACACATTTATCCCAGCTCAGCACACAGCACAGCACACATCTATCCCAGCTCAGCACACATCACATTACACATCTATCACAGCTCAGCACACAACACAGCACACATCTATACCAGCTCAGCACACATCACAGCACACATCTATCCCAGCTCAGCACACAGCACAGTACACATCTATCCCAGCTCAGCACACAGCACAGCACACATCTATACCAGCTCAGCACACAGCACATCACACACATATCCCTGCTCAGCACACATCACAGCACAATCTATCCCAGCTCAGCACACATCACAACACACATATATCCCAGCTCAGCACACAGCACAGCACACATATATCCCAGCTCAGCACACAGCACAGCACACATCTATCCCAGCTCAACACACAGCACATCACACATCTATCACAGCTCAGCACACATCACAGCACACATATATCCCAGCTCAGCACACAGCACAGTACACATCTATCCCAGCTCAGCACACAGCACATCACACATCTATCCCAGCTCAGCACACGTCACATTACACATATATCACAGCTCAGCACACATCACAGCACACATATATCCCAGCTCAGCACACAGCACAGTACACATCTATCCCAGCTCAGCACACAGCACAGTACACATATATCCCAGCTCAGCACACAGCACAGCACACATCTATCCCAGCTCAGCACACAGCACAGCACACATCTATCCCAGCTCAGCACACAGCACAGTACACATCTATCCCAGCTCAGCACACAGCACATCAGACATCTATCCCAGCTCAGCACACATCACAGCACACATCTATCCCAGCTCAGCACACGTCACATTACACATATATCACAGCTCAGCACACATCACAGCACACATATATCCCAGCTCAGCACACAGCACAGTACACATCTATCCCAGCTCAGCACACAGCACAGTACACATATATCCCAGCTCAGCACACAGCACAGCACACATCTATCCCAGCTCAGCACACAGCACAGCACACATATATCCCAGCTCAGCACACAGCACAGTACACATCTATCCCAGCTCAGCACACAGCACATCACACATCTATCCCAGCTCAGCACACATCACAGCACACATCTATCCCAGCTCAGCACACAGCACAGCACACATCTATCCCAGCTCAGCACACAGCACATCACACATCTATCCCAGCTCAGCACACATCACAGAACACATATATCTCAGTTCATCACACAGCACAGCACACATCTATCCCAGCTCAGCACACAGCACATCACACATCTATCCCAGCTAAGCACACAGCACATCACACATATATCCCAGCTCAGCACACAACACAGCACACATCTATCCCAGCTCAGCACACATCACAGCACACATCTATCCTAGCTCAGCACACATCACAGTATACATCTATCCCAGCTCAGCACACAGCACATTACACATCTATCCCAGCTCAACACACCGCACAGTACATATCTATCCCAGCTCAGCACACAGCACAGTACACATCTATCCCAGCTCAGCACACAGCACAGCACACATTTATCCCAGCTCAGCACACATCATAGCACACATCTATCCCATCTCAGCACACAGCACAGCACACATCTATCACAGCTCAGCACACATCACAGCACACATATATCACAGCTCAGCACACAGCACCGCACTCATCTATCCCAGCTCAGCGCACAACACAGCACACATCTATCCCAGCTCAGCGCACAGCACAGCACACATCTATCCCAGCTCAGCACACAGCACAGCACACATCTATCCCAGCTCAGCACACATCACAGCACACATCTTTCCCAGCTCAGCACACATCACAGCACACATATATCCCAGCTCAGCACACAGCACAGCACACATCTATCCCAGATCAGCACACAGCACATCACACATCTATCCCAGCTAAGCACACAGCACATCAAACATATATCCCAGCTCAGCACACAACACAGCACACATCTATCCCAGCTCAGCACACAGCACATCACACATCTATCCCAGCTCAGCACACATCACAGCACACATCTATCCCAGCTCAGCGCACATCACAGCACACATCTATCCCAGCTCAGCACACAGCACATTACACATCTATCCCAGCTCAGCACACCGCACAGCACACATATATCCCAGCTCAGCACACCGCACATTACACATCTATCCCAGCTCAGCACACAGCACAGCACACATATATCCTAGCTCAGCACACAGCACAGTATACATCTATCCCAGCTCAGCACACATCACAGCACACATATATCCCAGCTCAGCACACATCACAGTACACATCTATCCCAGCTCAGCACACAGCACAGCACACATATATCCCAGCTCAGCACACAGCACAACACACATCTATTCCAGCTCAGCACACAGCACAGTACACATATCCCAGCTCAGCACACAGCACAGCACACATATATTCCAGCTCAGCACACAGCACAGTACACATATACCCAGCTCAGCACACATCACAGCATACATATATCCCAGCTCAGCACTCAGCACAGCACACATCTATCCCAGCTCAGCACACAGCACATTACACATCTATCCCAGATCAGCACACATCACATCACACATATATCCCAGCTCAGCACACATCACAGCACACATCTATCCCAGCTTAGCACACAGCACAGTACAATCTATCCCAGCTCAGCACACAGCACAGCACACATCTATCCCAGCTCAGCACACAGCACAGCACACATCTATCCCAGCTCAGCACACAGCACAGCACACATCTAGCACAGCTCAGCACACAGCACAGCACACACCTATCCCAGCTCAGCGCACAGCACAGCACACATCTATCCCAGCTCAGCACACATCACAGCACACATATATCCCAGCTCAGTACACAGCACAGCACACATCTATCCCAACTCAGCACACACCACATCACACATCTATCCTAGCTCAGCACACAGCACAGCACACATCTATCCCAGCTCAGCACACAGCACAGCACACATCTATCCCAGCTCAGCACATAGCACAGTACACATATATCCCAGCTCAGAACACATCACAACACACATCTATCCCATCTCAGCACACATCACATTACACATCTATCCCAGCTCAGCACACATCACATCACACACATATCCCAGCTCAGCACACATCACAGCACACACATATCCCAGCTCAGCACACATCACAGCACACATATATCCCAGCTCAGCACACAGCACAGTACACATCTATCCCAGCTCAGCACACATCACAGCACACATCTATCCCAGCTCAGCACACAGAACATTACACATCTATCCCGGCTCAGCACACATCACAGCACACATATATCCCAGCTCATCACACGGCACAGCACACATCTATCCCAGCTCAGCACACATCACAGCACACATATATCCCAGCTCAGCACACAGCACATTACACATCTATCCCAGCTCAGCACACATCACATCACACATATATCCCAGCTCAGCACACAGCACAGCACACATATATCCCAGCTCAGCACACATCACAGCACACATATATCCCAGCTCAGCACACAGCACAGTACACATCTATCCCAGCTCAGCACACAGCACAGCACACATCTATCCCAGCTCAGCACACAGCACATTACACATCTATCCCAGCTCAGCACACACCACAGCACACATATATCCCAGCTCATCACACAGCACAGCACACATCTATCCCAGCTCAGCACCCATCACAGCACACATATATCCCAGATCAGCACACATCACAGCACACATATATCCCAGCTCAGCACACATCACAGCACACATATATCCCAGCGCAGCACACAGCACAGTACACATATATCCCAGCTCAGCACACATCACAGCACACATATATCCCAGCTCAGCACACAGCACAGTACACATCTATCCCAGCTCAGCACACAGCACAGCACACATCTATCCCAGCTCAGCACACAGCACATTACACATCTATCCCAGCTCAGCACACATCACAGCACACATATATCCCATCTCAGCACACAGCACAACACACATCTATCCCAGCTCAGCACACAGCACACCACACATATATACCAGCTCAGCACACATCACAGCATACATATATACCAGCTCAGCACACAGCACAGTACACATCTATCCCAGCTCAGCACACAGCACATTACACATCTATCCCAGCTCAGCACACATCACAGCACACATCTATCCCAGCTCAGCACACAGCACAGCACACATCTATCCCAGCTCAGCACACGGCACAGTACACATCTATCCCAGCTCAGCACACATCACAGCACACATCTATCCCAGCTCAGCACACAGCGCATTACACATCTATCCCAGCTCAGCACACAGCACAGCACACATATATCACAGCTCAGCACACAGCACAGCACACATATATCCCAGCTCAGCACAAGCACAGCACACATATATCCCAACTCAGCACACAGCACATCATACATCTATCACAACTCGGCACACAGCACAGCACACATCTATCCCAGCTCAGCACACATCACAGCACACATATATCCCAGCTCAGCACATAGCACAGTACACATCTATCCCAGCTCAGCACACAGCACAGCACACATCTATACCAGCTCAGTACACAGCACAGCACACATCTATCCCAGCTCAGCACACAGCACAGCACAACCTATCCCAGCTCAGCACACAGCACAGTACACATATATCCCAGCTCAGCACACAGCACAGCACACATCTATCCCAGCTCAGCACACAGCACAGCACACATCTATCCCAGCTCAGCACACAGCACAGCACACATCTATCCCAGCTCAGAACACAGCACAGCACACATATATCACAGCTCAGCACACATCACAGCACACATCTATCCCAGCTCAGCACACAGCACAGCACAATATATCCCAGCTCAGCACACAACACAGCACACATATATCCCAGATCAGCACACAGCACAGCACACATTTATCCCAGCTCAGCACACAGCACAGCACACATATATTCCAGCTCAGCACACAGCACAGCACACATCTATCCCAGCTCAGCACACAGCAAAGTATACATCTATCCCAGCTCAGCACACATCACAGCACACATATCACAGCTCAGAACACAGCACATTACACATCTATCACAGCTCAGCACACAACACAGCACGCATATATCCCAGCTCAGCACACAGCACAGCACACATCTATCCCAGCTCAGCACACAGAACAGCACACATCTAGCCCAGATCAGCACACAGCACAGCACACATCTAGCCCAGCTCAGCACACAGCACAGCACATATATCCCAGCTCAGCACACAGCACAGCACACATCTATCCCACCTCAGCACATAGCACAGTACACATCTACCCCAGCTCAGCACACATCACAGCACACATATATCCCAGCTCAGCACACAGCACATTACACATCTATCCCAGCTCAGCACACAGCACAGCACACATATATCCCAGCTCAGCAAACATCACAGCACACATCTATTCCAGCTCAGCACACAGCACAGCACATATACATCCCAGCTCAACACACAGCACAGTACACATATATCCCAGCTCAGCACACAGCACAGCACACATATATCCCAGCTCAGCACACAGCACAGTACACATATATCCAAGCTCAGCACACATCACAGCACACATCTATCCCAGCTCAGCACACAGCACAGCACACATCTATCCCAGCTCAGCAAACAGCACAGCACACATCTATCCCAGCTCAGCACACATCACAGTACACATATATCCCAGTTCAGCACACATCACAGCACAATCTATCCCAGCTCAGCACACAGCACAGCACACATCTATCCGAGCTCAGCACACAGCACAGCACAACCTATCCCAGCTCAGCACACAGCACAGTACACATATATCCCAGCTCAGAACACAGCATAGCACACATATATCCCAGCTCAGCACACAGCACAGCACACATCTATCCCAGATCAGCACACAGCACAGTACACATCTATCCCCGCTCAGCACACAGCACAGTACACATCTATCACAGCTCAGCACACATCACATCACAATATATCCCAGCTCAGCACACAGCACAGCACACATCTATCCCAGCTCAGCACACATCACAGCACACATATATCCCAGATCAGCACACATCACAGCACACATCTATCCCAACTCAGCACACAACACAGCACATATATATCCCAGCTCAGCACACAGCACAGCACACATCTATCCCAGCTAAGCACACAGCACAACACACATCTATCCCAGCTCAGCACACAGCACAGCACACATCTATCCAAGCTCAGCACACATCACAGTACACATCTATCCCAGCTCAGCACACAGCACAGCACACATCTATCCCAGCTCAGCACACAGTACATTACACATATATCACAGCTCAGCACACAGCACAGCACACATCTATCCCAGCTCAGCACACAGCACAGCACACATCTATACAAGCTCAGCACACAGCACATCACACATATATCCCAGATCAGCACACATCACAGCACACATCTATCCCAACTCAGCACACAACACAGCACATATATATCCCAGCTCAGCACACATCACAGCACACATCTATCCCAGCTCAGCACACGGCACAGTACACATCTATCCCAGCTCAGCACACATCACAGCACACATCTATCCCAGCTCAGCACACAGCGCATTACACATCTATCCCAGCTCAGCACACAGCACAGCACACATATATCACAGCTCAGCACACAGCACAGCACACATATATCCCAGCTCAGCACAAGCACAGCACACATATATCCCAACTCAGCACACAGCACATCATACATCTATCACAACTCGGCACACAGCACAGCACACATCTATCCCAGCTCAGCACACATCACAGCACACATATATCCCAGCTCAGCACACAGCACAGTACACATCTATCCCAGCTCAGCACACAGCACAGCACACATCTATACCAGCTCAGTACACAGCACAGCACACATCTATCCCAGCTCAGCACACAGCACAGCACAACCTATCCCAGCTCAGCACACAGCACAGTACACATATATCCCAGCTCAGCACACAGCACAGCACACATCTATCCCAGCTCAGCACACAGCACAGCACACATCTATCCCAGCTCAGCACACAGCACAGCACACATCTATCCCAGCTCAGAACACAGCACAGCACACATATATCACAGCTCAGCACACATCACAGCACACATCTATCCCAGCTCAGCACACAGCACAGCACAATATATCCCAGCTCAGCACACAACACAGCACACATATATCCCAGATCAGCACACAGCACAGCACACATTTATCCCAGCTCAGCACACAGCACAGCACACATATATTCCAGCTCAGCACACAGCACAGCACACATCTAGCCCAGCTCAGCACACAGCACAGCACATATATCCCAGCTCAGCACACAGCACAGCACACATCTATCCCACCTCAGCACATAGCACAGTACACATCTACCCCAGCTCAGCACACATCACAGCACACATATATCCCAGCTCAGCACACAGCACATTACACATCTATCCCAGCTCAGCACACAGCACAGCACACATATATCCCAGCTCAGCAAACATCACAGCACACATCTATTCCAGCTCAGCACACAGCACAGCACATATACATCCCAGCTCAACACACAGCACAGTACACATATATCCCAGCTCAGCACACAGCACAGCACACATATATCCCAGCTCAGCACACAGCACAGTACACATATATCCAAGCTCAGCACACATCACAGCACACATCTATCCCAGCTCAGCACACAGCACAGCACACATCTATCCCAGCTCAGCAAACAGCACAGCACACATCTATCCCAGCTCAGCACACAGCACAGTACACATATATCCCAGTTCAGCACACATCACAGCACAATCTATCCCAGCTCAGCACACAGCACAGCACACATCTATCCGAGCTCAGCACACAGCACAGCACAACCTATCCCAGCTCAGCACACAGCACAGTACACATCTATCCCAGCTCAGCACACATCACAGCACACATACATCCCAGCTCAACACACATAACAGCACATATCTATCCCAGCTCAGCACACAGAGCAGCACACATCTATCCCACCTCAGCACACAGCACAGCATACATCTATCCCCGCTCAGCACACATCACAGCACAATCTATCCCAGCTCAGCACACAGCACAGCACACATATATCCCAGCTCAGCACACAGCACAGCACACATCTATCCCAGCTCAACACACAGCACAGCACACATCTATCCCAGCTCAGCACACAGCACAGCACACATCTATCTCAGCTCACCGCACAGCACAGTACACATTTATCCCAGCTCAGCACACAGCACAGCACACATCTATCCCAGCTCAGCACACATCACATTACACATCTATCACAGCTCAGCACACAACACAGCACACATCTATACCAGCTCAGCACACATCACAGCACACATCTATCCCAGCTCAGCACACAGCACAGTACACATCTATCCCAGCTCAGCACACAGCACAGCACACATCTATACCAGCTCAGCACACAGCACATCACACACATATCCCTGCTCAGCACACATCACAGCACAATCTATCCCAGCTCAGCACACATCACAACACACATATATCCCAGCTCAGCACACAGCACAGCACACATATATCCCAGCTCAGCACACAGCACAGCACACATCTATCCCAGCTCAACACACAGCACAGCACACATCTATCACAGCTCAGCACACATCACAGCACACATATATCCCAGCTCAGCACACAGCACAGTACACATCTATCCCAGCTCAGCACACAGCACATCACACATCTATCCCAGCTCAGCACACGTCACATTACACATATATCACAGCTCAGCACACATCACAGCACACATATATCCCAGCTCAGCACACAGCACAGTACACATCTATCCCAGCTCAGCACACAGCACAGTACACATATATCCCAGCTCAGCACACAGCACAGCACACATCTATCCCAGCTCAGCACACAGCACAGCACACATCTATCCCAGCTCAGCACACAGCACAGTACACATCTATCCCAGCTCAGCACACAGCACATCAGACATCTATCCCAGCTCAGCACACATCACAGCACACATCTATCCCAGCTCAGCACACGTCACATTACACATATATCACAGCTCAGCACACATCACAGCACACATATATCCCAGCTCAGCACACAGCACAGTAAACATCTATCCCAGCTCAGCACACAGCACAGTACACATATATCCCAGCTCAGCACACAGCACAGCACACATCTATCCCAGCTCAGCACACAGCACAGCACACATCTATCCCAGCTCAGCACACAGCACAGTACACATCTATCCCAGCTCAGCACACAGCACATCACACATCTATCCCAGCTCAGCACACATCACAGCACACATCTATCCCAGCTCAGCACACAGCACAGCACACATCTATCCCAGCTCAGCACACAGCACATCACACATCTATCCCAGCTCAGCACACATCACAGAACACATATATCTCAGCTCATCACACAGCACAGCACACATCTATCCCAGCTCAGCACACAGCACATCACACATCTATCCCAGCTAAGCACACAGCACATCACACATATATCCCAGCTCAGCACACAACACAGCACACATCTATCCCAGCTCAGCACACATCACAGCACACATCTATCCTAGCTCAGCACACATCACAGTATACATCTATCCCAGCTCAGCACACAGCACATTACACATCTATCCCAGCTCAACACACCGCACAGTACATATCTATCCCAGCTCAGCACACAGCACAGTACACATCTATCCCAGCTCAGCACACAGCACAGCACACATTTATCCCAGCTCAGCACACATCATAGCACACATCTATCCCATCTCAGCACACAGCACAGCACACATCTATCACAGCTCAGCACACATCACAGCACACATATATCACAGCTCAGCACACAGCACCGCACTCATCTATCCCAGCTCAGCGCACAACACAGCACACATCTATCCCAGCTCAGCGCACAGCACAGCACACATCTATCCCAGCTCAGCACACAGCACAGCACACATCTATCCCAGCTCAGCACACATCACAGCACACATCTTTCCCAGCTCAGCACACATCACAGCACACATATATCCCAGCTCAGCACACAGCACAGCACACATCTATCCCAGATCAGCACACAGCACATCACACATCTATCCCAGCTAAGCACACAGCACATCAAACATATATCCCAGCTCAGCACACAACACAGCACACATCTATCCCAGCTCAGCACACAGCACATCACACATCTATCCCAGCTCAGCACACATCACAGCACACATCTATCCCAGCTCAGCGCACATCACAGCACACATCTATCCCAGCTCAGCACACAGCACATTACACATCTATCCCAGCTCAGCACACCGCACAGCACACATATATCCCAGCTCAGCACACCGCACATTACACATCTATCCCAGGTCAGCACACAGCACAGCACACATATATCCTAGCTCAGCACACAGCACAGTATACATCTATCCCAGCTCAGCACACATCACAGCACACATATATCCCAGCTCAGCACACATCACAGTACACATCTATCCCAGCTCAGCACACAGCACAGCACACATATATCCCAGCTCAGCACACAGCACAACACACATCTATTCCAGCTCAGCACACAGCACAGTACACATATCCCAGCTCAGCACACAGCACAGCACACATATATTCCAGCTCAGCACACAGCACAGTACACATATACCCAGCTCAGCACACATCACAGCATACATATATCCCAGCTCAGCACTCAGCACAGCACACATCTATCCCAGCTCAGCACACAGCACATTACACATCTATCCCAGATCAGCACACATCACATCACACATATATCCCAGCTCAGCACACATCACAGCACACATCTATCCCAGCTTAGCACACAGCACAGTACAATCTATCCCAGCTCAGCACACAGCACAGCACACATCTATCCCAGCTCAGCACACAGCACAGCACACATCTATCCCAGCTCAGCACACAGCACAGCACACATCTAGCACAGCTCAGCACACAGCACAGCACACACCTATCCCAGCTCAGCGCACAGCACAGCACACATATATCCCAGCTCAGCACACATCACAGCACACATATATCCCAGCTCAGTACACAGCACAGCACACATCTATCCCAACTCAGCACACACCACATCACACATCTATCCTAGCTCAGCACACAGCACAGCACACATCTATCCCAGCTCAGCACACAGCACAGCACACATCTATCCCAGCTCAGCACATAGCACAGTACACATATATCCCAGCTCAGAACACATCACAACACACATCTATCCCATCTCAGCACACATCACATTACACATCTATCCCAGCTCAGCACACATCACATCACACACATATCCCAGCTCAGCACACATCACAGCACACACATATCCCAGCTCAGCACACATCACAGCACACATATATCCCAGCTCAGCACACAGCACAGTACACATCTATCCCAGCTCAGCACACATCACAGCACACATCTATCCCAGCTCAGCACACAGAACATTACACATCTATCCCGGCTCAGCACACATCACAGCACACATATATCCCAGCTCATCACACGGCACAGCACACATCTATCCCAGCTCAGCACACATCACAGCACACATATATCCCAGCTCAGCACACAGCACATTACACATCTATCCCAGCTCAGCACACATCACATCACACATATATCCCAGCTCAGCACACAGCACAGCACACATATATCCCAGCTCAGCACACATCACAGCACACATATATCCCAGCTCAGCACACAGCACAGTACACATCTATCCCAGCTCAGCACACAGCACAGCACACATCTATCCCAGCTCAGCACACAGCACATTACACATCTATCCCAGCTCAGCACACACCACAGCACACATATATCCCAGCTCATCACACAGCACAGCACACATCTATCCCAGCTCAGCACACATCACAGCACACATATATCCCAGATCAGCACACATCACAGCACACATATATCCCAGCTCAGCACACATCACAGCACACATATATCCCAGCTCAGCACACAGCACAGTACACATATATCCCAGCTCAGCACACATCACAGCACACATATATCCCAGCTCAGCACACAGCACAGTACACATCTATCCCAGCTCAGCACACAGCACAGCACACATCTATCCCAGCTCAGCACACAGCACATTACACATCTATCCCAGCTCAGCACACATCACAGCACACATATATCCCATCTCAGCACACAGCACAACACACATCTATCCCAGCTCAGCACACAGCACACCACACATATATACCAGCTCAGCACACATCACAGCACACATATATACCAGCTCAGCACACAGCACAGTACACATCTATCCCAGCTCAGCACACAGCACATTACACATCTATCCCAGCTCAGCACACATCACAGCACACATCTATCCCAGCTCAGCACACAGCACAGCACACATCTATCCCAGCTCAGCACACGGCACAGTACACATCTATCCCAGCTCAGCACACATCACAGCACACATCTATCCCAGCTCAGCACACAGCGCATTACACATCTATCCCAGCTCAGCACACAGCACAGCACACATATATCACAGCTCAGCACACAGCACAGCACACATATATCCCAGCTCAGCACAAGCACAGCACACATATATCCCAACTCAGCACACAGCACATCATACATCTATCACAACTCGGCACACAGCACAGCACACATCTATCCCAGCTCAGCACACATCACAGCACACATATATCCCAGCTCAGCACATAGCACAGTACACATCTATCCCAGCTCAGCACACAGCACAGCACACATCTATACCAGCTCAGTACACAGCACAGCACACATCTATCCCAGCTCAGCACACAGCACAGCACAACCTATCCCAGCTCAGCACACAGCACAGTACACATATATCCCAGCTCAGCACACAGCACAGCACACATCTATCCCAGCTCAGCACACAGCACAGCACACATCTATCCCAGCTCAGCACACAGCACAGCACACATCTATCCCAGCTCAGAACACAGCACAGCACACATATATCACAGCTCAGCACACATCACAGCACACATCTATCCCAGCTCAGCACACAGCACAGCACAATATATCCCAGCTCAGCACACAACACAGCACACATATGTCCCAGATCAGCACACAGCACAGCACACATTTATCCCAGCTCAGCACACAGCACAGCACACATATATTCCAGCTCAGCACACAGCACAGCACACATCTATCCCAGCTCAGCACACAGCAAAGTATACATCTATCCCAGCTCAGCACACATCACAGCACACATATCACAGCTCAGAACACAGCACATTACACATCTATCACAGCTCAGCACACAACACAGCACGCATATATCCCAGCTCAGCACACAGCACAGCACACATCTATCCCAGCTCAGCACACAGAACAGCACACATCTAGCCCAGATCAGCACACAGCACAGCACACATCTAGCCCAGCTCAGCACACAGCACAGCACATATATCCCAGCTCAGCACACAGCACAGCACACATCTATCCCACCTCAGCACATAGCACAGTACACATCTACCCCAGCTCAGCACACATCACAGCACACATATATCCCAGCTCAGCACACAGCACATTACACATCTATCCCAGCTCAGCACACAGCACAGCACACATATATCCCAGCTCAGCAAACATCACAGCACACATCTATTCCAGCTCAGCACACAGCACAGCACATATACATCCCAGCTCAACACACAGCACAGTACACATATATCCCAGCTCAGCACACAGCACAGCACACATATATCCCAGCTCAGCACACAGCACAGTACACATATATCCAAGCTCAGCACACATCACAGCACACATCTATCCCAGCTCAGCACACAGCACAGCACACATCTATCCCAGCTCAGCAAACAGCACAGCACACATATATCCCAGCTCAGCACACATCACAGTACACATATATCCCAGTTCAGCACACATCACAGCACAATCTATCCCAGCTCAGCACACAGCACAGCACACATCTATCCGAGCTCAGCACACAGCACAGCACAACCTATCCCAGCTCAGCACACAGCACAGTACACATATATCCCAGCTCAGAACACAGCATAGCACACATATATCCCAGCTCAGCACACAGCACAGCACACATCTATCCCAGCTCAGCACACAGCACAGTACACATCTATCCCCGCTCAGCACACAGCACAGTACACATCTATCACAGCTCAGCACACATCACATCACAATATATCCCAGCTCAGCACACAGCACAGCACACATCTATCCCAGCTCAGCACACATCACAGCACACATATATCCCAGATCAGCACACATCACAGCACACATCTATCCCAACTCAGCACACAGTACAGCACATATATATCCCAGCTCAGCACACAGCACAGCACACATCTATCCCAGCTAAGCACACAGCACAACACACATCTATCCCAGCTCAGCACACAGCACAGCACACATCTATACAAGCTCAGCACACATCACAGTACACATCTATCCCAGCTCAGCACACAGCACAGCACACATCTATCCCAGCTCAGCACACAGTACATTACACATATATCACAGCTCAGCACACAGCACAGCACACATCTATCCCAGCTCAGCACACAGCACAGCACACATCTATACAAGCTCAGCACACAGCACATCACACATATATCCCAGATCAGCACACATCACAGCACACATCTATCCCAACTCAGCACACAACACAGCACATATATATCCCAGCTCAGCACACATCACAGCACACATCTATCCCAGCTCAGCACACGGCACAGTACACATCTATCCCAGCTCAGCACACATCACAGCACACATCTATCCCAGCTCAGCACACAGCGCATTACACATCTATCCCAGCTCAGCACACAGCACAGCACACATATATCACAGCTCAGCACACAGCACAGCACACATATATCCCAGCTCAGCACAAGCACAGCACACATATATCCCAACTCAGCACACAGCACATCATACATCTATCACAACTCGGCACACAGCACAGCACACATCTATCCCAGCTCAGCACACATCACAGCACACATATATCCCAGCTCAGCACACAGCACAGTACACATCTATCCCAGCTCAGCACACAGCACAGCACACATCTATACCAGCTCAGTACACAGCACAGCACACATCTATCCCAGCTCAGCACACAGCACAGCACAACCTATCCCAGCTCAGCACACAGCACAGTACACATATATCCCAGCTCAGCACACAGCACAGCACACATCTATCCCAGCTCAGCACACAGCACAGCACACATCTATCCCAGCTCAGCACACAGCACAGCACACATCTATCCCAGCTCAGAACACAGCACAGCACACATATATCACAGCTCAGCACACATCACAGCACACATCTATCCCAGCTCAGCACACAGCACAGCACAATATATCCCAGCTCAGCACACAACACAGCACACATATATCCCAGATCAGCACACAGCACAGCACACATTTATCCCAGCTCAGCACACAGCACAGCACACATATATTCCAGCTCAGCACACAGCACAGCACACATCTATCCCAGCTCAGCACACAGCAAAGTACACATCTATCCCAGCTCAGCACACATCACAGCACACATATCACAGCTCAGAACACAGCACATTACACATCTATCACAGCTCAGCACACAACACAGCACGCATATATCCCAGCTCAGCACACAGCACAGCACACATCTATCCCAGCTCAGCACACAGAACAGCACACATCTAGCCCAGATCAGCACACAGCACAGCACACATCTAGCCCAGCTCAGCACACAGCACAGCACATATATCCCAGCTCAGCACACAGCACAGCACACATCTATCCCACCTCAGCACATAGCACAGTACACATCTACCCCAGCTCAGCACACATCACAGCACACATATATCCCAGCTCAGCACACAGCACATTACACATCTATCCCAGCTCAGCACACAGCACAGCACACATATATCCCAGCTCAGCAAACATCACAGCACACATCTATTCCAGCTCAGCACACAGCACAGCACATATACATCCCAGCTCAACACACAGCACAGTACACATATATCCCAGCTCAGCACACAGCACAGCACACACATATCCCAGCTCAGCACACAGCACAGTACACATATATCCAAGCTCAGCACACATCACAGCACACATCTATCCCAGCTCAGCACACAGCACAGCACACATCTATCCCAGCTCAGCAAACAGCACAGCACACATCTATCCCAGCTCAGCACACAGCACAGTACACATATATCCCAGTTCAGCACACATCACAGCACAATCTATCCCAGCTCAGCACACAGCACAGCACACATCTATCCGAGCTCAGCACACAGCACAGCACAACCTATCCCAGCTCAGCACACAGCACAGTACACATATATCCCAGCTCAGAACACAGCATAGCACACATATATCCCAGCTCAGCACACAGCACATCACACATCTATCCCAGCTCAGCACACATCACAGCACACATCTATCCCAGCTCAGCGCACATCACAGCACACATCTATCCCAGCTCAGCACACAGCACATTACACATCTATCCCAGCTCAGCACACCGCACAGCACACATATATCCCAGCTCAGCACACCGCACATTACACATCTATCCCAGCTCAGCACACAGCACAGCACACATATATCCTAGCTCAGCACACAGCACAGTATACATCTATCCCAGCTCAGCACACATCACAGCACACATATATCCCAGCTCAGCACACATCACAGTACACATCTATCCCAGCTCAGCACACAGCACAGCACACATATATCCCAGCTCAGCACACAGCACAACACACATCTATTCCAGCTCAGCACACAGCACAGTACACATATCCCAGCTCAGCACACAGCACAGCACACATATATTCCAGCTCAGCACACAGCACAGTACACATATACCCAGCTCAGCACACATCACAGCATACATATATCCCAGCTCAGCACTCAGCACAGCACACATCTATCCCAGCTCAGCACACAGCACATTACACATCTATCCCAGATCAGCACACATCACATCACACATATATCCCAGCTCAGCACACATCACAGCACACATCTATCCCAGCTTAGCACACAGCACAGTACAATCTATCCCAGCTCAGCACACAGCACAGCACACATCTATCCCAGCTCAGCACACAGCACAGCACACATCTATCCCAGCTCAGCACACATCACAGCACACATCTAGCACAGCTCAGCACACAGCACAGCACACACCTATCCCAGCTCAGCGCACAGCACAGCACACATATATCCCAGCTCAGCACACATCACAGCACACATATATCCCAGCTCAGTACACAGCACAGCACACATCTATCCCAACTCAGCACACACCACATCACACATCTATCCTAGCTCAGCACACAGCACAGCACACATCTATCCCAGCTCAGCACACAGCACAGCACACATCTATCCCAGCTCAGCACATAGCACAGTACACATATATCCCAGCTCAGAACACATCACAACACACATCTATCCCATCTCAGCACACATCACATTACACATCTATCCCAGCTCAGCACACATCACATCACACACATATCCCAGCTCAGCACACATCACAGCACACACATATCCCAGCTCAGCACACATCACAGCACACATATATCCCAGCTCAGCACACAGCACAGTACACATCTATCCCAGCTCAGCACACATCACAGCACACATCTATCCCAGCTCAGCACACAGAACATTACACATCTATCCCGGCTCAGCACACATCACAGCACACATATATCCCAGCTCATCACACGGCACAGCACACATCTATCCCAGCTCAGCACACATCACAGCACACATATATCCCAGCTCAGCACACAGCACATTACACATCTATCCCAGCTCAGCACACATCACATCACACATATATCCCAGCTCAGCACACAGCACAGCACACATATATCCCAGCTCAGCACACATCACAGCACACATATATCCCAGCTCAGCACACAGCACAGTACACATCTATCCCAGCTCAGCACACAGCACAGCACACATCTATCCCAGCTCAGCACACAGCACATTACACATCTATCCCAGCTCAGCACACACCACAGCACACATATATCCCAGCTCATCACACAGCACAGCACACATCTATCCCAGCTCAGCACACATCACAGCACACATATATCCCAGATCAGCACACATCACAGCACACATATATCCCAGCTCAGCACACATCACAGCACACATATATCCCAGCTCAGCACACAGCACAGTACACATATATCCCAGCTCAGCACACATCACAGCACACATATATCCCAGCTCAGCACACAGCACAGTACACATCTATCCCAGCTCAGCACACAGCACAGCACACATCTATCCCAGCTCAGCACACAGCACATTACACATCTATCCCAGCTCAGCACACATCACAGCACACATATATCCCATCTCAGCACACAGCACAACACACATCTATCCCAGCTCAGCACACAGCACACCACACATATATACCAGCTCAGCACACATCACAGCACACATATATACCAGCTCAGCACACAGCACAGTACACATCTATCCCAGCTCAGCACACAGCACATTACACATCTATCCCAGCTCAGCACACATCACAGCACACATCTATCCCAGCTCAGCACACAGCACAGCACACATCTATCCCAGCTCAGCACACGGCACAGTACACATCTATCCCAGCTCAGCACACATCACAGCACACATCTATCCCAGCTCAGCACACAGCGCATTACACATCTATCCCAGCTCAGCACACAGCACAGCACACATATATCACAGCTCAGCACACAGCACAGCACACATATATCCCAGCTCAGCACAAGCACAGCACACATATATCCCAACTCAGCACACAGCACATCATACATCTATCACAACTCGGCACACAGCACAGCACACATCTATCCCAGCTCAGCACACATCACAGCACACATATATCCCAGCTCAGCACATAGCACAGTACACATCTATCCCAGCTCAGCACACAGCACAGCACACATCTATACCAGCTCAGTACACAGCACAGCACACATCTATCCCAGCTCAGCACACAGCACAGCACAACCTATCCCAGCTCAGCACACAGCACAGTACACATATATCCCAGCTCAGCACACAGCACAGCACACATCTATCCCAGCTCAGCACACAGCACAGCACACATCTATCCCAGCTCAGCACACAGCACAGCACACATCTATCCCAGCTCAGAACACAGCACAGCACACATATATCATAGCTCAGCACACATCACAGCACACATCTATCCCAGCTCAGCACACAGCACAGCACAATATATCCCAGCTCAGCACACAACACAGCACACATATGTCCCAGATCAGCACACAGCACAGCACACATTTATCCCAGCTCAGCACACAGCACAGCACACATATATTCCAGCTCAGCACACAGCACAGCACACATCTATCCCAGCTCAGCACACAGCAAAGTATACATCTATCCCAGCTCAGCACACATCACAGCACACATATCACAGCTCAGAACACAGCACATTACACATCTATCACAGCTCAGCACACAACACAGCACGCATATATCCCAGCTCAGCACACAGCACAGCACACATCTATCCCAGCTCAGCACACAGAACAGCACACATCTAGCCCAGATCAGCACACAGCACAGCACACATCTAGCCCAGCTCAGCACACAGCACAGCACATATATCCCAGCTCAGCACACAGCACAGCACACATCTATCCCACCTCAGCACATAGCACAGTACACATCTACCCCAGCTCAGCACACATCACAGCACACATATATCCCAGCTCAGCACACAGCACATTACACATCTATCCCAGCTCAGCACACAGCACAGCACACATATATCCCAGCTCAGCAAACATCACAGCACACATCTATTCCAGCTCAGCACACAGCACAGCACATATACATCCCAGCTCAACACACAGCACAGTACACATATATCCCAGCTCAGCACACAGCACAGCACACATATATCCCAGCTCAGCACACAGCACAGTACACATATATCCAAGCTCAGCACACATCACAGCACACATCTATCCCAGCTCAGCACACAGCACAGCACACATCTATCCCAGCTCAGCAAACAGCACAGCACACATATATCCCAGCTCAGCACACATCACAGTACACATATATCCCAGTTCAGCACACATCACAGCACAATCTATCCCAGCTCAGCACACAGCACAGCACACATCTATCCGAGCTCAGCACACAGCACAGCACAACCTATCCCAGCTCAGCACACAGCACAGTACACATATATCCCAGCTCAGAACACAGCATAGCACACATATATCCCAGCTCAGCACACAGCACAGCACACATCTATCCCAGCTCAGCACACAGCACAGTACACATCTATCCCCGCTCAGCACACAGCACAGTACACATCTATCACAGCTCAGCACACATCACATCACAATATATCCCAGCTCAGCACACAGCACAGCACACATCTATCCCAGCTCAGCACACATCACAGCACACATATATCCCAGATCAGCACACATCACAGCACACATCTATCCCAACTCAGCACACAGTACAGCACATATATATCCCAGCTCAGCACACAGCACAGCACACATCTATCCCAGCTAAGCACACAGCACAACACACATCTATCCCAGCTCAGCACACAGCACAGCACACATCTATACAAGCTCAGCACACATCACAGTACACATCTATCCCAGCTCAGCACACAGCACAGCACACATCTATCCCAGCTCAGCACACAGTACATTACACATATATCACAGCTCAGCACACAGCACAGCACACATCTATCCCAGCTCAGCACACAGCACAGCACACATCTATACAAGCTCAGCACACAGCACATCACACATATATCCCAGATCAGCACACATCACAGCACACATCTATCCCAACTCAGCACACAACACAGCACATATATATCCCAGCTCAGCACACATCACAGCACACATCTATCCCAGCTCAGCACACGGCACAGTACACATCTATCCCAGCTCAGCACACATCACAGCACACATCTATCCCAGCTCAGCACACAGCGCATTACACATCTATCCCAGCTCAGCACACAGCACAGCACACATATATCACAGCTCAGCACACAGCACAGCACACATATATCCCAGCTCAGCACAAGCACAGCACACATATATCCCAACTCAGCACACAGCACATCATACATCTATCACAACTCGGCACACAGCACAGCACACATCTATCCCAGCTCAGCACACATCACAGCACACATATATCCCAGCTCAGCACACAGCACAGTACACATCTATCCCAGCTCAGCACACAGCACAGCACACATCTATACCAGCTCAGTACACAGCACAGCACACATCTATCCCAGCTCAGCACACAGCACAGCACAACCTATCCCAGCTCAGCACACAGCACAGTACACATATATCCCAGCTCAGCACACAGCACAGCACACATCTATCCCAGCTCAGCACACAGCACAGCACACATCTATCCCAGCTCAGCACACAGCACAGCACACATCTATCCCAGCTCAGAACACAGCACAGCACACATATATCACAGCTCAGCACACATCACAGCACACATCTATCCCAGCTCAGCACACAGCACAGCACAATATATCCCAGCTCAGCACACAACACAGCACACATATATCCCAGATCAGCACACAGCACAGCACACATTTATCCCAGCTCAGCACACAGCACAGCACACATATATTCCAGCTCAGCACACAGCACAGCACACATCTATCCCAGCTCAGCACACAGCAAAGTACACATCTATCCCAGCTCAGCACACATCACAGCACACATATCACAGCTCAGAACACAGCACATTACACATCTATCACAGCTCAGCACACAACACAGCACGCATATATCCCAGCTCAGCACACAGCACAGCACACATCTATCCCAGCTCAGCACACAGAACAGCACACATCTAGCCCAGATCAGCACACAGCACAGCACACATCTAGCCCAGCTCAGCACACAGCACAGCACATATATCCCAGCTCAGCACACAGCACAGCACACATCTATCCCACCTCAGCACATAGCACAGTACACATCTACCCCAGCTCAGCACACATCACAGCACACATATATCCCAGCTCAGCACACAGCACATTACACATCTATCCCAGCTCAGCACACAGCACAGCACACATATATCCCAGCTCAGCAAACATCACAGCACACATCTATTCCAGCTCAGCACACAGCACAGCACATATACATCCCAGCTCAACACACAGCACAGTACACATATATCCCAGCTCAGCACACAGCACAGCACACATATATCCCAGCTCAGCACACAGCACAGTACACATATATCCAAGCTCAGCACACATCACAGCACACATCTATCCCAGCTCAGCACACAGCACAGCACACATCTATCCCAGCTCAGCAAACAGCACAGCACACATCTATCCCAGCTCAGCACACAGCACAGTACACATATATCCCAGTTCAGCACACATCACAGCACAATCTATCCCAGCTCAGCACACAGCACAGCACACATCTATCCGAGCTCAGCACACAGCACAGCACAACCTATCCCAGCTCAGCACACAGCACAGTACACATATATCCCAGCTCAGAACACAGCATAGCACACATATATCCCAGCTCAGCACACAGCACAGCACACATCTATCCCAGCTCAGCACACAGCACAGTACACATCTATCCCCGCTCAGCACACAGCACAGTACACATCTATCACAGCTCAGCACACATCACATCACAATATATCCCAGCTCAGCACACAGCACAGCACACATCTATCCCAGCTCAGCACACATCACAGCACACATATATTCCACATCAGCACACATCACAGCACACATCTATCCCAACTCAGCACACAACACAGCACATATATATCCCAGCTCAGCACACAGCACAGCACACATCTATCCCAGCTCAGCACACAGCACAACACACATCTATCCCAGCTCAGCACACATCACAGCACACATCTATCCAAGCTCAGCACACATCACAGTACACATCTATCCCAGCTCAGCACACAGCACAGCACACATCTATCCCAGCTCAGCACACAGTACATTACACATATATCACAGCTCAGCACACAGCACAGCACACATCTATCCCAGCTCAGCACACAGCACAGCACACATCTATCCAAGCTCAGCACACAGCACATCACACATATATCCCAGATCAGCACACATCACAGCACACATCTATCCCAACTCAGCACACAACACAGCACATATATATCCCAGCTCAGCACACATCACAGCACACATCTATCCCAGCTCAGCACACAGCACAGTACACATCTATCCCAGCTCAGCACAAAGCACAGCACACATATATCACAGATCAGCACACATCACATCACACATATATCCCAGCTCAGCACACATCACAGCACACATATATCCCAGCTCAGCACACATCACAGCACACATCTATCCCAGCTCAGCACACATCACAGCACACATCTATCCCAGCTCAACACACAGCACATCACACATCTATCACAGATCAGCACACAGCACAGCACATCTATCCCAGCTCAGCACACAGCACAGTACACATATATCCAAGCTCAGCACACACCACAGCACACAAATATCCCAGCTCAGCACACATCACATCACACATCTATCCCAGCTCAGCACACAGCACAGCACACATCTATCCCATATCAGCACACAGCACAGCACACATATATCCCAGCTCAGCATACATCACAGCACACATTTATCCCATCTCAGCACACAGCACAGCACACATCTATCCCAGCTCAGCACACATTACACATATATCCCAGCTCAGCACACAGCACATCATACATATATCCCAGCTCAGCACACAGCACAGCACACATCTATCCCAGCTCAGCACACAGCACAGTATACATATATCCCAGTTCAGCACACAGCACAGCACACATCTATCCCAGATCAGCACACAGCACAGCACACATCTATCCCCGCTCAGCACACATCACAGCACAATTTATCCCAGCTCAGCACACAGCACAGCACACATATATCCCAGCTCAGCACACATCACAGCACACATCTATCCCAGCTCAGCACACAGCACAGTACACATCTATCCCAGCTCAGCACACATCACAGCACACATATATCCCAGCTCAGCACACAGCACAGTAAACATCTATCCCAGCTCAGCACACAGCACAGCACACATATATCCCAGCTCAGCACACCGCACAGCACACATCTATCCCAGCTCAGCACACAACACAGTACACATATATCCCAGCTCAGCACACAGCACATCACACATATATCCCAGCTCAGCACACAGAACAGCACACATCTATCCCAGCTCAGCACACAGCACAGTACATATATATCACAGCTCAGCACACAGCACAGTACACATCTATCCCAGCGCAGCACACAGCACAGCACACATCTATACCAGCTCAGCACACATCACAGCACACATCTATCCCAGCTCAGCACACGGCACAGCACACATCTATCCCAGCTCAGCACACATCACATTACACATATATCCCAGCTCAGCACACAGCACAGCACACATATATCCCAGCTCAGCACACCGCACAGCACACATCTATCCCAGCTCAGCACACATCACAGCACACATATATCCCAGCTCAGTACACAGCACATTACACATCTATCGCAGCTCAGCACACAGCACAGCACACATATATCCCAGCTCAGCACACAGCACAGCACATATCTATCCCAGCTCAGCACACATCACATTACAATCTATCCCAGCTCAGCACACAGCACAGTACACATCTATCTTAGCTCAGCACACATCACAGCACATATCTATCCCAGCTCAGCACACAGCACAGCACACATATATCGCAGCTCAGCACACAGCACATTACACATCTATCCCACCTCAGCACACAGCACAGCACACATCTATCCCACCTCAGCACACAGCACAGTACACATCTATCCCACCTCAGCACACAGCACAGCACACATATATCCCAGCTCAGCACATAGCACAGCACACATCTATCCCAGCTCAGCACAAACCACAGCACAACCTATCCCAGCTCAGCACACAGCACAGTACACATCTATCCCAGCTCAGCACACATCACAGTATACATCTATCCCAGCTCAGCACACAGCACATTACACATCTATCCCAGCTCAACACACCGCACAGTACATATCTATCCCAGCTCAGCACACAGCACAGTACACATCTATCCCAGCTCAGCACACAGCACAGCACACATTTATCCCAGCTCAGCACACATCATAGCACACATCTATCCCATCTCAGCACACATCACAGCACACATCTATCACAGCTCAGCACACATCACAGCACACATATATCACAGCTCAGCACACAGCACCGCACCCATCTATCCCAGCTCAGCGCACAACACAGCACACATCTATCCCAGCTCAGCGCACAGCACAGCACACATCTATCCCAGCTCAGCACACAGCACAGCACACATCTATCCCAGCTCAGCACACAGCACAGCACACATCTTTCCCAGCTCAGCACACATCACAGCACACATATATCCCAGCTCAGCACACAGCACAGCACACATCTATCCCAGATCAGCACACAGCACATCACACATCTATCCCAGCTAAGCACACAGCACATCACACATATATCCCAGCTCAGCACACAACACAGCACACATCTATCCCAGCTCAGCACACAGCACATCACACATATATCCCAGCTCAGCACACATCACAGCACACATCTATCCCAGCTCAGCACACATCACAGCACACATCTATCCCAGCTCAGCACACATCACATTACACATCTATCCCAGCTCAGCACACCGCACAGCACACATATATCCCAGCTCAGCACACCGCACATTACACATATATCCCAGCTCAGCACACAGCACAGCACACATATATCCTAGCTCAGCACACAGCACAGTATACATCTATCCCAGCTCAGCACACATCACAGCACACATATATCCCAGCTCAGCACACATCACAGTACACATCTATCCCAGCTCAGCACACAGCACAGCACACATATATCCCAGCTCAGCACACAGCACAACACACATCTATTCCAGCTCAGCACACAGCACAGTACACATATACCAGCTCAGCACACAGCACAGCAAACATATATCCCAGCTCAGCACACAGCACAGTACACATATACCCAGCTCAGCACACATCACAGCATACATATCTATCCCAGCTCAGCACACAGCACAGTACACATCTATCCCAGCTCAGCACCCAGCACAGCACACATCTATCCCAGCTCAGCACACATCATAGCACACATATATCCCATCTCAGCACACAGCACAGCAAACATCTATCCCAGCTCAGCACACATCACAGCACACATCTATCACAGCTCAGCACACAGCACCGCACCCATCTATCCCAGCTCAGCGCACAACACAGCACACATCTATCCCAGCTCAGCGCACAGCACATCACACATCTATCCCAGCTCAGCACACAGCACAGCACACATATATCCCAGCTCATCACACAGCACAGCACACATCTATCCCAGCTCAGCACACAGCACATCACACATCTATTCCAGCTCAGCACACAGCACAGTACACATATATCCCAGCTCAGCACACATCACAGCATACATATATCCCAGCTCAGCACTCAGCACAGCACACATCTATCCCAGCTCAGCACACAGCACATTACACATCTATCCCAGCTCAGCACACATCACATCACACATATATCCCAGCTCAGCACACATCACAGCACACATCTATCCCAGCTTAGCACACAGCACAGTACACATCTATCCCAGCTCAGCACACAGCACAGTACACATCTATCCCAGCTCAGCACACAGCACAGCACACATCTATCCCAGCTCAGCACACAGCACCGCACACATCTATCCCAGCTCAGCACACAGCACAACACACATCTATCCCAGTTCAGCACACAGCACAGCACACATCTATACCAGCTCAGCACACAGTACAGCACACATCTAGCACAGCTCAGCACACATCACAGCACACACCTATCCCAGCTCAGCGCACAGCACAGCACACATATATCCCAGCTCAGCACACATCACAGCACACATATATCCCAGCTCAGTACACAGCACAGCACACATCTATCCCAACTCAGCACACAGCACAGCACACATCTATCCTAGCTCAGCACACAGCACAGCACACATATATCCCAGCTCAGCACACAGCACAGCACACATCTATCCCAGCTCAGCACACAGCACAGTACACATATATCCCAGCTCAGCACACATCACAGCACACATCTATCCCATCTCAGCACACATCACATTACACATATCCCAGCTCAGCACACAGCACAACACACATATCCCAGCTCAGCACACAGCACATCACATATATATACCAGCTCAGGACACAGCACAGTACACATCTATCCCAGCTCAGCACCAGCACATTACACATCTATCCCAGTTCAGCACACAGCACAGCACACATCTATCCCAGCTCAGCACACATCACAGCACACATATATCCCAGCTCAGCACACAGCACAGTACACATCTATCCCAGCTCAGCACACAGCACAGCACACATCTATCCCAGCTCAGCACACAGCACAGCACACATCTATCCCAGCTCAGCACACAGCACAGCACACATCTATCCCAGCTCAGAACACAGCACAGCACACATATATCACAGCTCAGCACACATCACAGCACACATCTATCCCAGCTCAGCACACAGCACAGCACAATATATCCCAGCTCAGCACACAACACAGCACACATATATCCCAGATCAGCACACAGCACAGCACACATTTATCCCAGCTCAGCACACAGCACAGCACACATATATTCCAGCTCAGCACACAGCACAGCACACATCTATCCCAGCTCAGCACACAGCAAAGTACACATCTATCCCAGCTCAGCACACATCACAGCACACACATCACAGCTCAGAACACAGCACATTACACATCTATCACAGCTCAGCACACAACACAGCACGCATATATCCCAGCTCAGCACACAGCACAGCACACATCTATCCCAGCTCAGCACACAGAACAGCACACATCTAGCCCAGATCAGCATACAGCACAGCACACATCTAGCCCATCTCAGCACACAGCACAGCACATATATCCCAGCTCAGCACACAGCACAGCACACATCTATCCCACCTCAGCACATAGCACAGTACACATCTACCCCAGCTCAGCACACATCACAGCACACATATATCCCAGCTCAGCACACAGCACATTACACATCTATCCCAGCTCAGCACACAGCACAGCACACATATATCCCAGCTCAGCAAACATCACAGCACACATCTATTCCAGCTCAGCACACAGCACAGCACATATACATCCCAGCTCAACACACAGCACAGTACACATATATCCCAGCTCAGCACACAGCACAGCACACATATATCCCAGCTCAGCACACAGCACAGTACACATATATCCAAGCTCAGCACACATCACAGCACACATCTATCCCAGCTCAGCACACAGCACAGCACACATCTATCCCAGCTCAGCAAACAGCACAGCACACATCTATCCCAGCTCAGCACACAGCACAGTACACATATATCCCAGTTCAGCACACATCACAGCACAATCTATCCCAGCTCAGCACACAGCACAGCACACATCTATCCGAGCTCAGCACACAGCACAGCACAACCTATCCCAGCTCAGCACACAGCACAGTACACATATATCCCAGCTCAGAACACAGCATAGCACACATATATCCCAGCTCAGCACACAGCACAGCACACATCTATCCCAGCTCAGCACACAGCACAGTACACATCTATCCCCGCTCAGCACACAGCACAGTACACATCTATCACAGCTCAGCACACATCACATCACAATATATCCCAGCTCAGCACACAGCACAGCACACATATATCCCAGCTCAGCACACATCACAGCACACATATATTCCACATCAGCACACATCACAGCACACATCTATCCCAACTCAGCACACAACACAGCACATATATATCCCAGCTCAGCACACAGCACAGCACACATCTATCCCAGCTCAGCACACAGCACAACACACATCTATCCCAGCTCAGCACACAGCACAGCACACATCTATCCAAGCTCAGCACACATCACAGTACACATCTATCCCAGCTCAGCACACAGCACAGCACACATCTATCCCAGCTCAGCACACAGTACATTACACATATATCACAGCTCAGCACACAGCACAGCACACATCTATCCCAGCTCAGCACACAGCACAGCACACATCTATCCAAGCTCAGCACACAGCACATCACACATATATCCCAGATCAGCACACATCACAGCACACATCTATCCCAACTCAGCACACAACACAGCACATATATATCCCAGCTCAGCACACATCACAGCACACATCTATCCCAGCTCAGCACACAGCACAGTACACATCTATCCCAGCTCAGCACAAAGCACAGCACACATATATCACAGATCAGCACACATCACATCACACATATATCCCAGCTCAGCACACATCACAGCACACATATATCCCAGCTCAGCACACATCACAGCACACATCTATCCCAGCTCAGCACACATCACAGCACACATCTATCCCAGCTCAACACACAGCACATCACACATCTATCACAGATCAGCACACAGCACAGCACACATCTATCCCAGCTCAGCACACAGCACAGTACACATATATCCAAGCTCAGCACACACCACAGCACACAAATATCCCAGCTCAGCACACATCACATCACACATCTATCCCAGCTCAGCACACAGCACAGCACACATCTATCCCATATCAGCACACAGCACAGCACACATATATCCCAGCTCAGCATACATCACAGCACACATTTATCCCATCTCAGCACACAGCACAGCACACATCTATCCCAGCTCAGCACACATTACACATATATCCCAGCTCAGCACACAGCACATCATACATATATCCCAGCTCAGCACACAGCACAGCACACATCTATCCCAGCTCAGCACACAGCACAGTATACATATATCCCAGTTCAGCACACAGCACAGCACACATCTATCCCAGATCAGCACACAGCACAGCACACATCTATCCCCGCTCAGCACACATCACAGCACAATTTATCCCAGCTCAGCACACAGCACAGTACACATCTATCCCAGCTCAGCACACATCACAGCACACATATATCCCAGCTCAGCACACAGCACAGTAAACATCTATCCCAGCTCAGCACACAGCACAGCACACATATATCCCAGCTCAGCACACCGCACAGCACACATCTATCCCAGCTCAGCACACAACACAGTACACATATATCCCAGCTCAGCACACAGCACATCACACATATATCCCAGCTCAGCACACAGAACAGCACACATCTATCCCAGCTCAGCACACAGCACAGTACATATATATCACAGCTCAGCACACAGCACAGTACACATCTATCCCAGCGCAGCACACAGCACAGCACACATCTATACCAGCTCAGCACACATCACAGCACACATCTATCCCAGCTCAGCACACGGCACAGCACACATCTATCCCAGCTCAGCACACATCACATTACACATATATCCCAGCTCAGCACACAGCACAGCACACATATATCCCAGCTCAGCACACCGCACAGCACACATCTATCCCAGCTCAGCACACATCACAGCACACATATATCCCAGCTCAGTACACAGCACATTACACATCTATCGCAGCTCAGCACACAGCACAGCACACATATATCCCAGCTCAGCACACAGCACAGCACATATCTATCCCAGCTCAGCACACATCACATTACAATCTATCCCAGCTCAGCACACAGCACAGTACACATCTATCTTAGCTCAGCACACATCACAGCACACATCTATCCCAGCTCAGCACACAGCACAGCACACATATATCGCAGCTCAGCACACAGCACATTACACATCTATCCCACCTCAGCACACAGCACAGCACACATCTATCCCACCTCAGCACACAGCACAGTACACATCTATCCCACCTCAGCACACAGCACAGCACACATATATCCCAGCTCAGCACATAGCACAGCACACATCTATCCCAGCTCAGCACAAACCACAGCACAACCTATCCCAGCTCAGCACACAGCACAGTACACATCTATCCCAGCTCAGCACACATCACAGTATACATCTATCCCAGCTCAGCACACAGCACATTACACATCTATCCCAGCTCAACACACCGCACAGTACATATCTATCCCAGCTCAGCACACAGCACAGTACACATCTATCCCAGCTCAGCACACAGCACAGCACACATTTATCCCAGCTCAGCACACATCATAGCACACATCTATCCCATCTCAGCACACATCACAGCACACATCTATCACAGCTCAGCACACATCACAGCACACATATATCACAGCTCAGCACACAGCACCGCACCCATCTATCCCAGCTCAGCGCACAACACAGCACACATCTATCCCAGCTCAGCGCACAGCACAGCACACATCTATCCCAGCTCAGCACACAGCACAGCACACATCTATCCCAGCTCAGCACACAGCACAGCACACATCTTTCCCAGCTCAGCACACATCACAGCACACATATATCCCAGCTCAGCACACAGCACAGCACACATCTATCCCAGATCAGCACACAGCACATCACACATCTATCCCAGCTAAGCACACAGCACATCACACATATATCCCAGCTCAGCACACAACACAGCACACATCTATCCCAGCTCAGCACACAGCACATCACACATATATCCCAGCTCAGCACACATCACAGCACACATCTATCCCAGCTCAGCACACATCACAGCACACATCTATCCCAGCTCAGCACACAGCACATTACACATCTATCCCAGCTCAGCACACCGCACAGCACACATATATCCCAGCTCAGCACACCGCACATTACACATCTATCCCAGCTCAGCACACAGCACAGCACACATATATCCTAGCTCAGCACACAGCACAGTATACATCTATCCCAGCTCAGCACACATCACAGCACACATATATCCCAGCTCAGCACACATCACAGTACACATCTATCCCAGCTCAGCACACAGCACAGCACACATATATCCCAGCTCAGCACACAGCACAACACACATCTATTCCAGCTCAGCACACAGCACAGTACACATATCCCAGCTCAGCACACAGCACAGCACACATATATCCCAGCTCAGCACACAGCACAGTACACATATGCCCAGCTCAGCACACATCACAGCATACATATCTATCCCAGCTCAGCACACAGCACAGTACACATCTATCCCAGCTCAGCACCCAGCACAGCACACATCTATCCCAGCTCAGCACACATCATAGCACACATATATCCCATCTCAGCACACAGCACAGCAAACATCTATCCCAGCTCAGCACACATCACAGCACACATCTATCACAGCTCAGCACACAGCACCGCACCCATCTATCCCAGCTCAGCGCACAACACAGCACACATCTATCCCAGCTCAGCGCACAGCACATCACACATCTATCCCAGCTCAGCACACAGCACAGCACACATATATCCCAGCTCATCACACAGCACAGCACACATCTATCCCAGCTCAGCACACAGCACATCACACATCTATTCCAGCTCAGCACACAGCACAGTACACATATATCCCAGCTCAGCACACATCACAGCATACATATATCCCAGCTCAGCACTCAGCACAGCACACATCTATCCCAGCTCAGCACACAGCACATTACACATCTATCCCAGCTCAGCACACATCACATCACACATATATCCCAGCTCAGCACACATCACAGCACACATATATCCCAGCTTAGCACACAGCACAGTACACATCTATCCCAGCTCAGCACACAGCACAGTACACATCTATCCCAGCTCAGCACACAGCACAGCACACATCTATCCCAGCTCAGCACACAGCACCGCACACATCTATCCCAGCTCAGCACACAGCACAACACACATCTATCCCAGCTCAGCACACAGCACAGCACACATCTATACCAGCTCAGCACACAGTACAGCACACATCTAGCACAGCTCAGCACACATCACAGCACACACCTATCCCAGCTCAGCGCACAGCACAGCACACATATATCCCAGCTCAGCACACATCACAGCACACATATATCCCAGCTCAGTACACAGCACAGCACACATCTATCCCAACTCAGCACACAGCACAGCACACATCTATCCTAGCTCAGCACACAGCACAGCACACATATATCCCAGCTCAGCACACAGCACAGCACACATCTATCCCAGCTCAGCACACAGCACAGTACACATATATCCCAGCTCAGCACACATCACAGCACACATCTATCCCATCTCAGCACACATCACATTACACATATCCCAGCTCAGCACACATCACAACACACATATCCCAGCTCAGCACACAGCACAGCACATATATATACCAACTCAGGACACAGCACAGTACACATCTATCCCAGCTCAGCACCAGCACATTACACATCTATCCCAGTTCAGCACACAGCACAGCACACATCTATCCCAGCTCAGCACACATCACAGCACACATATATCCCAGCTCAGCACACAGCACAGTACACATCTATCCCAGCTCAGCACACAGCACAGCACACATCTATCCCAGCTCAGCACACAGCACAGTACACATCTATTCCAGCTCAGCACACAGCACAGTACACATATATCCCAGCTCAGCACACATCACAGCATACATATATCCCAGCTCAGCACTCAACACAGCACACATCTATCCCAGCTCAGCACACAGCACATTACACATCTATCCCAGCTCAGCACACATCACATCACACATATATCCCAGCTCAGCACACATCACAGCACACATATATCCCAGCTCAGCACACATCACAGCACACATATATCCCAGCTCATCACAAAGCACAGCACACATCTATCCCAGCTCAGCACACATCACAGCACACATATATCCCAGCTCAGCACACAGCACATTACACATCTATCCCAGCTCAGCACACATCACATCACACATATATCCCAGCTCAGCACACAGCACAGCACACATATATCCCAGCTCAGCACACATCACAGCACACATATATCCCAGCTCAGCACACAGCACAGTACACATCTATCCCAGCTCAGCACACAGCACAGCACACATCTATCCCAGCTCAGCACACAGCACATTACACATCTATCCCAGCTCAGCACACATCACATCACACATATATCCCATCTCAGCACACAGCAGAGCACACATCTATCCCAGCACAGCACAGTACACATCTATCCCAGCTCAGCACACAGCACAGCACACATCTATCCCAGCTCAGCACACATCACATTACACATCTATCACAGCTCAGCACACAACACAGCACACATCTATCCCAGCTCAGCACACATCACAGCACACATCTATCCCAGCTCAGCACACAGCACAGTACACATCTATCCCAGCTCAGCACACAGCACAGCACACATATATACCAGCTCAGCACACATCACATCACAAACCTATCCCCGCTCAGCACACATCACAGCACAATCTATACCAGCTCAGCACACATCACAGCACACATATATCCCAGCTCAGCACACAGCACAGCACACATATATCCCAGCTCAGCACACAGCACAGCACAATCTATCCCAGCTCAACACACAGCACAGCACACATCTGTCCCAGCTCAGCACACAGCACAGCACACATCTATCCCAGCTCAGCACACAGCACAGTACACATCTATCCCAGCTCAGCACACATCACAGCACACATCTATCCCAGCTCAGCACACATCACATTACACATATATCACAGCTCATCACACATCACAGCACACATATATCCCAGCTCAGCACACAGCACAGTACACATCTATCCCAGCTCAGTACACATCACAGTACACATATATCCCAGCTCAGCACACAGCACAGCACACATCTATCCCAGCTCAGCACACAGCACAGCACACATCTATCCCAGCTCAGCACAGAGCACAGTACACATCTATCCCAGCTCAGCACACAGCACATCACACATCTATCCCAGCTCAGCACACATCACATTACACATCTATCCCAGCTCAGCACACAGCACAGCACACATATCCCAGCTCAGCACACAGCACAGCACGCATCTATCCCAGCTCCGCACACAGCACAGCACACATATATCCCAGCTCAGCACACAGCACAGCACACATCTATCCCAGCTCAGCACACAGCACATTACACATCTATCCCAGCTCAGCACACATCACAGCACACATATATCCCAGCTTAGCACACATCACAGCACACACATATCCCAGCTCAGCACACAGCACAGCACACATCTATCCCAGCTCAGCACACATCACAGTACATATCTATCCAAGCTCAGCACACAGCACAGTACACATCTATCCCAGCTCAGCACACAGCACAGCACACATCTATCCCAGCTCAGCACACACCATAGCACACATATATCCCAGCTCAGCACACAGCACAGCACACATCTATCCCAGCTCAGCACACATCACAGCACAACCTATCCCAGCTCAGCACACAGCACAGTACACATCTATCCCAGCTCAGCACACATCACAGCACACATCTATCCCAGCTCAACACACATAACAGCACATATATATCCCAGCTCAGCACACAGAACAGCACACATCTATCCCACATCAGCACACAGCACAGCATACATCTATCCCCGCTCAGCACACATCACAGCACAATCTATCCCAGCTCAGCACACATCACAGCACACATATATCCCAGCTCAGCACACAGCACAGCACACATCTATCCCAGCTCAACACACAGCACAGCACACATCTATCCCAGCTCAGCACACAGCACAGCACACATATATCCCAGCTCAGCACACAACACAGTATACATCTATCCCAGCTCAGCACACAGCACAACACAAATATATCCCAGCTCAGCACACATCACATTACACATATATCACAGCTAAGCACACAACACAGCACACATCTATCCCAGCTCAGCACACATCACAGCACACATCTATCCCAGCTCAGCACACAGCACAGTACACATCTATCCCAGCTCAGCACACAGCACATCACACATCTATACCAGCTCAGCACAAAGCACATCACAAACCTATCCCCGCTCAGCACACATCACAGCCCAATCTATCCCAGCTCAGCACACATCACAACACACATATCCCAGCTCAGCACACAGCACAGCACACATATATCCCAGCTCAGCACACAGCACAGCACACATCTATCCCAGCTCAACACACAGCACAGCACACATCTATCCCAGCTCAGCACACAGCACAGCACACATCTATCCCAGCTCAGCACACAGCACAGCACACATCTATCCCAGCTCAGCACACATCACAGCACACATATATCCCAGCTCAGCACACAGCAAAGCACACATCTATCCAAGTTCAGCACACAGCACATCACACATATATCCCAGCTAAGCACACAGCACATCACACATATATCCCAGCTCAGCACACAACACAGCACACATCTATCCCAGCTCAGCACACAGCACAGCACACATCTATCCCAGCTCAGCACACATCACAGTATACATCTATCCCAGCTCAGCACACAGCACAGCACACATCTATCCCAGCTCAGCACACAGCACATTACACATCTATCCCAGCTCAGCACACCGCACAGCACACATATATCCCAGCTCAGCACACCGCACATTACACATCTATCCCAGCTCAGCACACAGCACAGCACACATATATCCTAGCTCAGCACACAGCACAGTATACATCTATCCCAGCTCAGCACACATCACAGCACACATATATCCCAGCTCAGCACACATCACAGTACACATCTATCCCAGCTCAGCACACAGCACAGCACACATATATCCCAGCTCAGCACACAGCACAGCACACATCTATTCCAGCTCAGCACACAGCACAGTACACATATCCCAGCTCAGCACACAGCACAGCACACATATATCCCAGCTCAGCACACAGCACAGCACACATATATCCCAGCTCAGCACACAGCACAGTATATATCTATCCCAGCTCAGCACACAGCACAGTACACATCTATCCCAGCTCAGCACACAGCACAGCACACATCTATCCCAGCTCAGCACACATCATAGCACACATATATCCCATCTCAGCACACAGCACAGCAAACATCTATCCCAGCTCAGCACACATCACAGCACACATCTATCACAGCTCAGCACACAGCACCGCACCCATCTATCCCAGCTCAGCGCACAACACAGCACACATCTATCCCAGCTCAGCGCACAACACAGCACACATCTATCCCAGCTCAGCACACAGCACAGCACACATATATCCCAGCTCATCACACAGCACAGCACACATCTATCCCAGCTCAGCACACAGTACATCACACATCTATTCCAGCTCAGCGCACAGCACAGTACACATATATCCCAGCTCAGCACACATCACAGCATACATATATCCCAGCTCAGCACTCAGCACAGCACACATCTATCCCAGCTCAGCACACAGCACATTACACATCTATCCCAGCTCAGCACACATCACATCACACATATATCCCAGCTCAGCACATATCACAGCACACATCTATCCCAGCTTAGCACACAGCACAGTACACATCTATCCCAGCTCAGCACACAGCACAGTACACATCTATCCCAGCTCAGCACACAGCACAGCACACATCTATCCCAGCTCAGCACACAGCACCGCACACATATATCCCAGCTCAGCACACAGCACAACACACATCTATCCCAGCTCAGCACACAGCACAGCGCACATCTATACCAGCTCAGCACACAGCACAGCACACATCTAGCACAGCTCAGCACACATCACAGCACACACCTATCCCAGCTCAGCGCACAGCACAGCACACATATATCCCAGCTCAGCACACATCACAGCACACATATATCCCAGCTCAGTACACAGCACAGCACACATCTATCCCAACTCAGCACACAGCACAGCACACATCTATCCTAGCTCAGCACACAGCACAGCACACATATATCCCAGCTCAGCACACAGCACAGCACACATCTATCCCAGCTCAGCACACAGCACAGTACACATATATCCCAGCTCAGCACACATCACAGCACACATCTATCCCATCTCAGCACACATCACATTACACATATCCCAGCTCAGCACACAGCACAACACACATATCCCAGCTCAGCACACAGCACAGCACACATCTATCCCAGCTCAGCACACATCACATTACACATCTATCACAGCTCAGCACACAACACAGCACACATCTATCACAGCTCAGCACACATCACAGCACACATCTATCCCAGCTCAGCACACAGCACAGTACACATCTATCACAGCTCAGCACACAGCACAGCACACATATATACCAGCTCAGCACACATCACATCACAAACCTATCCCCGCTCAGCACACATCACAGCACAATCTATACCAGCTCAGCACACATCACAGCACACATATATCCCAGCTCAGCACACAGCACAGCACACATATATCCCAGCTCAGCACACAGCACAGCACACATCTATCCCAGCTCAACACACAGCACAGCACACATTTGTCCCAGCTCAGCACACAGCACAGCACACATCTATCCCAGCTCAGCACACAGCACAGTACACATCTATCCCAGCTCAGCACACATCACAGCACACATCTATCCCAGCTCAGCACACATCACATTACACATCTATCACAGCTCAGCACACATCACAGCACACATATATCCCAGCTCAGCACACAGCACAGTACACATCTATCCCAGCTCAGCACACATCACAGTACACATATATCCCAGCTCAGCACACAGCACAGCACACATCTATCCCAGATCAGCACACAGCACAGCACACATCTATCCCAGCTCAGCACAGAGCACAGTACACATCTATCCCAGCTCAGCACACAGCACATCACACATCTATCCCAGCTCAGCACACATCACATTACACATCTATCCCAGCTCAGCACACAGCACAGCACACATATCCCAGCTCAGCACACAGCACAGCACGCATCTATCCCAGCTCCGCACACAGCACAGCACACATATATCCCAGCTCAGCACACAGCACAGCACACATCTATCCCAGCTCAGCACACAGCACATTACACATCTATCCCAGCTCAGCACACATCACAGCACACATATATCCCAGCTCAGCACACATCACAGCACACACATATCCCAGCTCAGCACACAGCACAGCACACATCTATCCCAGCTCAGCACACATCACAGTACATATCTATCCAAGCTCAGCACACAGCACAGTACACATCTATCCCAGCTCAGCACACATCACAGCACACATCTATCCCAGCTCAGCACACACCATAGCACACATATATCCCAGCTCAGCACACAGCACAGCACACATCTATCCCAGCTCAGCACACATCACAGCACAACCTATCCCAGCTCAGCACACAGCACAGTACACATCTATCCCAGCTCAGCACACATCACAGCACACATCTATCCCAGCTCAACACACATAACAGCACATATATATCCCAGCTCAGCACACAGAACAGCACACATCTATCCCACATCAGCACACAGCACACATACATCTATCCCCGCTCAGCACACATCACAGCACAATCTATCCCAGCTCAGCACACAGCACAGCACACATATATCCCAGCTCAGCACACAGCACAGCACACATCTATCCCAGCTCAACACACAGCACAGCACACATCTATCCCAGCTCAGCACACAGCACAGCACACATCTATCCCAGCTCAGCACACAGCACAGTATACATCTATCCCAGCTCAGCACACAGCACAGCAGAAATCTATCCCAGCTCAGCACACATCACATTACACATATATCACAGCTCAGCACACAACACAGCACACATCTATCCCAGCTCAGCACACATCACAGCACACATCTATCCCAGCTCAGCACACAGCACAGTACACATCTATCCCAGCTCAGCACACAGCACAGCACACATCTATACCAGCTCAGCACACAGCACATCACAAACCTATCCCCGCTCAGCACACATCACAGCCCAATCTATCCCAGCTCAGCACACATCACAACACACATATCCCAGCTCAGCACACAGCACAGCACACATATATCCCAGCTCAGCACACAGCACAGCACTCATATATCCCAGCTCAACACACAGCACAGCACACATCTATCCCAGCTCAGCACACAGCACAGCACACATCTATCCCAGCTCAGCACACAGCACAGTACACATCTATCCCAGCTCAGCACACAACACAGCACACATCTATCCCAGCTCAGCACACGTCACATTACACATCTATCACAGCTCAGCACACATCACAGCACACATATATCCCAGCTCAGCACACAGCACAGTACACATCTATCCCAGCTCAGCACACATCACAGCACACATTTATCCCAGCTCAGCACACATCATATCACACATCTATCCCATCTCAGCACACAGCACAGCACACATATATCCCAGCTCAGCACACATCACAGCACACATATAGCACAGCTCAGCACACAGCACCGCACACATCTATCCCAGATCAGCACACAGCACAGCACACATCTATCCCAGCTCAGCACACAGCACAGCACACATATATCCCAGCTCAGCACACATCACAGAACACATATATCCCAGCTCAGCACACAGCACAGCACACATCTATCCCAGCTCAGCACACAGCACAGCACACATCTATCCCAGCCCAGCACACATCACAGTATACATCTATCCCAGCTCAGCACACAGCACAGCACACATCTCTCCCAGCTCAGCACACAGCACAGCACACATCTATCCCAGCTCAGCACACATCACAGTATACATCTATCCCAGCTCAGCACACAGCACAGCACACATCTATCCCACCTCAGCACACAGCACATTACACATCTATCCCAGCTCAGCACACCGCACAGCACACATATATCCCAGCTCAGCACACCGCACATTACACATCTATCCCAGCTCAGCACACAGCACAGCACACATATATCCTAGCTCAGCACACAGCACAGTATACATCTATCCCAGCTCAGCACACATCACAGCACACATATATCCCAGCTCAGCACACATCACAGTACACATCTATCCCAGCTCAGCACACAGCACAGCACACATATATCCCAGCTCAGCACACAGCACAGCACACATCTATTCCAGCTCAGCACACAGCACAGTACACATATCCCAGCTCAGCACACAGCACAGCACACATATATCCCAGCTCAGCACACAGCACAGCACACATATATCCCAGCTCAGCACACAGCACAGTATATATCTATCCCAGCTCAGCACACAGCACAGTACACATCTATCCCAGCTCAGCACACAGCACAGCACACATCTATCCCAGCTCAGCACACATCATAGCACACATATATCCCATCTCAGCACACAGCACAGCAAACATCTATCCCAGCTCAGCACACATCACAGCACACATCTATCACAGCTCAGCACACAGCACCGCACCCATCTATCCCAGCTCAGCGCACAACACAGCACACATCTATCCCAGCTCAGCGCACAACACAGCACACATCTATCCCAGCTCAGCACACAGCACAGCACACATATATCCCAGCTCATCACACAGCACAGCACACATCTATCCCAGCTCAGCACACAGTACATCACACATCTATTCCAGCTCAGCGCACAGCACAGTACACATATATCCCAGCTCAGCACACATCACAGCATACATATATCCCAGCTCAGCACTCAGCACAGCACACATCTATCCCAGCTCAGCACACAGCACATTACACATCTATCCCAGCTCAGCACACATCACATCACACATATATCCCAGCTCAGCACATATCACAGCACACATCTATCCCAGCTTAGCACACAGCACAGTACACATCTATCCCAGCTCAGCACACAGCACAGTACACATCTATCCCAGCTCAGCACACAGCACAGCACACATCTATCCCAGCTCAGCACACAGCACCGCACACATATATCCCAGCTCAGCACACAGCACAACACACATCTATCCCAGCTCAGCACACAGCACAGCGCACATCTATACCAGCTCAGCACACAGCACAGCACACATCTAGCACAGCTCAGCACACATCACAGCACACACCTATCCCAGCTCAGCGCACAGCACAGCACACATATATCCCAGCTCAGCACACATCACAGCACACATATATCCCAGCTCAGTACACAGCACAGCACACATCTATCCCAACTCAGCACACAGCACAGCACACATCTATCCTAGCTCAGCACACAGCACAGCACACATATATCCCAGCTCAGCACACAGCACAGCACACATCTATCCCAGCTCAGCACACAGCACAGTACACATATATCCCAGCTCAGCACACATCACAGCACACATCTATCCCATCTCAGCACACATCACATTACACATATCCCAGCTCAGCACACAGCACAACACACATATCCCAGCTCAGCACACAGCACAGCACACATCTATCCCAGCTCAGCACACATCACATTACACATCTATCACAGCTCAGCACACAACACAGCACACATCTATCACAGCTCAGCACACATCACAGCACACATCTATCCCAGCTCAGCACACAGCACAGTACACATCTATCACAGCTCAGCACACAGCACAGCACACATATATACCAGCTCAGCACACATCACATCACAAACCTATCCCCGCTCAGCACACATCACAGCACAATCTATACCAGCTCAGCACACATCACAGCACACATATATCCCAGCTCAGCACACAGCACAGCACACATATATCCCAGCTCAGCACACAGCACAGCACACATCTATCCCAGCTCAACACACAGCACAGCACACATTTGTCCCAGCTCAGCACACAGCACAGCACACATCTATCCCAGCTCAGCACACAGCACAGTACACATCTATCCCAGCTCAGCACACATCACAGCACACATCTATCCCAGCTCAGCACACATCACATTACACATCTATCACAGCTCAGCACACATCACAGCACACATATATCCCAGCTCAGCACACAGCACAGTACACATCTATCCCAGCTCAGCACACATCACAGTACACATATATCCCAGCTCAGCACACAGCACAGCACACATCTATCCCAGATCAGCACACAGCACAGCACACATCTATCCCAGCTCAGCACAGAGCACAGTACACATCTATCCCAGCTCAGCACACAGCACATCACACATCTATCCCAGCTCAGCACACATCACATTACACATCTATCCCAGCTCAGCACACAGCACAGCACACATATCCCAGCTCAGCACACAGCACAGCACGCATCTATCCCAGCTCCGCACACAGCACAGCACACATATATCCCAGCTCAGCACACAGCACAGCACACATCTATCCCAGCTCAGCACACAGCACATTACACATCTATCCCAGCTCAGCACACATCACAGCACACATATATCCCAGCTCAGCACACATCACAGCACACACATATCCCAGCTCAGCACACAGCACAGCACACATCTATCCCAGCTCAGCACACATCACAGTACATATCTATCCAAGCTCAGCACACAGCACAGTACACATCTATCCCAGCTCAGCACACATCACAGCACACATCTATCCCAGCTCAGCACACACCATAGCACACATATATCCCAGCTCAGCACACAGCACAGCACACATCTATCCCAGCTCAGCACACATCACAGCACAACCTATCCCAGCTCAGCACACAGCACAGTACACATCTATCCCAGCTCAGCACACATCACAGCACACATCTATCCCAGCTCAACACACATAACAGCACATATATATCCCAGCTCAGCACACAGAACAGCACACATCTATCCCACATCAGCACACAGCACACATACATCTATCCCCGCTCAGCACACATCACAGCACAATCTATCCCAGCTCAGCACACAGCACAGCACACATATATCCCAGCTCAGCACACAGCACAGCACACATCTATCCCAGCTCAACACACAGCACAGCACACATCTATCCCAGCTCAGCACACAGCACAGCACACATCTATCCCAGCTCAGCACACAGCACAGTATACATCTATCCCAGCTCAGCACACAGCACAGCAGAAATCTATCCCAGCTCAGCACACATCACATTACACATATATCACAGCTCAGCACACAACACAGCACACATCTATCCCAGCTCAGCACACATCACAGCACACATCTATCCCAGCTCAGCACACAGCACAGTACACATCTATCCCAGCTCAGCACACAGCACAGCACACATCTATACCAGCTCAGCACACAGCACATCACAAACCTATCCCCGCTCAGCACACATCACAGCCCAATCTATCCCAGCTCAGCACACATCACAACACACATATCCCAGCTCAGCACACAGCACAGCACACATATATCCCAGCTCAGCACACAGCACAGCACTCATATATCCCAGCTCAACACACAGCACAGCACACATCTATCCCAGCTCAGCACACAGCACAGCACACATCTATCCCAGCTCAGCACACAGCACAGTACACATCTATCCCAGCTCAGCACACAACACAGCACACATCTATCCCAGCTCAGCACACGTCACATTACACATCTATCACAGCTCAGCACACATCACAGCACACATATATCCCAGCTCAGCACACAGCACAGTACACATCTATCCCAGCTCAGCACACATCACAGCACACATTTATCCCAGCTCAGCACACATCATATCACACATCTATCCCATCTCAGCACACAGCACAGCACACATATATCCCAGCTCAGCACACATCACAGCACACATATAGCACAGCTCAGCACACAGCACCGCACACATCTATCCCAGATCAGCACACAGCACAGCACACATCTATCCCAGCTCAGCACACAGCACAGCACACATATATCCCAGCTCAGCACACATCACAGAACACATATATCCCAGCTCAGCACACAGCACAGCACACATCTATCCCAGCTCAGCACACAGCACAGCACACATCTATCCCAGCCCAGCACACATCACAGTATACATCTATCCCAGCTCAGCACACAGCACAGCACACATCTCTCCCAGCTCAGCACACAGCACAGCACACATCTATCCCAGCTCAGCACACATCACAGTATACATCTATCCCAGCTCAGCACACAGCACAGCACACATCTATCCCACCTCAGCACACAGCACATTACACATCTATCCCAGCTCAGCACACCGCACAGCACACATATATCCCAGCTCAGCACACCACACATTACACATCTATCCCAGCTCAGCACACAGCACAGCACACATATATCCTAGCTCAGCACACAGCACAGTATACATCTATCCCAGCTCAGCACACATCACAGCACACATATATTCCAGCTCAGCACACATCACAGTACACATCTATCCCAGCTCAGCACACAGCACAGCACACATATATCCCAGCTCAGTACACAGCACAGCACACATCTATTCCAGCTCAGCACACAGCACAGTACACATATCCCAGCTCAGCACACAGCACAGCACACATATATCCCAGCTCAGCACACAGCACAGCACACATCTATCCCAGCTCAGCACACCGCACAGTACATATCTATCCCAGCTCAGCACACAGCACAGTACACATCTATCCCAGCTCAGCACACAGCACAGCACACATCTATCCCAGCTCAGCACACATCATAGCACACATATATCCCATCTCAGCACACATCACAGCAAACATCTATCCCAGCTCAGCACACAGCACATTACACATCTATCCCAGCTCAGCACACATCACATCACACATATATCCCAGCTCAGCACACATCACAGCACACATCTATCCCAGCTTAGCACACAGCACAGTACACATCTATCCCAGCTCAGCACACAGCACAGTACACATATATCCCAGCTCAGCACACATCACAGCACACATATATCCCAGCTCATCACACAGCACAGTACACATCTATCCCAGCTCAGCACACAGCACAGTACACATCTATCCCAGCTCAGCACACAGCACAGCACACATTTATCCCAGCTCAGCACACAGCACCGCACACATCTATCCCAGCTCAGCACACAGCATAGCACACATCTATCCCAGCTCAGCACACAGCACAGCACACATCTATCCCAGCTCAGCACACAGCACAGCACACATCTAGCACAGCTCAGCACACATCACAGCACACACCTATCCCAGCTCAGCGCACAGCACAGCACACATCTATCCCAGCTCAGCACACATCACAGCACACATATATCCCAGCTCAGTACACAGCACAGCACACATATATCCCAACTCAGCACACAGCACAGCACACATCTATCCTAGCTCAGCACACAGCACAGCACACATCTATCCCAGCTCAGCACACAGCACAGCACACATCTATCCCAGCTCAGCACACAGCACAGTACACATATATCCCAGCTCAGCACACATCACAGCACACATCTATCCCATCTCAGCACACATCACATTACACATGTCCCAGCTCAGCACACAGCACAACACACATATCCCAGCTCAGCACACAGCACAGCACACATATATACCAGCTCAGGACACAGCACAGTACACATCTATCCCAGCTCAGCACCAGCACATTACACATCTATCCCAGCTCAGCACACAGCACAGCACACATATATCCCAGCTCAGCACACAGTACAGCACACATCTATCCCAGCTCAACACACATCACAGCACACATCTGTCCCAGCTCAGCACACAGCACAGCACACATCTATCCCAGCTCAGCACACAGCACAGTATACATCTATCCCAGTTCAGCACACAGCACAGCACACATCTATCCCAGCTCAGCACACATCACATTACACATCTATCACAGCTCAGCACACATCACAGCACACATATATCCCAGCTCAGCACACATCACAGTACACATCTATCCCAGCTCAGCACACAGCACAGTACACATATATCCCAGCTCAGCACACAGCACAGCACACATCTATCTTAGCTCAGCACACAGCACAGCACACATCTATCCCAGCTCAGCACACAGCACATTACACATCTATCCCAGCTCAGCACACAGCACAGCACACATCTATCCCAGCTCAGCACACAGCACATTACACATCTATCCCAGCTCAGCACACAGCACAGCACACATCTATCCTAGCTCAGCACACAGCACAGTACACATATATCCCAGCTCAGCATACATCACAGCACACATATATCCCAGCTCAGCACACATCACAGCACACATATATCCCAGCTCAGCACACAGCACAGCACACATCTATCCCAGCTCAGCACACATCACAGTATACATCTATCCCAGCTCAGCACACATCACAGCACACATCTATCCCAGCTCAGCACACATCACATTACACATCTATCCCAACTCAACACACCGCACAGTACATATCTATCCCAGCTCAGCACACAGCACAGTACACATCTATCCCAGCTCAGCACACAGCACAGCACACATTTATCCCAGCTCAGCACACATCATAGCACACATCTATCCCATCTCAGCACACAGCACAGCATACATCTATCCCAGCTCAGCACACATCACAGCACACATATATCACAGCTCAGCACACAGCACCGCACCCATCTATCCCAGCTCAGCGCACAACACAGCACAATCTATCCCAGGTCAGCGCACAGCACAGCACACATCTATCCCAGCTCAGCACACAGCACAGCACACATCTATCCCAGCTCAGCACACAGCACAGCACACATCTATCCCAGCTCAGCACACATCACAGCACACATATATCCCAGCTCAGCACACAGCAAAGCACACATCTATCCCAGCTCAGCACACAGCACATCACACATCTATCCCAGCTAAGCACACAGCACATCACACATATATCCCAGCTCAGCACACAACACAGCACACATCTATCCCAGCTCAGCACACAGCACAGCACACATCTATCCCAGCTCAGCACACATCACAGTATACATCTATCCCAGCTCAGCACACAGCACAGCACACATCTATCCCAGCTCAGCACACAGCACATTACACATCTATCCCAGCTCAGCACACCGCACAGCACACATATATCCCAGCTCAGCACACCGCACATTATACATCTATCCCAGCTCAGCACACAGCACAGCACACATATATCCTAGCTCAGCACACAGCACAGTATACATCTATCCCAGCTCAGCACACATCACAGCACACATATATCCCAGTTCAGCACACATCCCAGTACACATCTATCCCAGCTCAGCACACAGCACAGCACACATATATCCCAGCTCAGCACACAGCACAGCACACATATATCACAGCTCAGCACACAGCACCGCACCCATCTATCCCAGCTCAGCGCACAACACAGCACACATCTATCCCAGCTCAGCACACATCATAGCACACATATATCCCATCTCAGCACACAGCACAGCAAACATCTATCCCAGCTCAGCACACATCACAGACCACATCTATCACAGCTCAGCACACATCACCGCACCCATCTATCCCAGCTCAGCGCACAACACAGCACACATCTATCCCAGCTCAGCGCACATCACAGCACACATCTATCCCAGCTCAGCACACAGCACAGCACACATATATCCCAGCTCATCACACAGCACAGCACACATCTATCCCAGCTCAGCACACAGCACATCACACATCTATTCCAGCTCAGCACACAGCACAGTACACATATATCCCAGCTCAGCACACATCACAGCATACATATATCCCAGCTCAGCACTCAGCACAGCACACATCTATCCCAGCTCAGCACACAGCACATTACACATCTATCCCAGCTCAGCACACATCACATCACACATATATCCCAGCTCAGCACACATCACAGCATACATCTATCCCAGCTTAGCACACAGCACAGTACACATCTATCCCAGCTCAGCAGATAGCACAGTACACATCTATCCCAGCTCAGCACACATCACAGCACACATATATCCCAGCTCAGCACACAGCACAGTACACATCTATCCCAGCTCAGCACACAGTACAGTACACATCTATCCCAGCTCAGCACACAGCACAGCACACATCTATCCCAGCTCAGCACACAGCACCGCACACATCTATCCCAGCTCAGCACACAGCACAACACACATCTATCCCAGCTCAGCACACAGCACAGCACACATCTATACCAGCTCAGCACACAGCACAGCACACATCTAGCACAGCTCAGCACACATCACAGCACACACCTATCCCAGCTCAGCGCACAGCACAGCACACATATATCCCAGCTCAGCACACATCACAGCACACATATATCCCAGCTCAGTACACAGCACAGCACACATCTATCCCAACTCAGCACACAGCACAGCACACATCTATCCTAGCTCAGCACACAGCACAGCACAAATATATCCCAGCTCAGCACACAGCACAGCACACATCTATCCCAGCTCAGCACACAGCACAGTACACATATATCACAGCTCAGCACACATCACAGCACACATCTATCCCATCTCAGCACACATCACATTACACATATCCCAGCTCAGCACACATCACAGCACACATATATCCCAGCTCATCACAAAGCACAGCACACATCTATCCCAGCTCAGCACACAGCAGAGCACACATCTATCCCAGCTCAGCACACAGCACAGTACACATCTATCCCAGCTCAGCACACAGCACAGCACACATCTATCCCAGCTCAGCACACATCACATTACACATCTATCACAGCTCAGCACACAACACAGCACACATCTATCCCAGCTCAGCACACATCACAGCACACATCTATCACAGCTCAGCACACAGCACAGTACACATCTATCCCAGCTCAGCACACATCACAGCACACATCTATCCCAGCTCAGCACACATCATAGCACACATCTATCCCATCTCAGCACACAGCACAGCATACATCTATCCCAGCTCAGCACACATCACAGCACACATATATCACAGCTCAGCACACAGCACCGCACCCATCTATCCCAGCTCAGCGCACAACACAGCACAATCTATCCCAGCTCAGCGCACAGCACAGCACACATCTATCCCAGCTCAGCACACAGCACAGCACACATCTATCCCAGATCAGCACACAGCACAGCACACATCTATCCCAGCTCAGCACACATCACAGCACACATCTATCCCAGCTCAGCACACAGCACAGCACACATCTATCCCAGCTCAGCACACATCACAGTATACATCTATCCCAGATCAGCACACAGCACAGTACACATCTATCCCAGCTCAGCACACAGCACATTACACATCTATCCCAGCTCAGCACACCGCACAGCACACATATATCCCAGCTCAGCACACCGCACATTACACATCTATCCCAGCTCAGCACACAGCACAGCACACATATATCCTAGCTCAGCACACAACACAGTATACATCTATCCCAGCTCAGCACACATCACAGCACACATATATACCAGCTCAGCACACATCACAGTACACATCTATCCCAGCTCAGCACACAGCACAGCACACATATATCCCAGCTCAGCACACATCACATTACACATCTATCCCAGCTCAGCACACAGCACAGCACACATATCCCAGCTCAGCACACAGCACAGCACGCATCTATCCCAGCTCCGCACACAGCACAGCACACATATATCCCAGCTCAGCACACAGCACAACACACATCTATCCCAGCTCAGCACACAGCACATTACACATCTATCCCAGCTCAGCACACATCACAGCACACATATATCCCAGCTCAGCACACATCACAGCACACACATATCCCAGCTCAGCACACATCACAGCACACATCTATCCCAGCTCAGCACACATCACAGTACATATCTATCCAAGCTCAGCACACAGCACAGTACACATCTATCCCAGCTCAGCACACAGCACAGCACACATCTATCCCAGCTCAGCACACATCACAGACCACATCTATCCCAGCTCAGCACACAGCACAGCACACATCTATCCCAGCTCAGCACACATCACAGCACAACCTATCCCAGCTCAGCACACAGCACAGTACACATCTATCCCAGCTCAGCACACATCACAGCACACATCTATCCCAGCTCAACACACATAACAGCACATATATATCCCAGCTCAGCACACAGAACAGCACACATCTATCCCACATCAGCACACAGCACAGCATACATCTATCCCCGCTCAGCACACATCACAGCACAATCTATCCCAGCTCAGCACACAGCACAGCACACATATATCCCAGCTCAGCACACAGCACAGCACACATCTATCCCAGCTCAACACACAGCACAGCACACATCTATCCCAGCTCAGCACACAGCACAGCACACATCTATCCCAGATCAGCACACAGCACAGTATACATCTATCCCAGCTCAGCACACAGCACAGCACAAATCTATCCCAGCTCAGCACACATCACATTACACATATATCACAGCTCAGCACACAACACAGCACACATCTATCCCAGCTCAGCACACATCACAGCACACATCTATCCCAGCTCAGCACACAGCACAGTACACATCTATCCCAGCTCAGCACACAGCACAGCACACATCTATACCAGCTCAGCACACAGCACATCACAAACCTATCCCCGCTCAGCACACATCACAGCCCAATCTATCCCAGCTCAGCACACATCACAACACACATATCCCAGCTCAGCACACAGCACAGCACACATATATCCCAGCTCAGCACACAGCACAGCACAAATATATCCCAGCTCAACACACAGCACAGCACACATCTATCCCAGTTCAGCACACAGCACAGCACACATCTATCCCAGCTCAGCACACAGCACAGTACACATCTATCCCAGCTCAGCACACAGCACAGCACACATCTATCCCAGCTCAGCACACGTCACATTACACATCTATCACAGCTCAGCACACATCACAGCACACATATATCCCAGCTCAGCACACAGCACAGTACACATCTATCCCAGCTCAGCACACAGCACAGCACAATATATCCCAGCTCAGCGCACAGCACAGCACACATCTATCCCAGCTCAGCACACAGCACAGCACACATCTATCCCAGCTCAGCACACAGCACAGCACACATCTATCCCAGCTCAGCACACAGCACAGCACACATCTATCCCAGCTCAGCACACAGCACAGTACACATCTATCCCAGCTCAGCACACAGCACATTACACATCTATCCCAGCTCAACACACCGCACAGTACATATCTATCCCAGCTCAGCACACAGCACAGTACACATCTATCCCAGCTCAGCACACAGCACAGCACACATTTATCCCAGCTCAGCACACATCATAGCACACATCTATCCCATCTCAGCACACAGCACAGCACACATATATCCCAGCTCAGCACACATCACAGCACACATATATCACAGCTCAGCACACAGCACCGCACCCATCTATCCCAGCTCAGCGCACAACACAGCACAATCTATCCCAGCTCAGCGCACAGCACAGCACACATCTATCCAGGTTCAGCACACAGCACAGCACACATCTATACCAGCTCAGCACACAGCACATCACAAACCTATCCCCGCTCAGCACACATCACAGCCCAATCTATCCCAGCTCAGCACACATCACAACACACATATCCCAGCTCAGCACACAGCACAGCACACATATATCCCAGCTCAGCACACAGCACAGCACAAATATATCCCAGCTCAACACACAGCACAGCACACATCTATCCCAGCTCAGCACACAGCACAGCACACATCTATCCCAGCTCAGCACACAGCACAGTACACATCTATCCTAGCTCAGCACACAGCACAGCACACATCTATCCCAGCTCAGCACACGTCACATTACACATCTATCACAGCTCAGCACACATCACAGCACACATATATCCCAGCTCAGCACACAGCACAGTACACATCTATCCCAGCTCAGCACACAGCACAGTACACATATCCCAGCTCAGCACACAGCACAGCACACATCTATCCCAGCTCAGCACACATCACAGCACACATCTATCCCAGCTCAGCACACAGCACAGTACACATCTATCCCAGCTCAGCACACAGCACATTACACATCTATCCCAGCTCAACACACCGCACAGTACATATCTATCCCAGCTCAGCACACAGCACAGTACACATCTATCCCAGCTCAGCACACAGCACAGCACACATTTATCCCAGCTCAGCACACATCATAGCACACATCTATCCCATCTCAGCACACAGCACAGCACACATATATCCCAGCTCAGCACACATCACAGCACACATATATCACAGCTCAGCACACAGCACCGCACCCATCTATCCCAGCTCAGCACACAACACAGCACAATCTATCCCAGCTCAGCGCACAGCACAGCACACATCTATCCCAGATCAGCACACAGCACAGCACACATCTATCCCAGCTCAGCACACCGCACAGCACACATATATCCCAGCTCAGCACACATCACAGCACACATATATCCCAGCTCAGCACACAGCACAGCACACATCTATCCCAGCTCAGCACACAGCACAGCACACATCTATCCCAGCTCAGCACACATCACAGTATACATCTATCCCAGCTCAGCACACAGCACAGCACACATCTATCCCAGCTCAGCACACAGCACAGCACACATCTATCCCAGCTCAGCACACATCACAGTATACATCTATCCCAGCTCAGCACACAGCACAGCACACATCTATCCCAGCTCAGCACACAGCACATTACACATCTATCCCAGCTCAGCACACCGCACAGCACACATTTATCCCAGCTCAGCACACCACACATTACACATCTATCCCAGCTCAGCACACAGCACAGCACACATATATCCTAGCTCAGCACACAGCACAGTATACATATATCCCAGCTCAGCACACATCACAGCACACATATATCCCAGCTCAGCACACATCACAGTATACATCTATCCCAGCTCAGCACACAGCACAGCACACATATATCCCAGCTCAGCACACAGCACATTACACATATATCCCAGCTCAGCACACCGCACAGCACACATATATCCCAGCTCAGCACACCGCACATTACACATCTATCCCAGCTCAGCACACAGCACAGCACACATATATCCTAGCTCAGCACACAGCACAGTATACATCTATCCCAGCTCAGCACACATCACAGCACACATACATACCAGCTCAGCACACATCACAGTACACATCTATCCCAGCTGAGCACACAGCACAGCACACATATATCCCAGCTCAGCACACATCACATTACACATCTATCCCAGCTCAGCACACAGCACAGCACACATATCCCAGCTCAGCACACAGCACAGCACGCATCTATCCCAGCTCCGCACACAGCACAGCACACATATATCCCAGCTCAGCACACAGCACAACACACATCTATCCCAGCTCAGCACACAGCACATTACACATCTATCCCAGCTCAGCACACATCACAGCACACATATATCCCAGCTCAGCACACATCACAGCACACACATATCCCAGCTCAGCACACAGCACAGCACACATCTATCCCAGCTCAGCACACATCACAGTACATATCTATCCAAGCTCAGCACACAGCACAGTACACATCTATCCCAGCTCAGCACACATCACAGCACACATCTATCCCAGCTCAGCACACACCATAGCACACATATATCCCAGCTCAGCACACAGCACAGCACACATCTATCCCAACTCAGCACACATCACAGCACAACCTATCCCAGCTCAGCACACAGCACAGTACACATCTATCCCAGCTCAGCACACATCACAGCACACATCTATCCCAGCTCAACACACATAACAGCACATATATATCCCAGCTCAGCACACAGAACAGCACACATCTATCCCACATCAGCACACAGCACAGCATACATCTATCCCCGGTCAGCACACATCACAGCACAATCTATCCCAGCTCAGCACACAGCACAGCACACATATATCCCAGCTCAGCACACAGCACAGCACACATCTATCCCAGCTCAACACACAGCACAGCACACATCTATCCCAGCTCAGCACACAGCACAGCACACATCTATCCCAGCTCAGCACACAGCACAGTATACATCTATCCCAGCTCAGCACACAGCACAGCAGAAATCTATCCCAGCTCAGCACACATCACATTACACATATATCACAGCTCAGCACACAACACAGCACACATCTATCCCAGCTCAGCACACATCACAGCACACATCTATCCCAGCTCAGCACACAGCACAGTACACATCTATCCCAGCTCAGCACACAGCACAGCACACATCTATACCAGCTCAGCACACAGCACATCACAAACCTATCCCCGCTCAGCACACATCACAGCCCAATCTATCCCAGCTCAGCACACATCACAACACACATATCCCAGCTCAGCACACAGCACAGCACACATATATCCCAGCTCAGCACACAGCACAGCACAAATATATCCCAGCTCAACACACAGCACAGCACACATCTATCCCAGCTCAGCACACAGCACAGCACACATCTATCCCAGCTCAGCACACAGCACAGTACACATCTATCCCAGCTCAGCACACAGCACAGCACACATCTATCCCAGCTCAGCACACGTCACATTACACATCTATCACAGCTCAGCACACATCACAGCACACATATATCCCAGCTCAGCACACAGCACAGTACACATCTATCCCAGCTCAGCACACAGCACAGTACACATATATCCCAGCTCAGCACACAGCACAGCACACATCTATCCCAGCTCAGCACACAGCACAGCACACATCTATCCCAGCTCAGCACACAGCACAGTACACATCTATCCCAGCTCAGCACACAGCACATTACACATCTATCCCAGCTCAACACACCGCACAGTACATATCTATCCCAGCTCAGCACACAGCACAGTACACATCTATCCCAGCTCAGCACACAGCACAGCACACATTTATCCCAGCTCAGCACACATCATAGCACACATCTATCCCATCTCAGCACACAGCACAGCACACATATATCCCAGCTCAGCACACATCACAGCACACATATACCACAGCTCAGCACACAGCACCGCACCCATCTATCCCAGCTCAGCGCACAACACAGCACAATCTATCCCAGCTCAGCGCACAGCACAGCACACATCTATCCCAGCTCAGCACACAGCACAGCACACATCTATCCCAGCTCAGCACACAGCACATTACACATCTATCCCAGCTCAGCACACCGCACAGCACACATATATCCCAGCTCAGCACACCGCACATTACACATCTATCCCAGCTCAGCACACAGCACAGCACACATATATCCTAGCTCAGCACACAGCACAGTATACATCTATCCCAGCTCAGCACACATCACAGCACACATATATACCAGCTCAGCACACATCACAGTACACATCTATCCCAGCTCAGCACACAGCACAGCACACATATATCCCAGCTCAGCACACATCACATTACACATCTATCCCAGCTCAGCACACAGCACAGCACACATATCCCAGCTCAGCACACATCACAGCACGCATCTATCCCAGCTCCGCACACAGCACAGCACACATATATCCCAGCTCAGCACACATCACAACACACATCTATCCCAGCTCAGCACACAGCACATTACACATCTATCCCAGCTCAGCACACATCACAGCACACATATATCCCAGCTCAGCACACATCACAGCACACATATATCCCAGCTCAGCACACAGCACAGCACACATCTATCCCAGCTCAGCACACATCACAGTACATATCTATCCAAGCTCAGCACACAGCACAGTACACATCTATCCCAGCTCAGCACACAGCACAGCACACATCTATCCCAGCTCAGCACACACCAGAGCACACATATATCCCAGCTCAGCACACAGCACAGCACACATCTATCCCAGCTCAGCACACATCACAGCACAACCTATCCCAGCTCAGCACACAGCACAGTACACATCTATCCCAGCTTAGCACACATCACAGCACACATCTATCCCAGCTCAACACACATAACAGCACATATATATCCCAGCTCAGCACACAGAACAGCACACATCTATCCCACATCAGCACACAGCACAGCATACATCTATCCCCGCTCAGCACACATCACAGCACAATCTATCCCAGCTCAGCACACAGCACAGCACACATATATCCCAGCTCAGCACACAGCACAGCACACATCTATCCCAGCTCAACACACAGCACAGCACACATCTATCCCAGCTCAGCACACAGCACAGCACACATATATCCCAGCTCAGCACACAGCACAGTATACATCTATCCCAGCTCAGCACACAGCACAGCACAAATATATCCCAGCTCAGCACACATCACATTACACATATATCACAGCTCAGCACACAACACAGCACACATCTATCCCAGCTCAGCACACATCACAGCACACATCTATCCCAGCTCAGCACACAGCACAGTACACATCTATCCCAGCTCAGCACACAGCACAGCACACATCTATACCAGCTCAGCACACAGCACATCACAAACCTATCCCCGCTCAGCACACATCACAGCCCAATCTATCCCAGCTCAGCACACATCACAACACACATATCCCAGCTCAGTACACAGCACAGCACACATCTATCCCAACTCAACACACAGCACAGCACACATCTATCCTAGCTCAGCACACAGCACAGCACACATATATCCCAGCTCAGCACACAGCACAGCACACATCTATCCCAGCTCAGCACACATCACATTACACATATCCCAGCTCAGCACACAGCACAACACACATATCCCAGCTCAGCACACAGCACAGCACACATATATACCAGCTCAGGACACAGCACAGTACACATCTATCCCAGCTCAGCACCAGCACATTACACATATATCCCAGTTCAGCACACAGCACAGCACACATCTATCCCAGCTCAGCACACATCACAGCACATATCTATCCCAGCTCAGCACACAGCACAGTACACATCTATCCCAGCTCAGCACACAGCACAGCACACATCTATCCCAGCTCAGCACACAGCACAGTACACATCTATTCCAGCTCAGCACACAGCACAGCACACATCTATACCAGCTCAGCACACAGCACATTACACATCTATCCCAGCTCAGCACACAGCACAGCACACATCTATCCCAGCTCAGCACCCAGCACATTACACATCTATCCAGCTCAGCACACAGCACAGCACACATCTATCCCAGCTCAGCACACAGCACAGTACACATCTATCCCAGCTCAGCACACATCACAGCACACATCTATCCCAGCTCAGCACACATCACAGCACACATATATCCCAGCTCAGCACACAGCACATTACACATCTATCCCAGCTCAGCACACATCACATCACACATATATCCCAGCTCAGCACACAACACAGCACACATCTATCCCAGCTCAGCACACATCACAGCACACATATATCCCAGCTCAGCACACAGCACAGTACACATCTATCCCAGCTCAGTACACAGCAAAGCACACATCTATCCCAGCTCAGCACACAGCACATTACACATATATCCCGGCTCAGCACACATCACAGCACACATATATCCCAGCTGTTCACACAGCACAGCACACATCTATCCCAGCTCAGCACACATCACAGCACACATATATCCCAGCTCAGCACACAGCACATTACACATCTATCCCAGCTCAGCACACATCACAGCACACATATATACCAGCTCAGCACACAGCACAGTACACATCTATCCCAGCTCAGCACACAGCACATTACACATCTATCCCAGCTCAGCACACAGCACAGCACACATCTATCCCAGCTCAGCACACAGCACAGCACACATCTATCCCAGCTCAGCACACGGCACAGTACACATCTATCCCAGCTCAGCACACAGCACAGCACACATCTATCCCAGCTCAGCACACAGCACATTACACATCTATCCCAGCTCAGCGCACAGCACAGCACACATCTATCCCAGCTCAGCACCCAGCACATTACACATCTATCCCAGCTCAGCACACAGCACAGCACACATCTATCCCAGATCAGCACACAGCACAGTACACATATATCCCAGCTCAGCACACATCACAGCACACATATATCCCAGCTCAGCACACAGCGCAGTACACATCTATCCCAGCTCAGCACACATCACAGCACACATATATCCCAGCTCAGCACACAGCACATTACACATCTATCCCAGCTCAGCACACATCATATCACACATATATCCCAGCTCAGCACACAGCACAGCACACATATATCCCAGCTCAGCACACAGCACATAACACATATATCCCAGCTCAGCACACAGCACAGTACACATCTATCCCAGCTTAGCACACAGCACAGTACACATCTATCCCAGCTCAGCACACAGCACATCACACATCTATCCCAGCTCAGCACACATCACATTACACATCTATCCCAGCTCAGCACACAGCACAGCACACATATCCCAGCTTAGCACACATCACAGCACACATCTATCCCAGCTCCGCACATAGCACAGCACACATATATCCCAGCTCAGCACACAGCACATCACACATCTATCCCAGCTAAGCACACAGCACATCACACATATATCCCAGCTCAGCACACAACACAGCACACATCTATCCCAGCTCAGCACACAGCACAGCACACATCTATCCCAGCTCAGCACACATCACAGTATACATCTATCCCAGCTCAGCACACAGCACAGCACACATCTATCCCAGCTCAGCACACAGCACATTACACATCTATCCCAGCTCAGCACACCGCACAGCACACATATATCCCAGCTCAGCACACCGCACATTACACATCTATCCCAGCTCAGCACACAGCACAGCACACATATATCCTAGCTCAGCACACAGCACAGTATACATCTATCCCAGCTCAGCACACAGCACAGCACACATCTATACCAGCTCAGCACACAGCACATCACAAACCTATCCCCGCTCAGCACACATCACAGCCCAATCTATCCCAGCTCAGCACACATCACAACACACATATCCCAGCTCAGTACACAGCACAGCACACATCTATCCCAACTCAACACACAGCACAGCACACATCTATCCTAGCTCAGCACACAGCACAGCACACATATATCCCAGCTCAGCACACAGCACAGCACACATCTATCCCAGCTCAGCACACATCACATTACACATATCCCAGCTCAGCACACAGCACAACACACATATCCCAGCTCAGCACACAGCACAGCACACATATATACCAGCTCAGGACACAGCACAGTACACATCTATCCCAGCTCAGCACCAGCACATTACACATATATCCCAGTTCAGCACACAGCACAGCACACATCTATCCCAGCTCAGCACACATCACAGCACATATCTATCCCAGCTCAGCACACAGCACAGTACACATCTATCCCAGCTCAGCACACAGCACAGCACACATCTATCCCAGCTCAGCACACAGCACAGTACACATCTATTCCAGCTCAGCACACAGCACAGCACACATCTATACCAGCTCAGCACACAGCACATTACACATCTATCCCAGCTCAGCACACAGCACAGCACACATCTATCCCAGCTCAGCACCCAGCACATTACACATCTATCCAGCTCAGCACACAGCACAGCACACATCTATCCCAGCTCAGCACACAGCACAGTACACATCTATCCCAGCTCAGCACACATCACAGCACACATCTATCCCAGCTCAGCACACATCACAGCACACATATATCCCAGCTCAGCACACAGCACATTACACATCTATCCCAGCTCAGCACACATCACATCACACATATATCCCAGCTCAGCACACAACACAGCACACATCTATCCCAGCTCAGCACACATCACAGCACACATATATCCCAGCTCAGCACACAGCACAGTACACATCTATCCCAGCTCAGTACACAGCAAAGCACACATCTATCCCAGCTCAGCACACAGCACATTACACATATATCCCGGCTCAGCACACATCACAGCACACATATATCCCAGCTCATCACACAGCACAGCACACATCTATCCCAGCTCAGCACACATCACAGCACACATATATCCCAGCTCAGCACACAGCACATTACACATCTATCCCAGCTCAGCACACATCACAACACACATATATACCAGCTCAGCACACAGCACAGTACACATCTATCCCAGCTCAGCACACAGCACATTACACATCTATCCCAGCTCAGCACACAGCACAGCACACATCTATCCCAGCTCAGCACACAGCACATCACACATCTATCCCAGCTCAGCACACGGCACAGTACACATCTATCCCAGCTCAGCACACAGCACAGCACACATCTATCCCAGCTCAGCACACAGCACATTACACATCTATCCCAGCTCAGCGCACAGCACAGCACACATCTATCCCAGCTCAGCACCCAGCACATTACACATCTATCCCAGCTCAGCACACAGCACAGCACACATCTATCCCAGATCAGCACACAGCACAGTACACATATATCCCAGCTCAGCACACATCACAGCACACATATATCCCAGCTCAGCACACAGCGCAGTACACATCTATCCCAGCTCAGCACACATCACAGCACACATATATCCCAGCTCAGCACACAGCACATTACACATCTATCCCAGCTCAGCACACATCATATCACACATATATCCCAGCTCAGCACACAGCACAGCACACATATATCCCAGCTCAGCACACAGCACATCACACATATATCCCAGCTCAGCACACAGCACAGTACACATCTATCCCAGCTTAGCACACAGCACAGTACACATCTATCCCAGCTCAGCACACAGCACATCACACATCTATCCCAGCTCAGCACACATCACATTACACATCTATCCCAGCTCAGCACACAGCACAGCACACATATCCCAGCTTAGCACACATCACAGCACACATCTATCCCAGCTCCGCACATAGCACAGCACACATATATCCCAGCTCAGCACACAGCACAGTACACATCTATCTCAGCTCAGCACACATCACAGCACACATATATCCCAGCTCAGCACACATCACAGCACACATATATCCCAGCTCAGCACACAGCACAGCACATATCTATCCCAGCTCAACACACAGCACATTACACATCTATCCCAGCTCAGCACACAGCACATCACACATATATCTCAGCTCAGCACACAACACAGTACACATCTATCCCAGCTCAGCACACAGCACAGCATACATCTATCCCAGCTCAGCACACATCACAGTATACATCTATCCCAGCTCAGCACACAGCACACATCTATCCCAGCTCAGCACACAGCACATTACACATCTATCCCAGCTCAGCACACAGCACAGCACACATCTATCCCAGCTCAGCACACAGCACATTACACATCTATCCCAGCTCAGCACACAGCACAGCACACATCTATCCTAGCTCAGCACACATCACAGTACACATCTATCACAGCTCAGCACACATCACAGTACACATATATCCCAGCTCAGCACACAGCACAGCACACATCTATCCCAGCTCAGCACACAGCACAGCACACATCTATCCCAGCTCAGCACACAGCACATCACACATCTATCCCAGCTCAGCACACATCACAGAACACATATATCCCAGCTCAGCACACAGCACAGCACACATCTATCCCAGCTCAGCACACAGCACATCACACATCTATCCCAGCTAAGCACACAGCACATCACACATATATCCCAGCTCAGCACACAACACAGCACACATCTATCCCAGCTCAGCACACATCACAGCACACATCTATCCCAGCTCAGCACACAGCACAGCACACATCTATCCCAGCTCAGCACACAGCACAGCACACATCTAGCACAGCTCAGCACACAGCACAGCACACACCTATCCCAGCTCAGCGCACAGCACAGCACACATCTATCCCAGCTCAGCACACATCACAGCACACATATATCCCAGCTCAGCACACAGCACATTACACATCTATCCCAGCTCAGCACACAGCACATCACACATCTATCCCAGCTAAGCACACAGCACATCACACATATATCCCAGCTCAGCACACAACACAGCACACATCTATCCCAGCGCAGCACACATCACAGCACACATATATCCCAGCTCAGCACACAGCACAGCACACATATATCCCATCTCAACACACAGCACAGCACACATCTATCCCAGCTCAGCACACAGCACAGCACACATCTATCCCAGCTCAGCACACAGCACAGTACACATCTATCCCAGCTCAGCACACAGCACAGCATACATCTATCCCAGCTCAGCACACGTCACATTACACATCTATCACAGCTCAGCACACATCACAGCACACATATATCCCAGCTCAGCACACAGCACAGTACACATCTATCCCAGCTCAGCACACAGCACAGTACACATATATCCCAGCTCAGCACACATCACAGCACACATCTATACCAGCTCAGCACACAGCACAGCACACATCTATCCCAGCTCAGCACACAGCACAGTACACATCTATCCCAGCTCAGCACACAGCACATCACACATCTATCCCAGCTCAGCACACAACACAGCACACATCTATCCCACCTCAGCACACAGCACAGCACACATCTATCCCAGCTCAGCACAGAGCACATCACACATCTATCCCAGCTCAGCACACATCACAGAACACATATATCCCAGCTCAGCACACAGCACAGCACACATCTATCCCAGCTCAGCACACAGCACATCACACATCTATCCCAGCTAAGCACACAGCACATCACACATATATCCCAGCTCAGCACACAACACAGCACACATCTATCCCAGCTCAGCACACATCACAGCACACATCTATCCCAGCTCAGCACACAGCACAGCACACATCTATCCCAGCTCAGCACACAGCACAGCACACATCTATCCCAGCTCAGCACACAGCACAGTACACATCTATTCCAGCTCAGCACACAGCACAGCACACATCTATACCAGCTCAGCACACAGCACATTACACATCTATCCCAGCTCAGCACACAGCACAGCACACATCTATCACAGCTCAGCACCCAGCACATTACACATCTATCCAGCTCAGCACACAGCACAGCACACATCTATCCCAGCTCAGCGCACAGCACAGTACACATCTATCCCAGCTCAGCACACATCACAGCACACATCTATCCCAGCTCAGCACACATCACAGCACACATATATCCCAGCTCAGCACACAGCACATTACACATCTATCCCAGCTCAGCACACATCACATCACACATATATCCCAGCTCAGCACATAACACAGCACACATCTATCCCAGCTCAGCACACATCACAGCACACATATATCCCAGCTCAGCACACAGCACAGTACACATCTATCCCAGCTCAGTACACAGCAAAGCACACATCTATCCCAGCTCAGCACACAGCACATTACACATATATCCCGGCTCAGCACACATCACAGCACACATATATCCCAGCTCATCACACAGCACAGCACACATCTATCCCAGCTCAGCACACATCACAGCACACATATATCCCAGCTCAGCACACAGCACATTACACATCTATCCCAGCTCAGCACACATCACAGCACACATATATCCCATCTCAGCACACAGCACAGCACACATCTATCCCAGCTCAGTACACAGCACACCACACATATATCCCAGCTCAGCACACATCACAGCACACATATATACCAGCTCAGCACACAGCACAGTACACATCTATCCCAGCTCAGCACACAGCACATTACACATCTATCCCAGCTCAGCACACAGCACAGCACACATCTATCCCAGCTCAGCACACAGCACAGCACACATCTATCCCAGCTCAGCACACAGCACAGCACACATCTATCCCAGCTCAGCACACAGCACATTACACATCTATCCCAGCTCAGCGCACAGCACAGCACACATCTATCCCAGCTCAGCACCCAGCACATTACACATCTATCCCAGCTCAGCACACAGCACAGCAAACATCTATCCCAGATCAGCACACAGCACAGTACACATATATCCCAGCTCAGCACACATCACAGCACACATATATCCCAGCTCAGCACACAGCGCAGTACACATCTATCCCAGCTCAGCACACATCACAGCACACATATATCCCAGCTCAGCACACAGCACATTACACATCTATCCCAGCTCAGCACACATCATATCACACATATATCCCAGCTCAGCACACAGCACAGCACACATATATCCCAGCTCAGCACACAGCACATCACACATCTATCCCAGCTCAGCACACAGCACAGTACACATCTATCCCAGCTTAGCACACAGCACAGTACACATCTATCCCAGCCCAGCACACAGCACATCACACATCTATCCCAGCTCAGCACACATCACATTACACATCTATCCCAGCTCAGCACACAGCACAGCACACATATCCCAGCTTAGCACACATCACAGCACACATCTATCCCAGCTCCGCACATAGCACAGCACACATATATCCCAGCTCAGCACACAGCACAGTACACATCTATCCCAGCTCAGCACACAGCACATAACACATCTATCCCAGCTCAGCACACAGCACAGCACACATATATCCCAGCTCAGCACACATCACATCACTCATATATCCCAGCTCAGCACATATCACAGCACACATCTATCCCAGCTCAGCACACAGCACAGTACACATCTATCTCAGCTCAGCACACATCACAGCACACATATATCCCAGCTCAGCACACATCACAGCACACATATATCCCAGCTCAGCACACAGCACAGCACATATCTATCCCAGCTCAACACACAGCACATTACACATCTATCCCAGCTCAGCACACAGCACATCACACATATATCCCAGCTCAGCACACAACACAGTACACATCTATCCCAGCTCAGCACACAGCACAGCATACATCTATCCCAGCTCAGCACACATCACAGTATACATCTATCCCAGCTCAGCACACAGCACACATCTATCCCAGCTCAGCACACAGCACATTACACATCTATCCCAGCTCAGCACACAGCGCAGTACACATCTATCCCAGCTCAGCACACATCACAGCACACATATATCCCAGCTCAGCACACAGCACATTACACATCTATCCCAGCTCAGCACACATCATATCACACATATATCCCAGCTCAGCACACATCACAGCACACATATATCCCAGCTCAGCACACAGCACATCACACATATATCCCAGCTCAGCACACAGCACAGTACACATCTATCCCAGCTTAGCACACAGCACAGTACACATCTATCCCAGCTCAGCACACAGCACATCACACATCTATCCCAGCTCAGCACACATCACATTACACATCTATCCCAGCTCAGCACACAGCACAGCACACATATCCCAGCTTAGCACACATCACAGCACACATCTATCCCAGCTCCGCACATAGCACAGCACACATATATCCCAGCTCAGCACACAGCACAGTACACATCTATCCCAGCTCAGCACACAGCACATTACACATCTATCCCAGCTCAGCACACAGCACAGCACACATATATCCCAGCTCAGCACACATCACAGCACTCATATATCCCAGCTCAGCACATATCACAGCACACATCTATCCCAGCTCAGCACACAGCACAGTACACATCTATCTCAGCTCAGCACACATCACAGCACACATATATCCCAGCTCAGCACACATCACAGCACACATATATCCCAGCTCAGCACACAGCACAGCACATATCTATCCCAGCTCAACACACAGCACATTACACATCTATCCCAGCTCAGCACACAGCACATCACACATATATCCCAGCTCAGCACACAACACAGTACACATCTATCCCAGCTCAGCACACAGCACAGCATACATCTATCCCAGCTCAGCACACATCACAGTATACATCTATCCCAGCTCAGCACACAGCACACATCTATCCCAGCTCAGCACACAGCACATTACACATCTATCCCAGCTCAGCACACAGCACAGCACACATCTATCCCAGCTCAGCACACAGCACATTACACATCTATCCCAGCTCAGCACACAGCACAGCACACATCTATCCTAGCTCAGCACACATCACAGTACACATCTATCACAGCTCAGCACACATCACAGCACACATATATCCCAGCTCAGCACACAGCACAGCACACATCTATCCCAGCTCAGCACACAGCACAGCACACATCTATCCCAGCTCAGCACACAGCACATCACACATCTATCCCAGCTCAGCACACATCACAGAACACATATATCCCAGCTCAGCACACAGCACAGCACACATCTATCCCAGCTCAGCACACAGCACATCACACATCTATCCCAGCTAAGCACACAGCACATCACACATATATCCCAGCTCAGCACACAACACAGCACACATCTATCCCAGCTCAGCACACATCACAGCACACATCTATCCCAGCTCAGCACACAGCACAGCACACATCTATCCCAGCTCAGCACACAGCACAGCACACATCTAGCACAGCTCAGCACACAGCACAGCACACACCTATCCCAGCTCAGCGCACAGCACAGCACACATCTATCCCAGCTCAGCACACATCACAGCACACATATATCCCAGCTCAGCACACAGCACATTACACATCTATCCCAGCTCAGCACACAGCACATCACACATCTATCCCAGCTAAGCACACAGCACATCACACATATATCCCAGCTCAGCACACAATACAGCACACATCTATCCCAGCGCAGCACACATCACAGCACACATATATCCCAGCTCAGCACACAGCACAGCACACATATATCCCATCTCAACACACAGCACAGCACACATCTATCCCAGCTCAGCACACAGCACAGCACACATCTATCCCAGCTCAGCACACAGCACAGTACACATCTATCCCAGCTCAGCACACAGCACAGCATACATCTATCCCAGCTCAGCACACGTCACATTACACATCTATCACAGCTCAGCACACATCACAGCACACATATATCCCAGCTCAGCACACAGCACAGTACACATCTATCCCAGCTCAGCACACAGCACAGTACACATATATCCCAGCTCAGCACACAACACAGCACACATCTATACCAGCTCAGCACACAGCACAGCACACATCTATCCCAGCTCAGCACACAGCACAGTACACATCTATCCCAGCTCAGCACACAGCACATCACACATCTATCCCAGCTCAGCACACATCACAGCACACATCTATCCCAGCTCAGCACACAGCACAGCACACATCTATCCCAGCTCAGCACACAGCACATCACACATCTATCCCAGCTCAGCACACATCACAGAACACATATATCCCAGCTCAGCACACAGCACAGCACACATCTATCCCAGCTCAGCACACAGCACATCACACATCTATCCCAGCTAAGCACACAGCACATCACACATATATCCCAGCTCAGCACACAACACAGCACACATCTATCCCAGCTCAGCACACATCACAGCACACATCTATCCCAGCTCAGCACACAGCACAGCACACATCTATCCCAGCTCAGCACACAGCACAGCACACATCTATCCCAGCTCAGCACACAGCACAGTACACATCTATTCCAGCTCAGCACACATCACAGCACACATCTATACCAGCTCAGCACACAGCACATTACACATCTATCCCAGCTCAGCACACAGCACAGCACACATCTATCCCAGCTCAGCACCCAGCACATTACACATCTATCCAGCTCAGCACACAGCACAGCACACATCTATCCCAGCTCAGCGCACAGCACAGTACACATCTATCCCAGCTCAGCACACATCACAGCACACATCTATCCCAGCTCAGCACACATCACAGCACACATATATCCCAGCTCAGCACACAGCACATTACACATCTATCCCAGCTCAGCATACATCACATCACACATATATCCCAGCTCAGCACACAACACAGCACACATCTATCCCAGCTCAGCACACATCACAGCACACATATATCCCAGCTCAGCACACAGCACAGTACACATCTATCCCAGCTCAGTACACAGCAAAGCACACATCTATCCCAGCTCAGCACACAGCACATTACACATATATCCCGGCTCAGCACACATCACAGCACACATATATCCCAGCTCATCACACAGCACAGCACACATCTATCCCAGCTCAGCACACATCACAGCACACATATATCCCAGCTCAGCACACAGCACATTACACATCTATCCCAGCTCAGCACACATCACAGCACACATATATCCCATCTCAGCACACAGCACAGCACACATCTATCCCAGCTCAGTACACAGCACACCACACATATATCCCAGCTCAGCACACATCACAGCACACATATATACCAGCTCAGCACACAGCACAGTACACATCTATCCCAGCTCAGCACACAGCACATTACACATCTATCCCAGCTCAGCACACAGCACAGAACACATCTATCCCAGCTCAGCACACAGCACAGCACACATCTATCCCAGCTCAGCACACGGCACAGTACACATCTATCCCAGCTCAGCACACAGCACAGCACACATCTATCCCAGCTCAGCACACATCACATTACACATCTATCCCAGCTCAGCGCACAGCACAGCACACATCTATCCCAGCTCAGCACCCAGCACATTACACATCTATCCCAGCTCAGCACACAGCACAGCAAACATCTATCCCAGATCAGCACACAGCACAGTACACATATATCCCAGCTCAGCACACATCACAGCACACATATATCCCAGCTCAGCACACAGCGCAGTACACATCTATCCCAGCTCAGCACACATCACAGCACACATATATCCCAGCTCAGCACACAGCACATTACACATATATCCCAGCTCAGCACACATCATATCACACATATATCCCAGCTCAGCACACAGCACAGCACACATATATCCCAGCTCAGCACACAGCACATCACACATCTATCCCAGCTCAGCACACAGCACAGTACACATCTATCCCAGCTTAGCACACAGCACAGTACACATCTATCCCAGCTCAGCACACAGCACATCACACATCTATCCCAGCTCAGCACACATCACATTACACATCTATCCCAGCTCAGCACACAGCACAGCACACATATCCCAGCTTAGCACACATCACAGCACACATCTATCCCAGCTCCGCACATAGCACAGCACACATATATCCCATCTCAGCACACAGCACAGTACACATCTATCCCAGCTCAGCACACAGCACATAACACATCTATCCCAGCTCAGCACACAGCACAGCACACATATATCCCAGCTCAGCACACATCACAGCACTCATATATCCCAGCTCAGCACATATCACAGCACACATCTATCCCAGCGCAGCACACAGCACAGTACACATCTATCTCAGCTCAGCACACATCACAGCACACATATATCCCAGCTCAGCACACATCACAGCACACATATATCCCAGCTCAGCACACAGCACAGCACATATCTATCCCAGCTCAACACACAGCACATTACACATCTATCCCAGCTCAGCACACAGCACATCACACATATATCCCAGCTCAGCACACAACACAGTACACATCTATCCCAGCTCAGCACACAGCACAGCATACATCTATCCCAGCTCAGCACACATCACAGTATACATCTATCCCAGCTCAGCACACAGCACACATCTATCCCAACTCAGCACACAGCACATTACACATCTATCCCAGCTCAGCACACAGCACAGCACACATCTATCCCAGCTCAGCACACATCACATTACACATCTATCCCAGCTCAGCACACAGCACAGCACACATCTATCCTAGCTCAGCACACATCACAGTACACATCTATCACAGCTCAGCACACATCACAGCACACATATATCCCAGCTCAGCACACAGCACAGCACACATCTATCCCAGCTCAGCACACAGCACAGCACACATCTATCCCAGCTCAGCACACAGCACATCACACATCTATCCCAGCTCAGCACACATCACAGAACACATATATCCCAGCTCAGCACACAGCACAGCACACATCTATCCCAGCTCAGCACACAGCACATCACACATCTATCCCAGCTAAGCACACAGCACATCACACATATATCCCAGCTCAGCACACAACACAGCACACATCTATCCCAGCTCAGCACACATCACAGCACACATCTATCCCAGCTCAGCACACAGCACAGCACACATCTATCCCAGCTCAGCACACAGCACAGCACACATCTAGCACAGCTCAGCACACAGCACAGCACACACCTATCCCAGCTCAGCGCACAGCACAGCACACATCTATCCCAGCTCAGCACACATCACAGCACACATATATCCCAGCTCAGCACACAGCACATTACACATCTATCCCAGCTCAGCACACAGCACATCACACATCTATCCCAGCTAAGCACACAGCACATCACACATATATCCCAGCTCAGCACACAACACAGCACACATCTATCCCAGCTCAGCACACATCACAGCACACATATATCCCAGCTCAGCACACAGCACAGCACACATATATCCCATCTCAACACACAGCACAGCACACATCTATCCCAGCTCAGCACACAGCACAGCACACATCTATCCCAGCTCAGCACACAGCACAGTACACATCTATCCCAGCTCAGCACACAGCACAGCATACATCTATCCCAGCTCAGCACACGTCACATTACACATCTATCACAGCTCAGCACACAGCTGAGCACACATATATCCCAGCTCAGCACACAGCACATTACACATCTATCCCAGCTCAGCACACAGCACATCACACATCTATCCCAGCTAAGCACACAGCACATCACACATATATCCCAGCTCAGCACACAACACAGCACACATCTATCCCAGCTCAGCACACATCACAGCACACATATATCCCAGCTCAGCACACAGCACCGCACACATATATCCCATCTCAACACACAGCACAGCACACATCTATCCCAGCTCAGCACACAGCACAGCACATATCTATCCCAGCTCAGCACACAGCACAGTACACATATATCCCAGCTCAGCACACAGCACAGCACACATATATCCCAACTCAGCACACAGCACAGCACACATCTATCCTAGCTCAGCACACAGCTGAGCACACATCTATCCCAGCTCAGCACACAGCACAGTACACATCTATCCCAGCTCAGCACACATCACAGCACACATATATCCCAGCTCAGCACACAGCACAGTACACATCTATCCCAGCTCAGCACACAGCACAGTACACATCTATCCCAGCTCAGCACACAGCACAGCACACATCTATCCCAGCTCAGCACACAGCACCGCACACATCTATCCCAGATCAGCACACAGCACAGCACACATCTATCCCAGCTCAGCACACAGCACAGCACACATCTATCCCAGCTCAGCACACAGCACAGCACACATCTATCACAGCTCAGCACACAGCACAGCACACACCTATCCCAGCTCAGCGCACAGCACAGTACACATCTATCCCAGCTCAGCACACATCACAGCACACATATATCCCAACTCAGTACACAGCACAGCACACATCTATCCCAACTCAGCACACAGCACAGCACACATCTATCCTAGCTCAGCACACAGCACAGCACACATCTATCCCAGCTCAGCACACAGCACAGCACACATCTATCCCAGCTCAGCACACAGCACAGTACACATATATCCCAGCTCAGCACACATCACAGCACACATCTATCCCATATCAGCACACATCACATTACACATATCCCAGCTCAGCACACAGCACAACACACATATCCCAACTCAGCACACAGCACAGCACACATATATACCAGCTCAGGACCCAGCACAGTACACATCTATCCCAGCTCAGCACCAGCACATTACACATCTATCCCAGCTCAGCACACAGCACAGCACACATATATCCCAGCTCAGCACACAGCACAGCACACATATATCCCAGCTCAACACACAGCACAGCACACATCTGTCCCAGCTCAGCACACAGCACAGCACACATCTATCCCAGCTCAGCACACAGCACAGTACACATCTATCCCAGCTCAGCACACAGCACAGCACACATCTATCCCAGCTCAGCACACATCACATTACACATCTATCACAGCTCAGCACACATCAGAGCACACATATATCCCAGCTCAGCACACAGCACAGTACACATCTATCCCAGCTCAGCACACAGCACAGTACACATATATCCCAGCTCAGCACACAGCACAGCACACATCTATCCCAGCTCAGCACACAGCACAGCACACATCTATCACAGCTCAGCACACAGCACAGTACACATCTATCCCAGCTCAGCACACAGCACATCACACATCTATCCCAGCTCAGCACACATCACATTATACATCTATCCCAGCTCAGCACACAGCACAGCACACATATCCCAGCTCAGCAAACAGCACAGCACGCATCTATCCCAGCTCCGCACACAGCACAGCACACATATATCCCAGCTCAGCACACAGCACAGCACACATCTATCCCAGCTCAGCACACAGCACATTACACATCTATCCCAGCTCAGCACACATCAAAGCACACATATATCCCAGCTCAGCACACATCACAGCACACACATATCCCAGCTCAGCACACAGCACAGCACAGATCTATCCCAGCTCAGCACACAGCACAGCACACATATATCCCAGCTCAGCACACAGCACAGCACACATCTATCCCAGCTCAGCACACAGCACATTACACATCTATCCCAGCTCAGCACACATCAAAGCACACATATATCCCAGCTCAGCACACATCACAGCACAACCTATCCCAGCTCAGCACACAGCACAGTACACATCTATCCCAGCTCAGCACACATCACAGCACACATCTATCCCAGCTCAACACACATAACAGCACATATCTATCCCAGCTCAGCACACAACACAGTACACATCTATCCCAGCTCAGCACACAGCACAGCATACATCTATCCCAGCTCAGCACACATCACAGTATACATCTATCCCAGCTCAGCACACAGCACACATCTATCCCAGCTCAGCACACAGCACATTACACATCTATCCCAGCTCAGCACACAGCACAGCACACATCTATCCCAGCTCAGCACACAGCACATTACACATCTATCCCAGCTCAGCACACAGCACAGCACACATCTATCCTAGCTCAGCACACATCACAGTACACATCTATCACAGCTCAGCACACATCACAGCAAACATATATCCCAGCTCAGCACACAGCACAGCACACATCTATCCCAGCTCAGCACACAGCACAGCACACATCTATCCCAGCTCAGCACACAGCACATCACACATATATCCCAGCTCAGCACACATCACAGAACACATATATCCCAGCTCAGCACACAGCACAGCACACATCTATCCCAGCTCAGCACACAGCACATCACACATCTATCCCAGCTAAGCACACAGCACATCACACATATATCCCAGCTCAGCACACAACACAGCACACATCTATCCCAGCTCAGCACACATCACAGCACACATCTATCCCAGCTCAGCACACAGCACAGCACACATCTATCCCAGCTCAGCACACAGCACAGCACACATCTAGCACAGCTCAGCACACAGCACAGCACACACCTATCCCAGCTCAGCGCACAGCACAGCACACATCTATCCCAGCTCAGCACACATCACAGCACACATATATCCCAGCTCAGTACACAGCACAGCACCCATCTATCCCAACTCAGCACACAGCATGCACACATCTATCCTAGCTCAGCACACAGCACAACACACATATCCCAGCTCAGCACACAGCACAGCACACATATATACCAGCTCAGGACACAGCACAGTACACATCTATCCCAGCTCAGCACCAGCACATTACACATCTATCCCAGCTCAGCACACAGCACAGCACACATCTATCACAGCTCAGCACACATCACAGCACACATATATCCCAGCTCAGCACACAGCACAGTACACATCTATCCCAGCTCAGCACACAGCACAGTACACATATATCCCAGCTCAGCACACAGCACAGCACACATCTATCCCAGCTCAGCACCCAGCACATTACACATCTATCCAGCTCAGCACACAGCACAGCACACATCTATCCCAGCTCAGCACACAGCACAGTACACATCTATCCCAGCTCAGCACACATCACAGCACACATATATCCCAGCTCAGCACACAGCGCAGTACACATCTATCCCAGCTCAGCACACATCACAGCACACATATATCCCAGCTCAGCACACAGCACATTACACATCTATCCCAGCTCAGCACACATCACATCACACATATATCCCAGCTCAGCACACATCACAGCACACATCTATCCCAGCTCAGCACACATCACAGCACACATATATCCCAGCTCAGCACACAGCACAGTACACATCTATCCCAGCTCAGTACACAGCAAAGCACACATCTATCCCAGCTCAGCACACAGCACATTACACATATATCCCGGCTCAGCACACATCACAGCACACATATATCCCAGCTCATCACACAGCACAGCACACATCTATCCCAGCTCAGCACACATCACAGCACACATATATCCCAGCTCAGCACACAGCACATTACACATCTATCCCAGCTCAGCTCACATCATATCACACATATATCCCAGCTCAGCACACAGCACAGCACACATATATCCCAGCTCAGCACACAGCACATCACACATCTATCCCAGCTCAGCACACAGCACAGTACACATCTATCCCAGCTTAGCACACAGCACAGTACACATCTATCCCAGCTCAGCACACAGCACATCACACATCTATCCCAGCTCAGCACACATCACATTACACATCTATCCCAGCTCAGCACACATCACAGCACACATCCCAGCTCAGCACACATCACAGCACACATCTATCCCAGCTCCGCACATAGCACAGCACACATATATCCCAGCTCAGCACACAGCACAGTACACATCTATCCCAGCTCAGCACACAGCACATTACACATCTATCCCAGCGCAGCACACAGCACAGCACACATATATCCCAGCTCAGCACACATCACAGCACTCATATATCCCAGCTCAGCACATATCACAGCACACATCTATCCCAGCTCAGCACACAGCACAGTACACATCTATCTCAGCTCAGCACACATCACAGCACACATATATCCCAGCTCAGCACACATCATAGCACACATATATCCCAGCTCAGCACACAGCACAGCACATATCTATCCCAGCTCAACACACAGCACATTACACATCTATCCCAGCTCAGCACACAGCACATCACACATATATCCCAGCTCAGCACACAACACAGTACACATCTATCCCAGCTCAGCACACAGCACAGCATACATCTATCCCAGCTCAGCACACATCACAGTGTACATCTATCCCAGCTCAGCACACAGCACACATCTATCCCAGCTCAGCACACAGCACATTACACATCTATCCCAGCTCAGCACACAGCACAGCACACATCTATCCCAGCTCAGCACACAGCACATTACACATCTATCCCAGCTCAGCACACAGCACAGCACACATCTATCCTAGCTCAGCACACATCACAGTACACATCTATCACAGCTCAGCACACATCACAGCACACATATATCCCAGCTCAGCACACAGCACAGCACACATCTATCCCAGCTCAGCACACAGCACAGCACACATCTATCCCAGCTCAGCACACAGCACATCACACATCTATCCCAGCTGAGCACATAGCACATCACACATATATCCCAGCTCAGCACACAACACAGCACACATCTATCCCAGCTCAGCACACAGCACAGCACACAGCACAGCACACATCTATCCCAGCTCAGCACACATCACAGTATACATCTATCCCAGCTCAGCACACAGCACAGCACACATCTATCCCAGCTCAGCACACAGCACATAACACATCTATCCCAGCTCAGCACACCGCACAGCACACATATATCCCAGCTCAGCACACCACACATTACACATCTATCCCAGCTCAGCACACAGCACAGCACACATATATCCTAGCTCAGCACACAGCACAGTATACATCTATCCCAGCTCAGCACACATCACAGCACACATATATCCCAGCTCAGCACACATCACAGTACACATCTATCCCAGCTCAGCACACATCACAGCACACATATATCCCAGCTCAGCACACAGCACAGCACACATCTATTCCAGCTCAGCACACAGCACAGTACACATATCCCAGCTCAGCACACAGCACAGCACACATATATCCCAGCTCAGCACACAGCACAGCACACATCTATCCCAGCTCAGCACACAGCACAGTACATATCTATCCCAGCTCAGCACACAGCACAGTACACATCTATCCCAGCTCAGCACACATCACAGCACACATCTATCCCAGCTCAGCACACATCATAGCACACATATATCCCATCTCAGCACACAGCACAGCAAACATCTATCCCAGCTCAGCACACAGCACATTACACATCTATCCCAGCTCAGCACACATCACATCACACATATATCCCAGCTCAGCACACATCACAGCACACATATATCCCAGCTTAGCACACAGCACAGTACACATCTATCCCAGCTCAGCACACAGCACAGTACACATCTATCCCAGCTCAGCACACATCACAGCACACATATATCCCAGCTCAGCACACAGCACAGTACACATCTATCCCAGCTCAGCACACAGCACAGTACACATCTATCCCAGCTCAGCACACAGCACAGCACACATCTATCCCAGCTCAGCACACAGCACCGCACACATCTATCCCAGCTCAGCACACAGCACAGCACACATCTATCCCAGCTCAGCACACAGCACAGCACACATCTATCCCAGCTCAGCACACAGCACAGCACACATCTAGCACAGCTCAGCACACAGCACAGCACACACCTATCCCAGCTCAGCGCACAGCACAGCACACATCCATCCCAGCTCAGCACACATCACAGCACACATATATCCCAACTCAGTACACAGCACAGCACACATCTATCCCAACTCAGCACACAGCACAGCACACATCTATCCTAGCTCAGCACACAGCACAGCACACATCTATCCCAGCTAAGCACACATCACAGCACACATCTATCCCAGCTCAGCACACAGCACAGTACACATATATCCCAGCTCAGCACACATCACAGCACACATCTATCCCATATCAGCACACATCACATTACACATATCCCAGCTCAGCACACAGCACAACACACATATCCCAGCTCAGCACACAGCACAGCACACATATATACCAGCTCAGGACACAGCACAGTACACATCTATCCCAGCTCAGCACCAGCACATTACACATCTATCCCAGCTCAGCACACAGTACAGCACACATATATCCCAGCTCAGCACACAGCACAGCACACATCTATCCCAGCTGAACACACAGCACAGCACACATCTGTCCCAGCTCAGCACACAGCACAGCACACATCTATCCCAGCTCAGCACACAGCACAGTACACATCTATCCCAGCTCAGCACACAGCACAGCACACATCTATCCCAGCTCAGCACACATCACATTACACATCTATCACAGCTCAGCACACATCACAGCACACATATATCCCAGCTCAGCACACAGCACAGTACACATCTATCCCAGCTCAGCACACAGCACAGTACACATATATCCCAGCTCAGCACACAGCACAGCACACATCTATCCCAGCTCAGCACACAGCACAGCACACATCTATCCCAGCTCAGCACACAGCACAGTACACATCTATCCCAGCTCAGCACACAGCACATCACACATCTATCCCAGCTCAGCACACATCACATTACACATCTATCCCAGCTCAGCACACAGCACAGCACACATATCCCAGCTCAGCACACAGCACAGCACGCATCTATCCCAGCTCCGCACACAGCACAGCACACATATATCCCAGCTCAGCACACAGCACAGCACACATCTATCCCAGCTCAGCACACAGCACATGACACATCTATCCCAGCTCAGCACACATCACAGCACACATATATCCCAGCTCAGCACACATCACAGCACACACATATCTCAGCTCAGCACACAGCACAGCACAGATCTATCCCAGCTCAGCACACATCACAGTACATATATATCCAAGCTCAGCACACATCACAGTACACATCTATCCCAGCTCAGCACACAGCACAGCACACATCTATCCCAGCTCAGCACACATCATGGCACACATATATCCCAGCTCAGCACACAGCACAGCACACATCTATCCCAGCTCAGCACACATCACAGCACAACCTATCCCAGCTCAGCACACAGCACAGTACACATCTATCCCAGCTCAGCACACATCACAGCACACATCTATCCCAGCTCAACACACATAACAGCACATATCTATCCCAGCTCAGCACACAGAACAGCACACATCTATCCCACATCAGCACACAGCACAGCATACATCTATCCCCGCTCAGCACACATCACAGCACAATCTATCCCAGCTCAGCACACAGCACAGCACACATATATCCCAGCTCAGCACACAGCACAGCACACATATATCCCAGCTCAACACACAGCACAGCACACATCTATCCCAGCTCAGCACACAGCACAGCACACATCTATCCCAGCTCAGCACACAGCACAGTACACATCTATCCCAGCTCAGCACACAGCACAGCACAAATCTATCCCAGCTCAGCACACATCACATTACACATATATCACAGCTCAGCACACAACACAGCACACATCTATCCCAGCTCAGCACACATCACAGCACACATCTATCCCAGCTCAGCACACAGCACAGTACACATCTATCCCAGCTCAGGACACAGCACAGCACACATCTATACCAGCTCAGCACACAGCACATCACAAACCTATCCCCGCTCAGCACACATCACAGCACAATCTATCCCAGATCAGCACACATCACAACACACATCCCAGCTCAGCACACAGCACAGCACACATATATCCCAGCTCAGCACACAGCACAGCACACATATATCCCATCTCAACACACAGCACAGCACACATCTATCCCAGCTCAGCACACAGCACAGCACACATCTATCCCAGCTCAGCACACAGCACAGTACACATCTATCCCAGCTCAGCACACAGCACAGCACACATCTATCCCAGCTCAGCACACGTCACATTACACATCTATCACAGCTCAGCACACATCACAGCACACATATATCCCAGCTCAGCACCCAGCACAGTACACATCTATCCCAGCTCAGCACACAGCACAGTACACATATATCCCAGCTCAGCACACAGCACAGCACACATCTATACCAGCTCAGCACACAGCACAGCACACATCTATCCCAGCTCAGCACACAGCACAGTACACATCTATCCCAGCTCAGCACACAGCACATCACACATCTATCCCAGCTCAGAACACATCACAGCACACATCTATCCCAGCTCAGCACACAGCACAGCACACATCTATCCCAGCTCAGCACACATCACAGAACACATATATCCCAGCTCAGCACACAGCACAGCACACATCTATCCCAGCTCAGCACACAGCACATCACACATCTATCCCAGCTAAGCACACAGCACATCACACATATATCCCAGCTCAGCACACAACACAGCACACATCTATCCCAGCTCAGCACACATCACAGCACACATCTATCCCAGCTCAGCACACAGCACAGCACACATCTATCCCAACTCAGCACACAGCACAGCACACATCTAGCACAGCTCAGCACACAGCACAGCACACACCTATCCCAGCTCAGCGCACAGCACAGCACACATCTATCCCAGCTCAGCACACATCACAGCACACATATATCCCAGCTCAGTACACAGCACAGCACACATCTATCCCAACTCAGCACACAGTACAGCACACATCTATCCTAGCTCAGCACACAGCACAGCACACATCTATCCCAGCTCAGCACACAGCACAGCACACATCTATCCCAGCTCAGCACACAGCACAGTACACATATATCCCAGCTCAGCACACATCACAGCACACATCTATCCCATCTCAGCACACATCACATTACACATATCCCAGCTCAGCACACAGCACAACACACATATCCCAGCTCAGCACACAGCACAGCACACATATATACCAGCTCAGGACACAGCACAGTACACATCTATCCCAGCTCAGCACCAGCACATTACACATCTATCCCAGCTCAGCACACAGCACAGCACACATCTATCCCAGCTCAGCACACATCACAGCACACATATATCCCAGCTCAGCACACAACACAGTACACATCTATCCCAGATCAGCACACAGCACAGCACACATCTATCCCAGCTCAGCACACAGCACATTACACATCTATCCCAGCTCAGCACACAGCACAGCACACATCTATCCCAGCTCAGCACCCAGCACATTACACATCTATCCAGCTCAGCACACAGCACAGCACACATCTATCCCAGCTCAGCACACAGCACAGTAAACATCTATCCCAGCTCAGCACACATCACAGCACACATATATCCCAGCTCAGCACACAGCGCAGTACACATCTATCCCAGCTCAGCACACATCACAGCACACATATATCCCAGCTCAGCACACAGCACATTACACATCTATCCCAGCTCAGCACACATCACATCACACATATATCCCAGCTCAGCACACAGCACAGCACACATCTATCCCAGCTCAGCACACATCACAGCACACATATATCCCAGCTCAGCACACAGCACAGTACACATCTATCCCAGCTCAGTACACAGCACAGCACACATCTATCCCAGCTCAGCACACAGCACATTACACATATATCCCGGCTCAGCACACATCACAGCACACATATATCCCAGCTCATCACACAGCACAGCACACATCTATCCCAGCTCAGCACACATCACAGCACACATATATCCCAGCTCAGCACACAGCACATTACACATCTATCCCAGCTCAGCACACATCGCAGCACACATATATCCCATCTCAGCACACAGCACAGCACACATCTATCCCAGCTCAGTACACAGCACACCACACATATATCCCAGCTCAGCACACATCACAGCACACATATATACCAGCTCAGCACACAGCACAGTACACATCTATCCCAGCTCAGCACACAGCACATTACACATCTATCCCAGCTCAGCACACAGCACAGCACACATCTATCCCAGCTCAGCACACAGCACAGCACACATCTATCCCAGCTCAGCACACGGCACAGTACACATCTATCCCAGCTCAGCACACAGCACAGCACACATCTATCCCAGCTCAGCACACAGCACATTACACATCTATCCCAGCTCAGCGCACAGCACAGCACACATCTATCCCAGCTCAGCACCCCGCACATTACACATCTATCCCAGCTCAGCACACAGCACAGCACACATCTATCCCAGATCAGCACACAGCACAGTACACATATATCCCAGCTCAGCACACATCACAGCACACATATATCCCAGCTCAGCACACAGCGCAGTACACATCTATCCCAGCTCAGCACACATCACAGCACACATATATCCCAGCTCAGCACACAGCACATTACACATCTATCCCAGCTCAGCACACATCATATCACACATATATCCCAGCTCAGCACACAGCACAGCACACATATATCCCAGCTCAGCACACAGCACATCACACATCTATCCCAGCTCAGCACACAGCACAGTACACATCTATCCCAGCTTAGCACACAGCACAGTACACATCTATCCCAGCTCAGCACACAGCACATCACACATCTATCCCAGCTCAGCACACATCACATTACACATCTATCCCAGCTCAGCACACAGCACAGCACACATATCCCAGCTCAGCACACATCACAGCACACATCTATCCAAGCTCCGCACATAGCACAGCACACATCTATCCCAGCTCAGCACACAGCACAGTACACATCTATCCCAGCTCAGCACACAGCACAGCACAAATCTATCCCAGCTCAGCACACATCACATTACACATATATCACAGCTCAGCACACAACACAGCACACATCTATCCCAGCTCAGCACACATCACAGCACACATCTATCCCAGCTCAGCACACAGCACAGTACACATCTATCCCAGCTCAGCACACAGCACAGCACACATCTATACCAGCTCAGCACACAGCACATCACAAACCTATCCCCACTCAGCACACATCACAGCACAATCTATCCCAGCTCAGCACACATCACAACACACATATCCCAGCTCAGCACACAGCACAGCACACATATATCCCAGCTCAGCACACAGCACAGCACACATATATCCCATCTCAACACACAGCACAGCACACATCTATCCCAGCTCAGCACACAGCACAGCACACATCTATCCCAGCTCAGCACACAGCACATCACACATCTATCCCAGCTCAGCACACATCACAGAACACATATATCCCAGCTCAGCACACATCACAGCACACATATATCCCAGCTCAGCACACAGCACAGCACACATATATCCCATCTCAACACACAGCACAGCACACATCTATCCCAGCTCAGCACACAGCACAGCACACATCTATCCCAGCTCAGCACACAGCACAGTACACATCTATCCCAGCTCAGCACACAGCACAGCACACATCTATCCCAGCTCAGCACACGTCACATTACACATCTATCACAGCTCAGCACACATCACAGCACACATATATCCCAGCTCAGCACACAGCACAGTACACATCTATCCCAGCTCAGCACACAGCACAGTACACATATATCTCAGCTCAGCACACAGCACAGCACACATCTATACCAGCTCAGCACACATCATAGCACACATCTATCCCAGCTCAGCACACAGCACAGTACACATCTATCCCAGCTCAGCACACAGCACATCACACATCTATCCCAGCTCAGCACACATCACAGCACACATCTATCCCAGCTCAGCACACAGCACAGCACACATCTATCCCAGCTCAGCACACAGCAAATCACACATCTATCCCAGCTCAGCACACATCACAGAACACATATATCCCAGCTCAGCACACAGCACAGCACACATCTATCCCAGCTCAGCACACAGCACATCACACATCTATCCCAGCTAAGCACACAGCACATCACACATATATCCCAGCTCAGCGCACAACACAGCACACATCTATCCCAGCTCAGCACACATCACAGCACACATCTATCCCAGCTCAGCACACAGCACAGCACACATCTATCCCAGCTCAGCACACAGCACAGCACACATCTAGCACAGCTCAGCACACAGCACAGCACACACCTATCCCAGCTCAGTGCACAGCACAGCACACATCTATCCCAGCTCAGCACACATCACAGCACACATATATCCCAGCTCAGTACACAGCACAGCACCCATCTATCCCAACTCAGCACACAGCACAGCACACATCTATCCTAGCTCAGCACACAGCACAGCACACATCTATCCCAGCTCAGCACACATCACAGCACACATCTATCCCAGCTCAGCACACAGCACAGTACACATATATCCCAGCTCAGCACACATCACAGCACACATCTATCCCATCTCAGCACACATCACATTACACATATCCCAGCTCAGCACACAGCACAGCACACATATCCCAGCTCAGCACACAGCACAGCACACATATATACCAGCTCAGGACACAGCACAGTACACATCTATCCCAGCTCAGCACCAGCACATTACACATCTATCCCAGCTCAGCACACAGCACAGCACACATCTATCCCAGCTCAGCACACATCACAGCACACATATATCCCAGCTCAGCACACAGCACAGTACACATCTATCCCAGATCAGCACACAGCACAGCACACATCTATCCCAGCTCAGCACACAGCACATTACACATCTATCCCAGCTCAGCACACAGCACAGCACACATCTATCCAGCTCAGCACACAGCACAGCACACATCTATCCCAGCTCAGCACACAGCACAGTACACATCTATCCCAGCTCAGCACACATCACAGCACACATCTATCCCAGCTCAGCACACATCACAGCACACATATATCCCAGCTCAGCACACAGCACATTACACATCTATCCCAGCTCAGCACACATCACATCACACATATATCCCAGCTCAGCACACAACACAGCACACATCTATCCCAGCTCAGCACACATCACAGCACACATATATCCCAGCTCAGCACACAGCACAGTACACATCTATCCCAGCTCAGTACACAGCAAAGCACACATCTATCCCAGCTCAGCACACAGCACATTACACATATATCCCGGCTCAGCACACATCACAGCACACATATATCCCAGCTCATCACACAGCACAGCACACATCTATCCCAGCTCAGCACACATCACAGCACACATATATCCCAGCTCAGCACACAGCACATTACACATCTATCCCAGCTCAGCACACATCACAGCACACATATATCCCATCTCAGCACACAGCACAGCACACATCTATCCCAGCTCAGTACACAGCACACCACACATATATCCCAGCTCAGCACACATCACAGCACACATATATACCAGCTCAGCACACAGCACAGTACACATCTATCCCAGCTCAGCACACAGCACATTACACATCTATCCCAGCTCAGCACACAGCACAGCACACATCTATCCCAGCTCAGCACACAGCACAGCACACATCTATCCCAGCTCAGCACACGGCACAGTACACATCTATCCCAGCTCAGCACACAGCACAGCACACATCTATCCCAGCTCAGCACACAGCACATTACACATCTATCCCAGCTCAGCGCACAGCACAGCACACATCTATCCCAGCTCAGCACCCAGCACATTACACATCTATCCCAGCTCAGCACACAGCACAGCACACATCTATCCCAGATCAGCACACAGCACAGTACACATATATCCCAGCTCAGCACACATCACAGCACACATATATCCCAGCTCAGCACACAGCGCAGTACACATCTATCCCAGCTCAGCACACATCACAGCACACATATATCCCAGCTCAGCACACAGCACATTACACATCTATCCCAGCTCAGCACACATCATATCACACATATATCCCAGCTCAGCACACAGCACAGCACACATATATCCCAGCTCAGCACACAGCACATCACACATCTATCCCAGCTCAGCACACAGCACAGTACACATCTATCCCAGCTTAGCACACAGCACAGTACACATCTATCCCAGCTCAGCACACAGCACATCACACATCTATCCCAGCTCAGCACACATCACATTACACATCTATCCCAGCTCAGCACACAGCACAGCACACATATCCCAGCTCAGCACACATCACAGCACACATCTATCCCAGCTCCGCACATAGCACAGCACACATATATCCCAGCTCAGCACACAGCACAGTACACATCTATCCCAGCTCAGCACACAGCACATTACACATCTATCCCAGCTCAGCACACAGCACAGCACACATATATCCCAGCTCAGCACACATCACAGCACTCATATATCCCAGCTCAGCACATATCACAGCACACATCTATCCCAGCTCAGCACACAGCACAGTACACATCTATCTCAGCTCAGCACACATCACAGCACACATATATCCCAGCTCAGCACACATCACAGCACACATATATCCCAGCTCAGCACACAGCACAGCACATATCTATCCCAGCTCAACACACAGCACATTACACATCTATCCCAGCTCAGCACACAGCACATCACACATATATCCCAGCTCAGCACACAACACAGTACACATCTATCCCAGCTCAGCACACAGCACAGCATACATCTATCCCAGCTCAGCACACATCACAGTATACATCTATCCCAGCTCAGCACACAGCACACATCTATCCCAGCTCAGCACACAGCACATTACACATCTATCCCAGCTCAGCACACAGCACAGCACACATCTATCCCAGCTCAGCACACAGCACATTACACATCTATCCCAGCTCAGCACACAGCACAGCACACATATATCCTAGCTCAGCACACATCACAGTACACATCTATCACAGCTCAGCACACATCACAGCACACATATATCCCAGCTCAGCACACAGCACAGCACACATCTATCCCAGCTCAGCACACAGCACAGCACACATCTATCCCAGCTCAGCACACAGCACATCACACATCTATCCCAGCTCAGCACACATCACAGAACACATATATCCCAGCTCAGCACACAGCACATCACACATCTATCCCAGCTCAGCACACAGCACATCACACATCTATCCCAGCTAAGCACACATCACATCACACATATATCCCAGCTCAGCACACAACACAGCACACATCTATCCCAGCTCAGCACACATCACAGCACACATCTATCCCAGCTCAGCACACAATACAGCACACATCTATCCCAGCTCAGCACACAGCACAGCACACATCTAGCACAGCTCAGCACACAGCACAGCACACACCTATCCCAGCTCAGCGCACAGCACAGCACACATCTATCCCAGCTCAGCACACATCACAGCTCACATATATCCCAGCTCAGCACACAGCACATTACACATCTATCCCAGCTCAGCACACAGCACATCACACATCTATCCCAGCTAAGCACACAGCACATCACACATATATCCCAGCTCAGCACACAACACAGCACACATCTATCCCAGCTCAGCACACATCACAGCACACATATATCCCAGCTCAGCACACAGCACAGCACACATATATCCCATCTCAACACACAGCACAGCACACATCTATCCCAGCTCAGCACACAGCACAGCACACATCTATCCCAGCTCAGCACACAGCACAGTACACATCTATCCCAGCTCAGCACACAGCACAGCACACATCTATCCCAGCTCAGCACACGTCACATTACACATCTATCACAGCTCAGCACACATCACAGCACACATATATCCCAGCTCAGCACACAGCACAGTACACATCTATCCCAGCTCAGCACACAGCACAGTACACATATATCCCAGCTCAGCACACAGCACAGCACACATCTATACCAGCTCAGCACACAGCACAGCACACATCTATCCCAGCTCAGCACACAGCACAGTACACATCTATCCCAGCTCAGCACACAGCACATCACACATCTATCCCAGCTCAGCACACATCACAGCACACATCTATCCCAGCTCAGCACACAGCACAGCACACATCTATCCCAGCTCAGCACACAGCACATCACACATCTATCCCAGCTCAGCACACATCACAGAACACATATATCCCAGCTCAGCACACAGCACAGCACACATCTATCCCAGCTCAGCACACAGCACATCACACATCTATCCCAGCTAAGCACACAGCACATCACACATATATCCCAGCTCAGCACACAACACAGCACACATATATCCCAGCTCAGCACACATCACAGCACACATCTATCCCAGCTCAGCACACAGCACAGCACACATCTATCCCAGCTCAGCACACAGCACAGCACACATCTAGCACAGCTCAGCACACAGCACAGCACACACCTATCCCAGCTCAGTGCACAGCACAGCACACATCTATCCCAGCTCAGCACACATCACAGCACACATATATCCCAGCTCAGTACACAGCACAGCACCCATATATCCCAACTCAGCACACAGCACAGCACACATCTATCCTAGCTCAGCACACAGCTGAGCACACATCTATCCCAGCTCAGCACACAGCACAGCACACATCTATCCCAGCTCAGCACACAGCACAGTACACATATATCCCAGCTCAGCACACATCACAGCACACATCTATCCCATCTCAGCACACATCACATCACACATATCCCAGCTCAGCACACAGCACATCACACATCTATCCCAGCTCAGCACACATCACAGAACACATATATCCCAGCTCAGCACACATCACAGCACACATATATCCCAGCTCAGCACACAGCACAGCACACATATATCCCATCTCAACACACAGCACAGCACACATCTATCCCAGCTCAGCACACAGCACAGCACACATCTATCCCAGCTCAGCACACAGCACAGTACACATCTATCCCAGCTCAGCACACAGCACAGCACACATCTATCCCAGCTCAGCACACGTCACATTACACATCTATCACAGCTCAGCACACATCACAGCACACATATATCCCAGCTCAGCACACAGCACAGTACACATCTATCCCAGCTCAGCACACAGCACAGTACACATATATCCCAGCTCAGCACACAGCACAGCACACATCTATACCAGCTCAGCACACATCACATCACACATCTATCCCAGCTCAGCACACAGCACAGTACACATCTATCCCAGCTCAGCACACAGCACATCACACATCTATCCCAGCTCAGCACACATCACAGCACACATCTATCCCAGCTCAGCACACAGCACAGCACAATCTATCCCAGCTCAGCACACAGCACATCACACATCTATCCCAGCTCAGCACACATCACAGAACACATATATCCCAGCTCAGCACACAGCACAGCACACATCTATCCCAGCTCAGCACACAGCACATCACACATCTATCCCAGCTAAGCACACAGCACATCACACATATATCCCAGCTCAGCACACAACACAGCACACATCTATCCCAGCTCAGCACACATCACAGCACACATCTATCCCAGCTCAGCACACAGCACAGCACACATATATCTCAGCTCAGCACACAGCACAGCACACATCTAGCACAGCTCAGCACACAGCACAGCACACACCTATCCCAGCTCAGTGCACAGCACAGCACACATCTATCCCAGCTCAGCACACATCACAGCACACATATATCCCAGCTCAGTACACAGCACAGCACCCATCTATCCCAACTCAGCACACAGCACAGCACACATCTATCCTAGCTCAGCACATAGCACAGCACACATCTATCCCAGCTCAGCACACAGCACAGCACACATCTATCCCAGCTCAGCACACAGCACAGTACACATATATCCCAGCTCAGCACACATCACAGCACACATCTATCCCATCTCAGCACACATCACATTACACATATCCCAGCTCAGCACACAGCACAGCACACATATCCCAGCTCAGCACACAGCACAGCACACATATATACCAGCTCAGGACACAGCACAGTACACATCTATCCCAGCTCAGCACCAGCACATTACACATCTATCCCAGCTCAGCACACAGCACAGCACACATCTATCCCAGCTCGGCACACATCACAGCACACATATATCCCAGCTCAGCACACAACACAGTACACATCTATCCCAGATCAGCACACAGCACAGCACACATCTATCCCAGCTCAGCACACAGCACATTACACATCTATCCCAGCTCAGCACACAGCACAGCACACATCTATCCCAGCTCAGCACCCAGCACATTACACATCTATCCAGCTCAGCACACAGCACAGCACACATCTATCCCAGCTCAGCACACAGCACAGTACACATCTATCCCAGCTCAGCACACATCACAGCACACATCTATCCCAGCTCAGCACACATCACAGCACACATATATCCCAGCTCAGCACACAGCACATTACACATCTATCCCAGCTCAGCACACATCACATCACACATATATCCCAGATCAGCACACAACACAGCACACATCTATCCCAGCTCAGCACACATCACAGCACACATATATCCCAGCTCAGCACACAGCACAGTACACATCTATCCCAGCTCAGTACACAGCAAAGCACACATCTATCCCAGCTCAGCACACAGCACATTACACATATATCCCGGCTCAGCACACATCACAGCACACATATATCCCAGCTCATCACACAGCACAGCACACATCTATCCCAGCTCAGCACACATCACAGCACACATATATCCCAGCTCAGCACACAGCACATTACACATCTATCCCAGCTCAGCACACATCACAGCACACATATATCCCATCTCAGCACACAGCACAGCACACATCTATCCCAGCTCAGTACACAGCACACCACACATATATCCCAGCTCAGCACACATCACAGCACACATATATACCAGCTCAGCACACAGCACAGTACACATCTATCCCAGCTCAGCACACAGCACATTACACATCTATCCCAGCTCAGCACACAGCACAGCACACATCTATCCCAGCTCAGCACACAGCACAGCACACATCTATCCCAGCTCAGCACACGGCACAGTACACATCTATCCCAGCTCAGCACACAGCACAGCACACATCTATCCCAGCTCAGCACACAGCACATTACACATCTATCCCAGCTCAGCGCACAGCACAGCACACATCTATCCCAGCTCAGCACCCAGCACATTACACATCTATCCCAGCTCAGCACACAGCACAGCACACATCTATCCCAGATCAGCACACAGCACAGTACACATATATCCCAGCTCAGCACACATCACAGCACACATATATCCCAGCTCAGCACACAGCGCAGTACACATCTATCCCAGCTCAGCACACATCACAGCACACATATATACCAGCTCAGCACACAGCACATTACACATCTATCCCAGCTCAGCACACATCATATCACACATATATCCCAGCTCAGCACACAGCACAGCACACATATATCCCAGCTCAGCACACAGCACATCACACATCTATCCCAGCTCAGCACACAGCACAGTACACATCTATCCCAGCTTAGCACACAGCACAGTACACATCTATCCCAGCTCAGCACACAGCACATCACACATCTATCCCAGCTCAGCACACATCACATTACACATCTATCCCAGCTCAGCACACAGCACAGCACACATATCCCAGCTCAGCACACATCACAGCACACATCTATCCCAGCTCCGCACATAGCACAGCACACATATATCCCAGCTCAGCACACAGCACAGTACACATCTATCCCAGCTCAGCACACAGCACATTACACATCTATCCCAGCTCAGCACACAGCACAGCACACATATATCCCAGCTCAGCACACATCACAGCACTCATATATCCCAGCTCAGCACATATCACAGCACACATCTATCCCAGCTCAGCACACAGCACAGTACACATCTATCTCAGCTCAGCACACATCACAGCACACATATATCCCAGCTCAGCACACATCACAGCACACATGCATCCCAGCTCAGCACACAGCACAGCACATATCTATCCCAGCTCAACACACAGCACATTACACATCTATCCCAGCTCAGCACACAGCACATCACACATATATCCCAGCTCAGCACACAACACAGTACACATCTATCCCAGCTCAGCACACAGCACAGCATACATCTATCCCAGCTCAGCACACATCACAGTATACATCTATCCCAGCTCAGCACACAGCACACATCTATCCCAGCTCAGCACACAGCACATTACACATCTATCCCAGCTCAGCACACAGCACAGCACACATCTATCCCAGCTCAGCACACAGCACATTACACATCTATCTCAGCTCAGCACACAGCACAGCACACATATATCCTAGCTCAGCACACATCACAGTACACATCTATCACAGCTCAGCACACATCACAGCACACATATATCCCAGCTCAGCACACATCTATCCCAGCTCAGCACACAGCACAGCACACATCTATCCCAGCTCAGCACACAGCACATCACCCATCTACCCCAGCTCAGCACACATCACAGAACACATATATCCCAGCTCAGCACACAGCACAGCACACATCTATCCCAGCTCAGCACACAGCACATCACACATCTATCCCAGCTAAGCACACAGCACATCACACATATATCCCAGCTCAGCACAGAACACAGCACACATCTATCCCAGCTCAGCACACATCACAGCACACATCTATCCCAGCTCAGCACACAGCACAGCACACATCTATCCCAGCTCAGCACACAGAACAGCACACATCTAGCACAGCTCAGCACACAGCACAGCACACACCTATCCCAGCTCAGCGCACAGCACAGCACACATATATCCCAGCTCAGCACACATCACAGCACACATATATCCCAGCTCAGCACACAGCACATTACACATCTATCCCAGCTCAGCACACAGCACATCACACATCTATCCCAGCTAAGCACACAGCACATCACACATATATCCCAGCTCAGCACACAACACAGCACACATCTATCCCAGCTCAGCACACATCACAGCACACATATATCCCAGCTCAGCACACAGCACAGCACACATATATCCCATCTCAACACACAGCACAGCACACATCTATCCCAGCTCAGCACACAGCACAGCACACATCTATCCCAGCTCAGCACACAGCACAGTACACATCTATCCCAGCTCAGCACACAGCACAGCACACATCTATCCCAGCTCAGCACACGTCACATTACACATCTATTACAGCTCAGCACACATCACAGCACACATATATCCCAGCTCAGCACACAGCACAGTACACATCTATCCCAGCTCAGCACACAGCACAGTACACATATATCCCAGCTCAGCACACAGCACAGCACACATCTATACCAGCTCAGCACACAGCACAGCACACATCTATCCCAGCTCAGCACACAGCACAGTACACATCTATCCCAGCTCAGCACACAGCACATCACACATCTATCCCAGCTCAGCACACATCACAGCACACATCTATCCCAGCTCAGCACACAGCACAGCACACATCTATCCCAGCTCAGCACACAGCACATCACACATCTATCCCAGCTCAGCACACATCACAGAATACATATATCCCAGCTCAGCACACAGCACAGCACACATCTATCCCAGCTCAGCACACAGCACATCACACATCTATCCCAGCTAAGCACACAGCACATCACACATATATCCCAGCTCAGCACACAACACAGCACACATCTATCCCAGCTCAGCACACATCACAGCACACATCTATCCCAGCTCAGCACACAGCACAGCACACATCTATCCCAGCTCAGCACACAGCACAGCACACATCTAGCACAGCTCAGCACACAGCACAGCACACACCTATCCCAGCTCAGTGCACAGCACAGCACACATCTATCCCAGCTCAGCACACATCACAGCACACATATATCCCAGCTCAGTACACAGCACAGCACCCATATATCCCAACTCAGCACACAGCACAGCACACATCTATCCTAGCTCAGCACACAGCTGAGCACACATCTATCCCAGCTCAGCACACAGCACAGCACACATCTATCCCAGCTCAGCACACAGCACAGTACACATATATCCCAGCTCAGCACACATCACAGCACACATCTATCCCATCTCAGCACACATCACATCACACATATCCCAGCTCAGCACACAGCACAACACACATATCCCAGCTCAGCACACAGCACAGCACACATATATACCAGCTCAGGACACAGCACAGTACACATCTATCCCAGCTCAGCACCAGCACATTACACATCTATCCCAGCTCAGCACACAGCACAGCACACATCTATCCCAGCTCAGCACACATCACAGCACACATATATCCCAGCTCAGCACACAGCACAGTACACATCTATCCCAGATCAGCACACATCACAGCACACATATATCCCAGTTCAGCACACAGCACATTACACATCTATCCCAGCTCAGCACACATCACAGCACACATATATCCCATCTCAGCACACAGCACAGCACACATCTATCCCAGCTCAGCACACAGCACAGTACACATCTATCCCAGCTTAGCACACAGCACAGTACACATATATCCCAGCTCAGCACACAGCACATCACACATCTATCCCAGCTCAGCACACATCACATTACACATCTATCCCAGCTCAGCACACAGCACAGCACACATATCCCAGCTCAGCACACATCACAGCACACATATATCCCAGCTCCGCACATAGCACAGCACACATATATCCCAGCTCAGCACACAGCACAGTACACATCTATCCCAGCTCAGCACACAGCACATTACACATCTATCCCAGCTCAGCACACAGCACAGCACACATATATCCCAGCTCAGCACACATCACAGCACTCATATATCCCAGCTCAGCACATATCACAGCACACATCTATCCCAGCTCAGCACACAACACAGTACACATCTATCTCAGCTCAGCACACATCACATCACACATATATCCCAGCTCAGCACACATCACAGCACACATATATCCCAGCTCAGCACACAGCACAGCACATATCTATCCCAGCTCAACACACAGCACATTACACATCTATCCCAGCTCAGCACACAGCACATCACACATATATCCCAGCTCAGCACACAACACAGTACACATCTATCCCAGCTCAGCACACAGCACAGCATACATCTATCCCAGCTCAGCACACATCACAGTATACATCTATCCCAGCTCAGCACACAGCACACATCTATCCCAGCTCAGCACACAGCACATTACACATCTATCCCAGCTCAGCACACAGCACAGCACACATCTATCCCAGCTCAGCACACAGCACATTACACATCTATCCCAGCTCAGCACACAACACAGCACACATCTATCCTAGCTCAGCACACATCACAGTACACATCTATCACAGCTCAGCACACATCACAGCACACATATATCCCAGCTCAGCAAACAGCACAGCACACATCTATCCCAGCTCAGCACACAGCACAGCACACATCTATCCCAGCTCAGCACACAGCACATCACACATCTATCCCAGCTCAGCACACATCACAGAACACATATATCCCAGCTCAGCACACAGCACAGCACACATCTATCCCAGCTCAGCACACATCACATCACACATCTATCCCAGCTAAGCACACAGCACATCACACATATATCCCAGCTCAGCACACAACACAGCACACATCTATCCCAGCTCAGCACACATCACAGCACACATCTATCCCAGCTCAGCACACAGCACAGCACACATCTATCCCAGCTCAGCACACAGCACAGCACACATCTAGCACAGCTCAGCACACAGCACAGCACACACCTATCCCAGCTCAGCGCACAGCACAGCACACATATATCCCAGCTCAGCACACATCACAGCACACATATATCCCAGCTCAGTACACAGCACAGCACCCATCTATCCCAACTCAGCACACAGCACAGCACACATCTATCCTAGCTCAGCACACAGCACAGCACACATATATCCCAGCTCAGCACACAGCACAGCACATATATATCCCAGCTCAGCACACAGCACAGTACACATATATCTCAGCTCAGCACACATCACAGCACACATCTATCCCATCTCAGCACACATCACATTACACATATCCCAGCTCAGCACACAGCACAACACACATATCCCAGCTCAGCACACAGCACAGCACACATATATACCAGCTCAGGACACAGCACAGTACACATCTATCCCAGCTCAGCACCAGCACATTACACATCTATCCCAGCTCAGCACACAGCACAGCACACATCTATCCCAGCTCAGCACACATCACAGCACACATATATCCCAGCTCAGCACACAGCACAGTACACATCTATCCCAGATCAGCACACAGCACAGCACACATCTACCCCAGCTCAGCACACAGCACATTACATATCTATCCCAGCTCAGCACACAGCACAGCACACATCTATCCCAGCTCAGCACCCAGCACATTACACATCTATCCAGCTCAGCACACAGCACAGCACACATCTATCCCAGCTCAGCACACAGCACAGTACACATCTATCCCAGCTCAGCACACATCACAGCACACATATATCCCAGCTCAGCACACAGCGCAGTACACATCTATCCCAGCTCAGCACACATCACAGCACACATATATCCCAGCTCAGCACACAGCACATTACACATCTATCCCAGCTCAGCACACATCACATCACACATATATCCCAGCTCAGCACACAGCACAGCACACATCTATCCCAGCTCAGCACACATCACAGCACACATATATCCCAGCTCAGCACACATCACAGTACACATCTATCCCAGCTCAGTACACAGCAAAGCACACATCTATCCCAGCTCAGCACACAGCACATTACACATATATCCCGGCTCAGCACACATCACAGCACACATATATCCCAGCTCATCACACAGCACAGCACACATCTATCCCAGCTCAGCACACATCACAGCACACATATCCCAGCTCAGCACACAGCACATTACACATCTATCCCAGCTCAGCACACATCACAGGACACATATATCCCATCTCAGCACACAGCACAGCACACATCTATCCCAGCTCAGTACACAGCACACCACACATATATCCCAGCTCAGCACACATCACAGCACACATATATACCAGCTCAGCACACAGCACAGTACACATCTATCCCAGCTCAGCACACAGCACATTACACATCTATCCCAGCTCAGCACACAGCACAGCACACATCTATCCCAGCTCAGCACACAGCACAGCACACATCTATCCCAGCTCAGCACACGGCACAGTACACATCTATCCCAGCTCAGCACACAGCACAGCACACATCTATCCCAGCTCAGCACACAGCACATTACACATCTATCCCAGCTCAGCGCACAGCACAGCACACATCTATCCCAGCTCAGCACCCAGCACATTACACATCTATCCCAGCTCAGCACACAGCACAGCACATATCTATCCCAGATCAGCACACAGCACAGTACACATATATCCCAGCTCAGCACACATCACAGCACACATATATCCCAGCTCAGCACACAGCGCAGTACACATCTATCCCAGCTCAGCACACATCACAGCACACATATATCCCAGCTCAGCACACAGCACATTACACATCTATCCCAGCTCAGCACACATCATATCACACATATATCCCAGCTCAGCACACAGCACAGCACACATATATCCCAGCTCAGCACACAGCACATCACACATCTAACCCAGCTCAGCACACAGCACAGTACACATCTATCCCAGCTTAGCACACAGCACAGTACACATCTATCCCAGCTCAGCACACAGCACATCACACATCTATCCCAGCTCAGCACACATCACATTACACATCTATCCCAGCTCAGCACACAGCACAGCACACATATCCCAGCTCAGCACACATCACAGCACACATCTATCCCAGCTCCGCACATAGCACAGCACACATATATCCCAGCTCAGCACACAGCACAGTACACATCTATCCCAGCTCAGCACACAGCACATTACACATCTATCCCAGCTCAGCACACAGCACAGCACACATATATCCCAGCTCAGCACACATCACAGCACTCATATATCCCATCTCAGCACATATCACAGCACACATCTGTCCCAGCTCAGCACACAGCACAGTACACATCTGTCTCAGCTCAGCACACATCACAGCACACATATATCCCAGCTCAGCACACATCACAGCACACATATATCCCAGCTCAGCACACAGCACAGCACATATCTATCCCAGCTCAACACACAGCACATTACACATCTATCCCAGATCAGCACACAGCACATCACACATATATCCCAGCTCAGCACACAACACAGTACACATCTATCCCAGCTCAGCACACAGCACAGCATACATCTATCCCAGCTCAGCACACATCACAGTATACATCTATCCCAGCTCAGCACACAGCACACATCTATCCCAGCTCAGCACACAGCACATTACACATCTATCCCAGCTCAGCACACAGCACAGCACACATCTATCCCAGCTCAGCACACAGCACATTACACATCTATCCCAGCTCAGCACACATCACAGCACACATCTATCCTAGCTCAGCACACATCACAGTACACATCTATCACAGCTCAGCACACATCACAGCACACATATATCCCAGCTCAGCACACAGCACAGCACACATCTATCCCAGCTCAGCACACAGCACAGCACACATCTATCCCAGCTCAGCACACAGCACATCACACATCTATCCCAGCTAAGCACACAGCACATCACACATATATCCCAGCTCAGCACACAACACAGCACTCATCTATCCCAGCTCAGCACACAGCACAGCACACATCTATCCCAGCTCAGCACACATCACAGTATACATCTATCCCAGCTCAGCACACAGCACAGCACACATCTATCCCAGCTCAGCACACAGCACATTACACATCTATCCCAGCTCAGCACACCGCACAGCACACATATATCCCAGCTCAGCACACCACACATTACACATCTATCCCAGCTCAGCACACAGCACAGCACACATATATCCTAGCTCAGTACACAGCACAGTATACATATATCCCAGCTCAGCACACATCACAGCACACATATATCCCAGCTCAGCACACATCACAGTACACATCTATCCCAGCTCAGCACACATCACAGCACACATATATCCCAGCTCAGCACACAGCACAGCACACATCTATTCCAGCTCAGCACACATCACAGTACACATATCCCAGCTCAGCACACAGCACAGCACACATATATCCCAGCTCAGCACACAGCACAGCACACATCTATCCCAGCTCAGCACACAGCACATTACATATCTATCCCAGCTCAGCACACAGCACAGTACACATCTATCCCAGCTCAGCACACATCACAGCACACATCTATCCCAGCTCAGCACACATCATAGCACACATATATCCCATCTCAGCACACAGCACAGCAAACATCTATCCCAGCTCAGCACACAGCACATTACACATCTATCCCAGCTCAGCACACATCACATCACACATATATCCCAGCTCAGCACACATCACAGCACACATATATCCCAGCTTAGCACACAGCTCAGTACACATCTATCCCAGCTCAGCACACAGCACAGTACACATCTATCCCAGCTCAGCACACATCACAGCACACACCTATCCCAGCTCAGCGCACAGCACAGCACACATCCATCCCAGCTCAGCACACATCACAGCACACATATATCCCAACTCAGTACACAGCACAGCACACATCTATCCCAACTCAGCACACAGCACAGCACACATCTATCCTAGCTCAGCACACAGCACAGCACACATCTATCCCAGCTCAGCACACAGCACAGCACACATCTATCCCAGCTCAGCACACAGCACAGTACACATATATCCCAGCTCAGCACACATCACAGCACACATCTATCCCATATCAGCACACATCACATTACACATATCCCAGCTCAGCACACAGCACAACACACATATCCCAGCTCAGCACACAGCACAGCACACATATATACCAGCTCAGGACACAGCACAGTACACATCTATCCCAGCTCAGCACCAGCACATTACACATCTATCCCAGCTCAGCACACAGCACAGCACACATATATCCCAGATCAGCACACAACACAGCACACATCTATCCCAGCTCAACACACATCACAGCACACATCTGTCCCAGCTCAGCACACAGCACAGCACACATCTATACCAGCTCAGCACACAGCACAGTACACATCTATCCCAGCTCAGCACACAGCACAGCACACATCTATCCCAGCTCAGCACACATCACATTACACATCTATCACAGCTCAGCACACATCACAGCACACATATATCCCAGCTCAGCACACATCACAGCACACACATATCCCAGCTCAGCACACAGCACAGCACGCATCTATCCCAGCTCCGCACACAGCACAGCACACATATATCCCAGCTCAGCACACAGCACAGCACACATCTATCCCAGCTCAGCACACAGCACATTACACATCTATCCCAGCTCAGCACACATCACAGCACACATATATCCCAGCTCAGCACACATCACAGCACACACATATCCCAGCTCAGCACACAGCACAGCACAGATCTATCCCAGCTCAGCACACATCACAGTACATATATATCCAAGCTCAGCACACATCACAGTACACATCTATCCCAGCTCAGCACACAGCACAGCACACATCTATCCCAGCTCAGCACACATCATGGCACACATATATCCCAGCTCAGCACACAGCACAGCACACATCTATCCCAGCTCAGCACACATCACAGCACAACCTATCCCAGCTCAGCACACAGCACAGTACACATCTATCCCAGCTCAGCACACATCACAGCACACATCTATCCCAGCTCAACACACATAACAGCACATATCTATCCCAGCTCAGCACACAGAACAGCACACATATATCCCACATCAGCACACAGCACAGCATACATCTATCCCCGCTCAGCACACATCACAGCACAATCTATCCCAGCTCAGCACACAGCACAGCACACATATATCCCAGCTCAGCACACAGCACAGCACACATATATCCCAGCTCAACACACAGCACAGCACACATCTATCCCAGCTCAGCACACAGCACAGCACACATCTATCCCAGCTCAGCACACAGCACAGTACACATCTATCCCAGCTCAGCACACAGCACAGCACAAATCTATCCCAGCTCAGCACACATCACATTACACATATATCACAGCTCAGCACACAACACAGCACACATCTATCCCAGCTCAGCACACATCACAGCACACATCTATCCCAGCTCAGCACACAGCACAGTACACATCTATCCCAGCTCAGGACACAGCACAGCACACATCTATACCAGCTCAGCACACAGCACATCACAAACCTATCCTCGCTCAGCACACATCACAGCACAATCTATCCCAGCTCAGCACACATCACAACACACATATCCCAGCTCAGCACACAGCACAGCACACATATATCCCAGCTCAGCACACAGCACAGCACACATATATCCCATCTCAACACACATCACAGCACACATCTATCCCAGCTCAGCACACAGCACAGGCCACATCTATCCCAGCTCAGCACACAGCACAGTACACATCTATCCCAGCTCAGCACACAGCACAGCACACATCTATCACAGCTCAGCACACGTCACATTACACATCTATCACAGCTCAGCACACACCACAGCACACATATATCCCAGCTCAGCACACAGCACAGTACACATCTATCCCAGCTCAGCACACAGCACAGTACACATATATCCCAGCTCAGCACACAGCACAGCACACATCTATACCAGCTCAGCACACAGCACAGCACACATCTATCCCAGCTCAGCACACAGCACAGTACACATCTATCCCAGCTCAGCACACAGCACATCACACATCTATCCCAGCTCAGCACACATCACAGCACACATATATCCCAGCTCAGCACACAGCACAGCACACATCTATCCCAGCTCAGCACACATCACATCACACATCTATCCCAGCTCAGCACACATCACAGAACACATATATCCCAGCTCAGCACACAGCACAGCACACATCTATCCCAGCTCAGCACACAGCACATCACACATCTATCCCAGCTAAGCACACAGCACATCACACATATATCCCAGCTCAGCACACAACACAGCACACATCTATCCCAGCTCAGCACACATCACAGCACACATCTATCCCAGCTCAGCACACAGCACAGCACACATCTATCCCAGCTCAGCACACAGCACAGCACACATCTAGCACAGCTCAGCACACAGCACAGCACACACCTATCCCAGCTCAGCGCACAGCACAGCACACATCTATCCCAGCTCAGCACACATCACAGCACACATATATCCCAGCTCAGTACACATCACAGCACACATCTATCCCAACTCAGCACACAGCACAGCACACATCTATCCTAGCTCAGCACACAACACAGCACACATCTATCCCAGCTCAGCACACATCACAGCACACATCTATCCCAGCTCAGCACACAGCACAGCACACATCTATCCCAGCTCAGCACACAGCACAGCACACATCTAGCACAGCTCAGCACACAGCACAGCACACACCTATCCCAGCTCAGTGCACAGCACAGCACACATCTATCCCAGCTCAGCACACATCACAGCACACATATATCCCAGCTCAGTACACAGCACAGCACCCATATATCCCAACTCAGCACACAGCACAGCACACATCTATCCTAGCTCAGCACACAGCTGAGCACACATCTATCCCAGCTCAGCACACAGCACAGCACACATCTATCCCAGCTCAGCACACAGCACAGTACACATATATCCCAGCTCAGCACACATCACAGCACACATCTATCCCATCTCAGCACACATCACATCACACATATCCCAGCTCAGCACACAGCACAACACACATATCCCAGCTCAGCACACAGCACAGCACACATATATACCAGCTCAGGACACAGCACAGTACACATCTATCCCAGCTCAGCACCAGCACATTACACATCTATCCCAGCTCAGCACACAGCACAGCACACATCTATCCCAGCTCAGCACACATCACAGCACACATATATCCCAGCTCAGCACACAGCACAGTACACATCTATCCCAGATCAGCACACAGCACAGCACACATCTATCCCAGCTCAGCACACAGCACATTACACATCTATCCCAGCTCAGCACACAGCACAGCACACATCTATCCCAGCTCAGCACCCAGCACATTACACATCTATCCAGCTCAGCACACAGCACAGCACACATCTATCCCAGCTCAGCACACAGCACAGTACACATCTATCCCAGCTCAGCACACATCACAGCACACATATATCCCAGCTCAGCACACAGCGCAGTACACATCTATCCCAGCTCAGCACACATCACAGCACACATATATCCCAGCTCAGCACACAGCACATTACACATCTATCCCAGCTCAGCACACATCACATCACACATATATCCCAGCTCAGCACACAACACAGCACACATCTATCCCAGCTCAGCACACATAACAGCACACATATATCCCAGCTCAGCACACAGCACAGTACACATCTATCCCAGCTCAGTACACAGCAAAGCACACATCTATCCCAGCTCAGCACACAGCACATTACACATATATCCCGTCTCAGCACACATCACAGCACACATATATCCCAGCTCATCACACAGCACAGCACACATCTATCCCAGCTCAGCACACATCACAGCACACATATATCCCAGTTCAGCACACAGCACATTACACATCTATCCCAGCTCAGCACACATCACAGCACACATATATCCCATCTCAGCACACAGCACAGCACACATCTATCCCAGCTCAGCACACAGCACAGTACACATCTATCCCAGCTTAGCACACAGCACAGTACACATCTATCCCAGCTCAGCACACAGCACATCACACATCTATCCCAGCTCAGCACACATCACATTACACATCTATCCCAGCTCAGCACACAGCACAGCACACATATCCCAGCTCAGCACACATCACAGCACACATATATCCCAGCTCCGCACATAGCACAGCACACATATATCCCAGCTCAGCACACAGCACAGTACACATCTATCCCAGCTCAGCACACAGCACATTACACATCTATCCCAGCTCAGCACACAGCACAGCACACATATATCCCAGCTCAGCACACATCACAGCACTCATATATCCCAGCTCAGCACATATCACAGCACACATCTATCCCAGCTCAGCACACAACACAGTACACATCTATCTCAGCTCAGCACACATCACATCACACATATATCCCAGCTCAGCACACATCACAGCACACATATATCCCAGCTCAGCACACAGCACAGCACATATCTATCCCAGCTCAACACACAGCACATTACACATCTATCCCAGCTCAGCACACAGCACATCACACATATATCCCAGCTCAGCACACAACACAGTACACATCTATCCCAGCTCAGCACACAGCACAGCATACATCTATCCCAGCTCAGCACACATCACAGTATACATCTATCCCAGCTCAGCACACAGCACACATCTATCCCAGCTCAGCACACAGCACATTACACATCTATCCCAGCTCAGCACACAGCACAGCACACATCTATCCCAGCTCAGCACACAGCACATTACACATCTATCCCAGCTCAGCACACAACACAGCACACATCTATCCTAGCTCAGCACACATCACAGTACACATCTATCACAGCTCAGCACACATCACAGCACACATATATCCCAGCTCAGCAAACAGCACAGCACACATCTATCCCAGCTCAGCACACAGCACAGCACACATCTATCCCAGCTCAGCACACAGCACATCACACATCTATCCCAGCTCAGCACACATCACAGAACACATATATCCCAGCTCAGCACACAGCACAGCACACATCTATCCCAGCTCAGCACACAGCACATCACACATCTATCCCAGCTAAGCACACAGCACATCACACATATATCCCAGCTCAGCACACAACACAGCACACATCTATCCCAGCTCAGCACACATCACAGCACACATCTATCCCAGCTCAGCACACAGCACAGCACACATCTATCCCAGCTCAGCACACAGCACAGCACACATCTAGCACAGCTCAGCACACAGCACAGCACACACCTATCCCAGCTCAGCGCACAGCACAGCACACATCTATCCCAGCTCAGCACACATCACAGCACACATATATCCCAGCTCAGTACACAGCACAGCACCCATCTATCCCAACTCAGCACACAGCACAGCACACATCTATCCTAGCTCAGCACACAGCACAACACACATATATCCCAGCTCAGCACACAGCACAGCACATATATATCCCAGCTCAGCACACAGCACAGTACACATATATCTCAGCTCAGCACACATCACAGCACACATCTATCCCATCTCAGCACACATCACATTACACATATCCCAGCTCAGCACACAGCACAACACACATATCCCAGCTCAGCACACAGCACAGCACACATATATACCAGCTCAGGACACAGCACAGTACACATCTATCCCAGCTCAGCACCAGCACATTACACATCTATCCCAGCTCAGCACACAGCACAGCACACATCTATCCCAGCTCAGCACACATCACAGCACACATATATCCCAGCTCAGCACACAGCACAGTACACATCTATCCCAGATCAGCACACAGCACAGCACACATCTACCCCAGCTCAGCACACAGCACATTACATATCTATCCCAGCTCAGCACACAGCACAGCACACATCTATCCCAGCTCAGCACCCAGCACATTACACATCTATCCAGCTCAGCACACAGCACAGCACACATATATCCCAGCTCAGCACACAGCACAGTACACATCTATCCCAGCTCAGCACACATCACAGCACACATATATCCTAGCTCAGCACACAGCGCAGTACACATCTATCCCAGCTCAGCACACATCACAGCACACATATATCCCAGCTCAGCACACAGCACATTACACATCTATCCCAGCTCAGCACACATCACATCACACATATATCCCAGCTCAGCACACAGCACAGCACACATCTATCCCAGCTCAGCACACATCACAGCACACATATATCCCAGCTCAGCACACATCACAGTACACATCTATCCCAGCTCAGTACACAGCAAAGCACACATCTATCCCAGCTCAGCACACAGCACATTACACATATATCCCGGCTCAGCACACATCACAGCACACATATATCCCAGCTCATCACACAGCACAGCACACATCTATCCCAGCTCAGCACACATCACAGCACACATATCCCAGCTCAGCACACAGCACATTACACATCTATCCCAGCTCAGCACACATCACAGGACACATATATCCCATCTCAGCACATAGCACAGCACACATCTATCCCAGCTCAGTACACAGCACACCACACATATATCCCAGCTCAGCACACATCACAGCACACATATATACCAGCTCAGCACACAGCACAGTACACATCTATCCCAGCTCTGCACACAGCACATTACACATCTATCCCAGCTCAGCACACAGCACAGCACACATCTATCCCAGCTCAGCACACAGCACAGCACACATCTATCCCAGCTCAGCACACGGCACAGTACACATCTATCCCAGCTCAGCACACAGCACAGCACACATCTATCCCAGCTCAGCACACAGCACATTACACATCTATCCCAGCTCAGCGCACAGCACAGCACACATCTATCCCAGCTCAGCACCCAGCACATTACACATCTATCCCAGCTCAGCACACAGCACAGCACATATCTATCCCAGATCAGCACACAGCACAGTACACATATATCCCAGCTCAGCACACATCACAGCACACATATATCCCAGCTCAGCACACAGCGCAGTACACATCTATCCCAGCTCAGCACACATCACAGCACACATATATCCCAGCTCAGCACACAGCACATTACACATCTATCCCAGCTCAGCACACATCATATCACACATATATCCCAGCTCAGCACACAGCACAGCACACATATATCCCAGCTCAGCACACAGCACATCACACATCTATCCCAGCTCAGCACACAGCACAGTACACATCTATCCCAGCTTAGCACACAGCACAGTACACATCTATCCCAGCTCAGCACACAGCACATCACACATCTATCCCAGCTCAGCACACATCACATTACACATCTATCCCAGCTCAGCACACAGCACAGCACACATATCCCAGCTCAGCACACATCACAGCACACATCTATCCCAGCTCCGCACATAGCACAGCACACATATATCCCAGCTCAGCACACAGCACAGTACACATCTATCCCAGCTCAGCACACAGCACATTACACATCTATCCCAGCTCAGCACACAGCACAGCACACATATATCCCAGCTCAGCACACATCACAGCACTCATATATCCCAGCTCAGCACATATCACAGCACACATCTGTCCCAGCTCAGCACACAGCACAGTACACATCTGTCTCAGCTCAGCACACATCACAGCACACATATATCCCAGCTCAGCACACATCACAGCACACATATATCCCAGCTCAGCACACAGCACAGCACATATCTATCCCAGCTCAACACACAGCACATTACACATCTATCCCAGATCAGCACACAGCACATCACACATATATCCCAGCTCAGCACACAACACAGTACACATCTATCCCAGCTCAGCACACAGCACAGCATACATCTATCCCAGCTCAGCACACATCACAGTATACATCTATCCCAGCTCAGCACACAGCACACATCTATCCCAGCTCAGCACACAGCACATTACACATCTATCCCAGCTCAGCACACAGCACAGCACACATCTATCCCAGCTCAGCACACAGCACATTACACATCTATCCCAGCTCAGCACACATCACAGCACACATCTATCCTAGCTCAGCACACATCACAGTACACATCTATCACAGCTCAGCACACATCACAGCACACATATATCCCAGCTCAGCACACAGCACAGCACACATCTATCCCATCTCAGCACACAGCACAGCACACATCTATCCCAGCTCAGCACACAGCACATCACACATCTATCCCAGCTAAGCACACAGCACATCACACATATATCCCAGCTCAGCACACAACACAGCACACATCTATCCCAGCTCAGCACACAGCACAGCACACATCTATCCCAGCTCAGCACACATCACAGTATACATCTATCCCAGCTCAGCACACAGCACAGCACACATCTATCCCAGCTCAGCACACAGCACATTACACATCTATCCCAGCTCAGCACACCGCACAGCACACATATATCCCAGCTCAGCACACCACACATTACACATCTATCCCAGCTCAGCACACAGCACAGCACACATATATCCTAGCTCAGTACACAGCACAGTATACATATATCCCAGCTCAGCACACATCACAGCACACATATATCCCAGCTCAGCACACATCACAGTACACATCTATCCCAGCTCAGCACACATCACAGCACACATATATCCCAGCACAGCACACAGCACAGCACACATCTATTCCAGCTCAGCACACATCACAGTACACATATCCCAGCTCAGCACACAGCACAGCACACATATATCCCAGCTCAGCACACAGCACAGCACACATCTATCCCAGCTCAGCACACAGCACATTACATATCTATCCCAGCTCAGCACACAGCACAGTACACATCTATCCCAGCTCAGCACACATCACAGCACACATCTATCCCAGCTCAGCACACATCATAGCACACATATATCCCATCTCAGCACACAGCACAGCAAACATCTATCCCAGCTCAGCACACAGCACATTACACATCTATCCCAGCTCAGCACACATCACATCACACATATATCCCAGCTCAGCACACATCACAGCACACATATATCCCAGCTTAGCACACAGCTCAGTACACATCTATCCCAGCTCAGCACACAGCACAGTACACATCTATCCCAGCTCAGCACACATCACAGCACACACCTATCCCAGCTCAGCGCACAGCACAGCACACATCCATCCCAGCTCAGCACACATCACAGCACACATATATCCCAACTCAGTACACAGCACAGCACACATCTATCCCAACTCAGCACACAGCACAGCACACATCTATCCTAGCTCAGCACACAGCACAGCACACATCTATCCCAGCTCAGCACACAGCACAGCACACATCTATCCCAGCTCAGCACACAGCACAGTACACATATATCCCAGCTCAGCACACATCACAGCACACATCTATCCCATATCAGCACACATCACATTACACATATCCCAGCTCAGCACACAGCACAACACACATATCCCAGCTCAGCACACAGCACAGCACACATATATACCAGCTCAGGACACAGCACAGTACACATCTATCCCAGCTCAGCACCAGCACATTACACATCTATCCCAGCTCAGCACACAGCACAGCACACATATATCCCAGATCAGCACACAACACAGCACACATCTATCCCAGCTCAACACACATCACAGCACACATCTGTCCCAGCTCAGCACACAGCACAGCACACATCTATCCCAGCTCAGCACACAGCACAGTACACATCTATCCCAGCTCAGCACACAGCACAGCACACATCTATCCCAGCTCAGCACACATCACATTACACATCTATCACAGCTCAGCACACATCACAGCACACATATATCCCAGCTCAGCACACATCACAGCACACACATATCCCAGCTCAGCACACAGCACAGCACGCATCTATCCCAGCTCCGCACACAGCACAGCACACATATATCCCAGCTCAGCACACAGCACAGCACACATCTATCCCAGCTCAGCACACAGCACATTACACATCTATCCCAGCTCAGCACACATCACAGCACACATATATCCCAGCTCAGCACACATCACAGCACACACATATCCCAGCTCAGCACACAGCACAGCACAGATCTATCCCAGCTCAGCACACATCACAGTACATATATATCCAAGCTCAGCACACATCACAGTACACATCTATCCCAGCTCAGCACACAGCACAGCACACATCTATCCCAGCTCAGCACACATCATGGCACACATATATCCCAGCTCAGCACACAGCACAGCACACATCTATCCCAGCTCAGCACACATCACAGCACAACCTATCCCAGCTCAGCACACAGCACAGTACACATCTATCCCAGCTCAGCACACATCACAGCACACATCTATCCCAGCTCAACACACATAACAGCACATATATATCCCAGCTCAGCACACAGAACAGCACACATATATCCCACATCAGCACACAGCACAGCATACATCTATCCCCGCTCAGCACACATCACAGCACAATCTATCCCAGCTCAGCACACAGCACAGCACACATATATCCCAGCTCAGCACACAGCACAGCACACATATATCCCAGCTCAACACACAGCACAGCACACATCTATCCCAGCTCAGCACACAGCACAGCACACATCTATCCCAGCTCAGCACACAGCACAGTACACATCTATCCCAGCTCAGCACACAGCACAGCACAAATCTATCCCAGCTCAGCACACATCACATTACACATATATCACAGCTCAGCACACAACACAGCACACATCTATCCCAGCTCAGCACACATCACAGCACACATCTATCCCAGCTCAGCACACAGCACAGTACACATCTATCCCAGCTCAGGACACAGCACAGCACACATCTATACCAGCTCAGCACACAGCACATCACAAACCTATCCTCGCTCAGCACACATCACAGCACAATCTATCCCAGCTCAGCACACATCACAACACACATATCCCAGCTCAGCACACAGCACAGCACACATATATCCCAGCTCAGCACACAGCACAGCACACATATATCCCATCTCAACACACATCACAGCACACATCTATCCCAGCTCAGCACACAGCACAGCACACATCTATCCCAGCTCAGCACACAGCACAGTACACATCTATCCCAGCTCAGCACACAGCACAGCACACATCTATCACAGCTCAGCACACGTCACATTACACATCTATCACAGCTCAGCACACACCACAGCACACATATATCCCAGCTCAGCACACAGCACAGTACACATCTATCCCAGCTCAGCACACAGCACAGTACACATATATCCCAGCTCAGCACACAGCACAGCACACATCTATACCAGCTCAGCACACAGCACAGCACACATCTATCCCAGCTCAGCACACAGCACAGTACACATCTATCCCAGCTCAGCACACAGCACATCACACATCTATCCCAGCTCAGCACACATCACAGCACACATCTATCCCAGCTCAGCACACAGCACAGCACACATCTATCCCAGCTCAGCACACATCACATCACACATCTATCCCAGCTCAGCACACATCACAGAACACATATATCCCAGCTCAGCACACAGCACAGCACACATCTATCCCAGCTCAGCACACAGCACATCACACATCTATCCCAGCTAAGCACACAGCACATCACACATATATCCCAGCTCAGCACACAACACAGCACACATCTATCCCAGCTCAGCACACATCACAGCACACATCTATCCCAGCTCAGCACACAGCACAGCACACATCTATCCCAGCTCAGCACACAGCACACATCTAGCACAGCTCAGCACACAGCACAGCACACACCTATCCCAGCTCAGCGCACAGCACAGCACACATCTATCCCAGCTCAGCACACATCACAGCACACATATATCCCAGCTCAGTACACATCACAGCACACATCTATCCCAACTCAGCACACAGCACAGCACACATCTATCCTAGCTCAGCACACAGCACAGCACACATCTATCCCAGCTCAGCACACAGCACAGCACACATCTATCCCAGCTCAGCACACAGCACAGTACACATATATCCCAGCTCAGCACACATCACAGCACACATCTATCCCATCTCAGCACACATCACATTACACATATCCCAGCTCAGCACACAGCACAACACACATATCCCAGCTCAGCACACAGCACAGCACACATATATACCAGCTCAGGACACAGCACAGTACACATCTATCCCAGCTCAGCACCAGCACATTACACATCTATCCCAGCTCAGCACACAGCACAGCACACATCTATCCCAGCTCAGCACACATCACAGCACACATATATCCCAGCTCAGCACACAGCACAGTACACATCTATCCCAGATCAGCACACAGCACAGCACACATCTATCCCAGCTCAGCACACAGCACATTACACATCTATCCCAGCTCAGCACACAGCACAGCACACATCTATCCCAGCTCAGCTGCCAGCACATTACACATCTATCCAGCTCAGCACACAGCACAGCACACATCTATCCCAGCTCAGCACACAGCACAGTACACATCTATCCCAGCTCAGCACACATCACAGCACACATATATCCCAGCTCAGCACACAGCACATTACACATCTATCCAAGCTCAGCACACATCACAGCACACATATATCCCAGCTCAGCACACAGCACATTACACATCTATCCCAGCTCAGCACACATCACATCACACATATATCCCAGCTCAGCACACAGCACAGCACACATCTATCCCAGCTCAGCACACATCACAGCACACATCTATCCCAGCTCAGCACACAGCACAGCACACATCTATCCCAGCTCAGCACACAGCACATTACACATATATCCCGGCTCAGCACACATCACAGCACACATATATCCCAGCTCATCACACAGCACAGCACACATCTATCCCAGCTCAGCACACATCACAGCACACATATATCCCAGCTCAGCACACAGCACATTACACATCTATCCCAGCTCAGCACACATCACAGCACACATATATCCCATCTCAGCACACAGCACAGCACACATCTATCCCAGCTCAGTACACAGCACACCACACATATATCCCAGCTCAGCACACATCACAGCACACATATATACCAGCTCAGCACACAGCACAGTACACATCTATCCCAGCTCAGCACACAGCACATTACACATCTATCCCAGCTCAGCACACAGCACAGCACACATCTATCCCAGCTCAGCACACAGCACAGAACACATCTATCCCAGCTCAGCACACGGCACAGTACACATCTATCCCAGCTCAGCACACAGCACAGCACACATCTATCCCAGCTCAGCACACAGCACATTACACATCTATCCCAGCTCAGCGCACAGCACAGCACACATCTATCCCAGCTCAGCACCCAGCACATTACACATCTATCCCAGCTCAGCACACAGCACAGCACACATCTATCCCAGATCAGCACACAGCACAGTACACATATATCCCAGCTCAGCACACATCACAACACACATATATCCCAGCTCAGCACACAGCGCAGTACACATCTATCCCAGCTCAGCACACATCACAGCACACATATATCCCAGCTCAGCACACAGCACATTACACATCTATCCCAGCTCAGCACACATCATATCACACATATATCCCAGCTCAGCACACAGCACAGCACACATATATCCCAGCTCAGCACACAGCACATCACACATCTATCCCAGCTCAGCACACAGCACAGTACACATCTATCCCAGCTTAGCACACAGCACAGTACACATCTATCCCAGCTCAGCACACAGCACATCACACATCTATCCCAGCTTAGCACACAGCACAGTACACATCTATCCCAGCTCAGCACACAGCACAGCACACATCTATCCTAGCTCAGCACACATCACAGTACACATCTATCACAGCTCAGCACACAGCACAGCACACATATATCCCAGCTCAGCACACAGCACAGCACACATATATCCCAGCTCAGCACACAGCACAGCACACATCTATTCCAGCTCAGCACACAGCACAGTACACATATATCCCAGCTCAGCACACAGCACAGCACACATATATCCCAGCTCAGCACACAGCACAGCACACATCTATCCCAGCTCAGCACACAGCACAGTACATATTTATCCCAGCTCAGCACACAGCACAGTACACATCTATCCCAGCTCAGCACACAGCACAGCACACATATATCCCAGCTCAGCACACATCACAGCACACATATATCATATATCAGCACACAGCACAGCACACATCTATCCCAGCTCAGTACACAGCAAAGCACACATCTATCCCAGCTCAGCACACAGCACATTACACATATATCCCGTCTCAGCACACATCACAGCACACATATATCCCAGCTCATCACACAGCACAGCACACATCTATCCCAGCTCAGCACACATCACAGCACACATATATCCCAGCTCAGCACACAGCACATTACACATCTATCCCAGCTCAGCACACATCACAGCACACATATATCCCATCTCAGCACACAGCACAGCACACATCTATCCTAGCTCAGCACACAGCACAGCACACATCTATCCCAGCTCAGCACACAGCACAGCACACATCTATCCCAGCTCAGCACACAGCACAGTACACATATATCCCAGCTCAGCACACATCACAGCACACATCTATCCCATCTCAGCACACATCACATTACACATATCCCAGCTCAGCACACAGCACAACACACATATCCCAGCTCAGCACACAGCACAGCACACATATATACCAGCTCAGGACACAGCACAGTACACATCTATCCCAGCTCAGCACCAGCACATTACACATCTATCCCAGCTCAGCACACAGCACAGCACACATCTATCCCAGCTCAGCACACATCACAGCACACATATATCCCAGCTCAGCACACAGCACAGTACACATCTATCCCAGATCAGCACACAGCACAGCACACATCTATCCCAGCTCAGCACACAGCACATTACACATCTATCCCAGCTCAGCACACAGCACAGCACACATCTATCCCAGCTCAGCTGCCAGCACATTACACATCTATCCAGCTCAGCACACAGCACAGCACACATCTATCCCAGCTCAGCACACAGCACAGTACACATCTATCCCAGCTCAGCACACATCACAGCACACATATATCCCAGCTCAGCACACAGCACATTACACATCTATCCAAGCTCAGCACACATCACAGCACACATATATCCCAGCTCAGCACACAGCACATTACACATCTATCCCAGCTCAGCACACATCACATCACACATATATCCCAGCTCAGCACACAGCACAGCACACATCTATCCCAGCTCAGCACACATCACAGCACACATCTATCCCAGCTCAGCACACAGCACAGCACACATCTATCCCAGCTCAGCACACAGCACATTACACATATATCCCGGCTCAGCACACATCACAGCACACATATATCCCAGCTCATCACACAGCACAGCACACATCTATCCCAGCTCAGCACACATCACAGCACACATATATCCCAGCTCAGCACACAGCACATTACACATCTATCCCAGCTCAGCACACATCACAGCACACATATATCCCATCTCAGCACACAGCACAGCACACATCTATCCCAGCTCAGTACACAGCACACCACACATATATCCCAGCTCAGCACACATCACAGCACACATATATACCAGCTCAGCACACAGCACAGTACACATCTATCCCAGCTCAGCACACAGCACATTACACATCTATCCCAGCTCAGCACACAGCACAGCACACATCTATCCCAGCTCAGCACACAGCACAGAACACATCTATCCCAGCTCAGCACACGGCACAGTACACATCTATCCCAGCTCAGCACACAGCACAGCACACATCTATCCCAGCTCAGCACACAGCACATTACACATCTATCCCAGCTCAGCGCACAGCACAGCACACATCTATCCCAGCTCAGCACCCAGCACATTACACATCTATCCCAGCTCAGCACACAGCACAGCACACATCTATCCCAGATCAGCACACAGCACAGTACACATATATCCCAGCTCAGCACACATCACAACACACATATATCCCAGCTCAGCACACAGCGCAGTACACATCTATCCCAGCTCAGCACACATCACAGCACACATATATCCCAGCTCAGCACACAGCACATTACACATCTATCCCAGCTCAGCACACATCATATCACACATATATCCCAGCTCAGCACACAGCACAGCACACATATATCCCAGCTCAGCACACAGCACATCACACATCTATCCCAGCTCAGCACACAGCACAGTACACATCTATCCCAGCTTAGCACACAGCACAGTACACATCTATCCCAGCTCAGCACACAGCACATCACACATCTATCCCAGCTTAGCACACAGCACAGTACACATCTATCCCAGCTCAGCACACAGCACAGCACACATCTATCCTAGCTCAGCACACATCACAGTACACATCTATCACAGCTCAGCACACAGCACAGCACACATATATCCCAGCTCAGCACACAGCACAGCACACATATATCCCAGCTCAGCACACAGCACAGCACACATCTATTCCAGCTCAGCACACAGCACAGTACACATATATCCCAGCTCAGCACACAGCACAGCACACATATATCCCAGCTCAGCACACAGCACAGCACACATCTATCCCAGCTCAGCACACAGCACAGTACATATTTATCCCAGCTCAGCACACAGCACAGTACACATCTATCCCAGCTCAGCACACAGCACAGCACACATATATCCCAGCTCAGCACACATCACAGCACACATATATCATATATCAGCACACAGCACAGCACACATCTATCCCAGCTCAGTACACAGCAAAGCACACATCTATCCCAGCTCAGCACACAGCACATTACACATATATCCCGTCTCAGCACACATCACAGCACACATATATCCCAGCTCATCACACAGCACAGCACACATCTATCCCAGCTCAGCACACATCACAGCACACATATATCCCAGCTCAGCACACAGCACATTACACATCTATCCCAGCTCAGCACACATCACAGCACACATATATCCCATCTCAGCACACAGCACAGCACACATCTATCCCAGCTCAGCACACAGCACAGTACACATCTATCCCAGCTTAGCACACAGCACAGTACACATCTATCCCAGCTCAGCACACAGCACATCACACATCTATCCCAGCTCAGCACACATCACATTACACATCTATCCCAGCTCAGCACACAGCACAGCACACATATCTCAGCTCAGCACACATCACAGCACACATATATCCCAGCTCCGCACATAGCACAGCACACATATATCCCAGCTCAGCACACAGCACAGTACACATCTATCCCAGCTCAGCACACAGCACATTACACATCTATCCCAGCTCAGCACACAGCACAGCACACATATATCCCAGCTCAGCACACATCACAGCACTCATATATCCCAGCTCAGCACATATCACAGCACACATCTATCCCAGCTCAGCACACAGCACAGTACACATCTATCTCAGCTCAGCACACATCACATCACACATATATCCCAGCTCAGCACACATCACAGCACACATATATCCCAGCTCAGCACACAGCACAGCACATATCTATCCCAGCTCAACACACAGCACATTACACATCTATCCCAGCTCAGCACACAGCACATCACACATATATCCCAGCTCAGCACACAACACAGTACACATCTATCCCAGCTCAGCACACAGCACAGCATACATCTATCCCAGCTCAGCACACATCACAGTATACATCTATCCCAGCTCAGCACACAGCACACATCTATCCCAGCTCAGCACACAGCACAATACACATCTATCCCAGCTCAGCACACAGCACAGCACACATCTATCCCAGCTCAGCACACAGCACATTACACATCTATCCCAGCTCAGCACACAACACAGCACACATCTATCCTAGCTCAGCACACATCACAGTACACATCTATCACAGCTCAGCACACATCACAGCACACATATATCCCAGCTCAGCAAACAGCACAGCACACATCTATCCCAGCTCAGCACACAGCACAGCACAATCTATCCCAGCTCAGCACACAGCACATCACACATCTATCCCAGCTCAGCACACATCACAGAACACATATATCCCAGCTCAGCACACAGCACAGCACACATCTATCCCAGCTCAGCAAACAGCACATCACACATCTATCCCAGCTAAGCACACAGCACATCACACATATATCCCAGCTCAGCACACAACACAGCACACATCTATCCCAGCTCAGCACACATCACAGCACACATCTATCCCAGCTCAGCACACAGCACAGCACACATCTATCCCAGCTCAGCACACAGCACAGCACACATCTAGCACAGCTCAGCACACAGCACAGCACACACCTATCCCAGCTCAGCGCACAGCACAGCACACATCTATCCCAGCTCAGCACACATCACAGCACACATATATCCCAGCTCAGTACACAGCACAGCACCCATCTATCCCAACTCAGCACACAGCACAGCACACATCTATCCTAGCTCAGCACACAGCACAGCACACATCTATCCCAGCTCAGCACACAGCACAGCACATATCTATCCCAGCTCAGCACACAGCACAGTACACATATATCTCAGCTCAGCACACATCACAGCACACATCTATCCCATCTCAGCACACATCACATTACACATATCCCAGCTCAGCACACAGCACAACACACATATCCCAGCTCAGCACACAGCACAGCACACATATATACCAGCTCAGGACACAGCACAGTACACATCTATCCCAGCTCAGCACCAGCACATTACACATCTATCCCAGCCCAGCACACAGCACAGCACACATCTATCCCAGCTCAGCACACATCACAGCACACATATATCCCAGCTCAGCACACAGCACAGTACACATCTATCCCAGATCAGCACACAGCACAGCACACATCTACCCCAGCTCAGCACACAGCACATTACATATCTATCCCAGCTCAGCACACAGCACAGCACACATCTATCCCAGCTCAGCACCCAGCACATTACACATCTATCCAGCTCAGCACACAGCACAGCACACATCTATCCCAGCTCAGCACACAGCACAGTACACATCTATCCCAGCTCAGCACACATCACAGCACACATATATCCCAGCTCAGCACACAGCGCAGTACACATCTATCCCAGCTCAGCACACATCACAGCACACATATATCCCAGCTCAGCACACAGCACATTACACATCTATCCCAGCTCAGCACACATCACATCACACATATATCCCAGCTCAGCACACAGCACAGCACACATCTATCCCAGCTCAGCACACATCACAGCACACATATATCCCAGCTCAGCACACATCACAGTACACATCTATCCCAGCTCAGTACACAGCAAAGCACACATCTATCCCAGCTCAGCACACAGCACATTACACATATATCCCGGCTCAGCACACATCACAGCACACATATATCCCAGCTCATCACACAGCACAGCACACATCTATCCCAGCTCAGCACACATCACAGCACACATATATCCCAGCTCAGCACACAGCACATTACACATCTATCCCAGCTCAGCACACATCACAGCACACATATATCCCATCTCAGCACACAGCACAGCACACATCTATCCCAGCTCAGTACACAGCACACCACACATATATCCCAGCTCAGCACACATCACAGCACACATATATACCAGCTCAGCACACAGCACAGTACACATCTATCCCAGCTCAGCACACAGCACATTACACATCTATCCCAGCTCAGCACACAGCACAGCACACATCTATCCCAGATCAGCACACAGCACAGTACACATATATCCCAGCTCAGCACACATCACAGCACACATATATCCCAGCTCAGCACACAGCGCAGTACACATCTATCCCAGCTCAGCACACATCACAGCACACATATATCCCAGCTCAGCACACAGCACATTACACATCTATCCCAGCTCAGCACACATCATATCACACATATATCCCAGCTCAGCACACAGCACAGCACACATATATCCCAGCTCAGCACACAGCACATCACACATCTATCCCAGCTCAGCACACAGCACAGTACACATCTATCCCAGCTTAGCACACAGCACAGTACACATCTATCCCAGCTCAGCACACAGCACATCACACATCTATCCCAGCTCAGCACACATCACATTACACATCTATCCCAGCTCAGCACACAGCACAGCACACATATCCCAGCTCAGCACACATCACAGCACACATCTATCCCAGCTCCGCACATAGCACAGCACACATATATCCCAGCTCAGCACACAGCACAGTACACATCTATCCCAGCTCAGCACACAGCACATTACACATCTATCCCAGCTCAGCACACAGCACAGCACACATATATCCCAGCTCAGCACACATCACAGCACTCATATATCCCAGCTCAGCACATATCACAGCACACATCTGTCCCAGCTCAGCACACAGCACAGTACACATCTATCTCAGCTCAGCACACATCACAGCACACATATATCCCAGCTCAGCACACATCACAGCACACATATATCCCAGCTCAGCACACAGCACAGCACATATATATCCCAGCTCAACACACAGCACATTACACATCTATCCCAGCTCAGCACACAGCACATCACACATATATCCCAGCTCAGCACACAACACAGTACACATCTATCCCAGCTCAGCACACAGCACAGCATACATCTATCCCAGCTCAGCACACATCACAGTATACATCTATCCCAGCTCAGCACACAGCACACATCTATCCCAGCTCAGCACACAGCACATTATACATCTATCCCAGCTCAGCACACAGCACAGCACACATCTATCCCAGCTCAGCACACAGCACATTACACATCTATCCCAGCTCAGCACACATCACAGCACACATCTATCCTAGCTCAGCACACATCACAGTACACATCTATCACAGCTCAGCACACATCACAGCACACATATATCCCAGCTCAGCACACAGCACAGCACACATCTATCCCAGCTCAGCACACAGCACAGCACACATCTATCCCAGCTCAGCACACAGCACATCACACATCTATCCCAGCTAAGCACACAGCACATCACACATATATCCCAGCTCAGCACACAACACAGCACACATCTATCCCAGCTCAGCACACAGCACAGCACACATCTATCCCAGCTCAGCACACATCACAGTATACATCTATCCCAGCTCAGCACACATCACAGCACACATCTATCCCAGCTCAGCACACAGCACATCACACATCTATCCCAGCTCAGCACACATCACAGAACACATATATCCCAGCTCAGCACACAGCACAGCACACATCTATCCCAGCTCAGCACACAGCACATCACACATCTATCCCAGCTAAGCACACAGCACATCACACATATATCCCAGCTCAGCACACAACACAGCACACATCTATCCCAGCTCAGCACACATCACAGCACACATCTATCCCAGCTCAGCACACAGCACAGCACACATCTATCCCAGCTCAGCACACAGCACAGCACACATCTAGCACAGCTCAGCACACAGCACAGCACACACCTATCCCAGCTCAGCGCACAGCACAGCACACATCTATCCCAGCTCAGCACACATCACAGCACACATATATCCCAGCTCAGTACACAGCACAGCACCCATCTATCCCAACTCAGCACACAGCACAGCACACATCTATCCTAGCTCAGCACACAGCACAACACACATATATCCCAGCTCAGCACACAGCACAGCACATATATATCCCAGCTCAGCACACAGCACAGTACACATATATCTCAGCTCAGCACACATCACAGCACACATCTATCCCATCTCAGCACACATCACATTACACATATCCCAGCTCAGCACACAGCACAACACACATATCCCAGCTCAGCACACAGCACAGCACACATATATACCAGCTCAGGACACAGCACAGTACACATCTATCCCAGCTCAGCACCAGCACATTACACATCTATCCCAGCTCAGCACACATCACAGCACACATCTATCCCAGCTCAGCACACATCACAGCACACATATATCCCAGCTCAGCACACAGCACAGTACACATCTATCCCAGATCAGCACACAGCACAGCACACATCTACCCCAGCTCAGCACACAGCACATTACATATCTATCCCAGCTCAGCACACAGCACAGCACACATCTATCCCAGCTCAGCACCCAGCACATTACACATCTATCCAGCTCAGCACACAGCACAGCACACATATATCCCAGCTCAGCACACAGCACAGTACACATCTATCCCAGCTCAGCACACATCACAGCACACATATATCCTAGCTCAGCACACAGCGCAGTACACATCTATCCCAGCTCAGCACACATCACAGCACACATATATCCCAGCTCAGCACACAGCACATTACACATCTATCCCAGCTCAGCACACATCACATCACACATATATCCCAGCTCAGCACACAGCACAGCACACATCTATCCCAGCTCAGCACACATCACAGCACACATATATCCCAGCTCAGCACACATCACAGTACACATCTATCCCAGCTCAGTACACAGCAAAGCACACATCTATCCCAGCTCAGCACACAGCACATTACACATATATCCCGGCTCAGCACACATCACAGCACACATATATCCCAGCTCATCACACAGCACAGCACACATCTATCCCAGCTCAGCACACATCACAGCACACATATCCCAGCTCAGCACACAGCACATTACACATCTATCCCAGCTCAGCACACATCACAGGACACATATATCCCATCTCAGCACATAGCACAGCACACATCTATCCCAGCTCAGTACACAGCACACCACACATATATCCCAGCTCAGCACACATCACAGCACACATATATACCAGCTCAGCACACAGCACAGTACACATCTATCCCAGCTCAGCACACAGCACATTACACATCTATCCCAGCTCAGCACACAGCACAGCACACATCTATCCCAGCTCAGCACACAGCACAGCACACATCTATCCCAGCTCAGCACACGGCACAGTACACATCTATCCCAGCTCAGCACACAGCACAGCACACATCTATCCCAGCTCAGCACACAGCACATTACACATCTATCCCAGCTCAGCGCACAGCACAGCACACATCTATCCCAGCTCAGCACCCAGCACATTACACATCTATCCCAGCTCAGCACACAGCACAGCACATATCTATCCCAGATCAGCACACAGCACAGTACACATATATCCCAGCTCAGCACACATCACAGCACACATATATCCCAGCTCAGCACACAGCGCAGTACACATCTATCCCAGCTCAGCACACATCACAGCACACATATATCCCAGCTCAGCACACAGCACATTACACATCTATCCCAGCTCAGCACACATCATATCACACATATATCCCAGCTCAGCACACAGCACAGCACACATATATCCCAGCTCAGCACACAGCACATCACACATCTATCCCAGCTCAGCACACAGCACAGTACACATCTATCCCAGCTTAGCACACAGCACAGTACACATCTATCCCAGCTCAGCACACAGCACATCACACATCTATCCCAGCTCAGCACACATCACATTACACATCTATCCCAGCTCAGCACACAGCACAGCACACATATCCCAGCTCAGCACACATCACAGCACACATCTATCCCAGCTCCGCACATAGCACAGCACACATATATCCCAGCTCAGCACACAGCACAGTACACATCTATCCCAGCTCAGCACACAGCACATTACACATCTATCCCAGCTCAGCACACAGCACAGCACACATATATCCCAGCTCAGCACACATCACAGCACTCATATATCCCAGCTCAGCACATATCACAGCACACATCTGTCCCAGCTCAGCACACAGCACAGTACACATCTGTCTCAGCTCAGCACACATCACAGCACACATATATCCCAGCTCAGCACACATCACAGCACACATATATCCCAGCTCAGCACACAGCACAGCACATATCTATCCCAGCTCAACACACAGCACATTACACATCTATCCCAGATCAGCACACAGCACATCACACATATATCCCAGCTCAGCACACAACACAGTACACATCTATCCCAGCTCAGCACACAGCACAGCATACATCTATCCCAGCTCAGCACACATCACAGTATACATCTATCCCAGCTCAGCACACAGCACACATCTATCCCAGCTCAGCACACAGCACATTACACATCTATCCCAGCTCAGCACACAGCACAGCACACATCTATCCCAGCTCAGCACACAGCACATTACACATCTATCCCAGCTCAGCACACATCACAGCACACATCTATCCTAGCTCAGCACACATCACAGTACACATCTATCACAGCTCAGCACACATCACAGCACACATATATCCCAGCTCAGCACACAGCACAGCACACATCTATCCCATCTCAGCACACAGCACAGCACACATCTATCCCAGCTCAGCACACAGCACATCACACATCTATCCCAGCTAAGCACACAGCACATCACACATATATCCCAGCTCAGCACACAACACAGCACACATCTATCCCAGCTCAGCACACAGCACAGCACACATCTATCCCAGCTCAGCACACATCACAGTATACATCTATCCCAGCTCAGCACACAGCACAGCACACATCTATCCCAGCTCAGCACACAGCACATTACACATCTATCCCAGCTCAGCACACCGCACAGCACACATATATCCCAGCTCAGCACACCACACATTACACATCTATCCCAGCTCAGCACACAGCACAGCACACATATATCCTAGCTCAGTACACAGCACAGTATACATATATCCCAGCTCAGCACACATCACAGCACACATATATCCCAGCTCAGCACACATCACAGTACACATCTATCCCAGCTCAGCACACATCACAGCACACATATATCCCAGCACAGCACACAGCACAGCACACATCTATTCCAGCTCAGCACACATCACAGTACACATATCCCAGCTCAGCACACAGCACAGCACACATATATCCCAGCTCAGCACACAGCACAGCACACATCTATCCCAGCTCAGCACACAGCACATTACATATCTATCCCAGCTCAGCACACAGCACAGTACACATCTATCCCAGCTCAGCACACATCACAGCACACATCTATCCCAGCTCAGCACACATCATAGCACACATATATCCCATCTCAGCACACAGCACAGCAAACATCTATCCCAGCTCAGCACACAGCACATTACACATCTATCCCAGCTCAGCACACATCACATCACACATATATCCCAGCTCAGCACACATCACAGCACACATATATCCCAGCTTAGCACACAGCTCAGTACACATCTATCCCAGCTCAGCACACAGCACAGTACACATCTATCCCAGCTCAGCACACATCACAGCACACACCTATCCCAGCTCAGCGCACAGCACAGCACACATCCATCCCAGCTCAGCACACATCACAGCACACATATATCCCAACTCAGTACACAGCACAGCACACATCTATCCCAACTCAGCACACAGCACAGCACACATCTATCCTAGCTCAGCACACAGCACAGCACACATCTATCCCAGCTCAGCACACAGCACAGCACACATCTATCCCAGCTCAGCACACAGCACAGTACACATATATCCCAGCTCAGCACACATCACAGCACACATCTATCCCATATCAGCACACATCACATTACACATATCCCAGCTCAGCACACAGCACAACACACATATCCCAGCTCAGCACACAGCACAGCACACATATATACCAGCTCAGGACACAGCACAGTACACATCTATCCCAGCTCAGCACCAGCACATTACACATCTATCCCAGCTCAGCACACAGCACAGCACACATATATCCCAGATCAGCACACAACACAGCACACATCTATCCCAGCTCAACACACATCACAGCACACATCTGTCCCAGCTCAGCACACAGCACAGCACACATCTATCCCAGCTCAGCACACAGCACAGTACACATCTATCCCAGCTCAGCACACAGCACAGCACACATCTATCCCAGCTCAGCACACATCACATTACACATCTATCACAGCTCAGCACACATCACAGCACACATATATCCCAGCTCAGCACACATCACAGCACACACATATCCCAGCTCAGCACACAGCACAGCACGCATCTATCCCAGCTCCGCACACAGCACAGCACACATATATCCCAGCTCAGCACACAGCACAGCACACATCTATCCCAGCTCAGCACACAGCACATTACACATCTATCCCAGCTCAGCACACATCACAGCACACATATATCCCAGCTCAGCACACATCACAGCACACACATATCCCAGCTCAGCACACAGCACAGCACAGATCTATCCCAGCTCAGCACACATCACAGTACATATATATCCAAGCTCAGCACACATCACAGTACACATCTATCCCAGCTCAGCACACAGCACAGCACACATCTATCCCAGCTCAGCACACATCATGGCACACATATATCCCAGCTCAGCACACAGCACAGCACACATCTATCCCAGCTCAGCACACATCACAGCACAACCTATCCCAGCTCAGCACACAGCACAGTACACATCTATCCCAGCTCAGCACACATCACAGCACACATCTATCCCAGCTCAACACACATAACAGCACATATATATCCCAGCTCAGCACACAGAACAGCACACATATATCCCACATCAGCACACAGCACAGCATACATCTATCCCCGCTCAGCACACATCACAGCACAATCTATCCCAGCTCAGCACACAGCACAGCACACATATATCCCAGCTCAGCACACAGCACAGCACACATATATCCCAGCTCAACACACAGCACAGCACACATCTATCCCAGCTCAGCACACAGCACAGCACACATCTATCCCAGCTCAGCACACAGCACAGTACACATCTATCCCAGCTCAGCACACAGCACAGCACAAATCTATCCCAGCTCAGCACACATCACATTACACATATATCACAGCTCAGCACACAACACAGCACACATATATCCCAGCTCAGCACACATCACAGCACACATCTATCCCAGCTCAGCACACAGCACAGTACACATCTATCCCAGCTCAGGACACAGCACAGCACACATCTATACCAGCTCAGCACACAGCACATCACAAACCTATCCTCGCTCAGCACACATCACAGCACAATCTATCCCAGCTCAGCACACATCACAACACACATATCCCAGCTCAGCACACAGCACAGCACACATATATCCCAGCTCAGCACACAGCACAGCACACATATATCCCATCTCAACACACATCACAGCACACATCTATCCCAGCTCAGCACACAGCACAGCACACATCTATCCCAGCTCAGCACACAGCACAGTACACATCTATCCCAGCTCAGCACACAGCACAGCACACATCTATCACAGCTCAGCACACGTCACATTACACATCTATCACAGCTCAGCACACACCACAGCACACATATATCCCAGCTCAGCACACAGCACAGTACACATCTATCCCAGCTCAGCACACAGCACAGTACACATATATCCCAGCTCAGCACACAGCACAGCACACATCTATACCAGCTCAGCACACAGCACAGCACACATCTATCCCAGCTCAGCACACAGCACAGTACACATCTATCCCAGCTCAGCACACAGCACATCACACATCTATCCCAGCTCAGCACACATCACAGCACACATCTATCCCAGCTCAGCACACAGCACAGCACACATCTATCCCAGCTCAGCACACATCACATCACACATCTATCCCAGCTCAGCACACATCACAGAACACATATATCCCAGCTCAGCACACAGCACAGCACACATCTATCCCAGCTCAGCACACAGCACATCACACATCTATCCCAGCTAAGCACACAGCACATCACACATATATCCCAGCTCAGCACACAACACAGCACACATCTATCCCAGCTCAGCACACATCACAGCACACATCTATCCCAGCTCAGCACACAGCACAGCACACATCTATCCCAGCTCAGCACACAGCACACATCTAGCACAGCTCAGCACACAGCACAGCACACACCTATCCCAGCTCAGCGCACAGCACAGCACACATCTATCCCAGCTCAGCACACATCACAGCACACATATATCCCAGCTCAGTACACATCACAGCACACATCTATCCCAACTCAGCACACAGCACAGCACACATCTATCCTAGCTCAGCACACAGCACAGCACACATCTATCCCAGCTCAGCACACAGCACAGCACACATCTATCCCAGCTCAGCACACAGCACAGTACACATATATCCCAGCTCAGCACACATCACAGCACACATCTATCCCATCTCAGCACACATCACATTACACATATCCCAGCTCAGCACACAGCACAACACACATATCCCAGCTCAGCACACAGCACAGCACACATATATACCAGCTCAGGACACAGCACAGTACACATCTATCCCAGCTCAGCACCAGCACATTACACATCTATCCCAGCTCAGCACACAGCACAGCACACATCTATCCCAGCTCAGCACACATCACAGCACACATATATCCCAGCTCAGCACACAGCACAGTACACATCTATCCCAGATCAGCACACAGCACAGCACACATCTATCCCAGCTCAGCACACAGCACATTACACATCTATCCCAGCTCAGCACACAGCACAGCACACATCTATCCCAGCTCAGCTGCCAGCACATTACACATCTATCCAGCTCAGCACACAGCACAGCACACATCTATCCCAGCTCAGCACACAGCACAGTACACATCTATCCCAGCTCAGCACACATCACAGCACACATATATCCCAGCTCAGCACACAGCACATTACACATCTATCCAAGCTCAGCACACATCACAGCACACATATATCCCAGCTCAGCACACAGCACATTACACATCTATCCCAGCTCAGCACACATCACATCACACATATATCCCAGCTCAGCACACAGCACAGCACACATCTATCCCAGCTCAGCACACATCACAGCACACATCTATCCCAGCTCAGCACACAGCACAGCACACATCTATCCCAGCTCAGCACACAGCACATTACACATATATCCCGGCTCAGCACACATCACAGCACACATATATCCCAGCTCATCACACAGCACAGCACACATCTATCCCAGCTCAGCACACATCACAGCACACATATATCCCAGCTCAGCACACAGCACATTACACATCTATCCCAGCTCAGCACACATCACAGCACACATATATCCCATCTCAGCACACAGCACAGCACACATCTATCCCAGCTCAGTACACAGCACACCACACATATATCCCAGCTCAGCACACATCACAGCACACATATATACCAGCTCAGCACACAGCACAGTACACATCTATCCCAGCTCAGCACACAGCACATTACACATCTATCCCAGCTCAGCACACAGCACAGCACACATCTATCCCAGCTCAGCACACAGCACAGAACACATCTATCCCAGCTCAGCACACGGCACAGTACACATCTATCCCAGCTCAGCACACAGCACAGCACACATCTATCCCAGCTCAGCACACAGCACATTACACATCTATCCCAGCTCAGCGCACAGCACAGCACACATCTATCCCAGCTCAGCACCCAGCACATTACACATCTATCCCAGCTCAGCACACAGCACAGCACACATCTATCCCAGATCAGCACACAGCACAGTACACATATATCCCAGCTCAGCACACATCACAACACACATATATCCCAGCTCAGCACACAGCGCAGTACACATCTATCCCAGCTCAGCACACATCACAGCACACATATATCCCAGCTCAGCACACAGCACATTACACATCTATCCCAGCTCAGCACACATCATATCACACATATATCCCAGCTCAGCACACAGCACAGCACACATATATCCCAGCTCAGCACACAGCACATCACACATCTATCCCAGCTCAGCACACAGCACAGTACACATCTATCCCAGCTTAGCACACAGCACAGTACACATCTATCCCAGCTCAGCACACAGCACATCACACATCTATCCCAGCTTAGCACACAGCACAGTACACATCTATCCCAGCTCAGCACACAGCACAGCACACATCTATCCTAGCTCAGCACACATCACAGTACACATCTATCACAGCTCAGCACACAGCACAGCACACATATATCCCAGCTCAGCACACAGCACAGCACACATATATCCCAGCTCAGCACACAGCACAGCACACATCTATTCCAGCTCAGCACACAGCACAGTACACATATATCCCAGCTCAGCACACAGCACAGCACACATATATCCCAGCTCAGCACACAGCACAGCACACATCTATCCCAGCTCAGCACACAGCACAGTACATATTTATCCCAGCTCAGCACACAGCACAGTACACATCTATCCCAGCTCAGCACACAGCACAGCACACATATATCCCAGCTCAGCACACATCACAGCACACATATATCATATATCAGCACACAGCACAGCACACATCTATCCCAGCTCAGTACACAGCAAAGCACACATCTATCCCAGCTCAGCACACAGCACATTACACATATATCCCGTCTCAGCACACATCACAGCACACATATATCCCAGCTCATCACACAGCACAGCACACATCTATCCCAGCTCAGCACACATCACAGCACACATATATCCCAGCTCAGCACACAGCACATTACACATCTATCCCAGCTCAGCACACATCACAGCACACATATATCCCATCTCAGCACACAGCACAGCACACATCTATCCCAGCTCAGCACACAGCACAGTACACATCTATCCCAGCTTAGCACACAGCACAGTACACATCTATCCCAGCTCAGCACACAGCACATCACACATCTATCCCAGCTCAGCACACATCACATTACACATCTATCCCAGCTCAGCACACAGCACAGCACACATATCTCAGCTCAGCACACATCACAGCACACATATATCCCAGCTCCGCACATAGCACAGCACACATATATCCCAGCTCAGCACACAGCACAGTACACATCTATCCCAGCTCAGCACACAGCACATTACACATCTATCCCAGCTCAGCACACAGCACAGCACACATATATCCCAGCTCAGCACACATCACAGCACTCATATATCCCAGCTCAGCACATATCACAGCACACATCTATCCCAGCTCAGCACACAGCACAGTACACATCTATCTCAGCTCAGCACACATCACATCACACATATATCCCAGCTCAGCACACATCACAGCACACATATATCCCAGCTCAGCACACAGCACAGCACATATCTATCCCAGCTCAACACACAGCACATTACACATCTATCCCAGCTCAGCACACAGCACATCACACATATATCCCAGCTCAGCACACAACACAGTACACATCTATCCCAGCTCAGCACACAGCACAGCATACATCTATCCCAGCTCAGCACACATCACAGTATACATCTATCCCAGCTCAGCACACAGCACACATCTATCCCAGCTCAGCACACAGCACAATACACATCTATCCCAGCTCAGCACACAGCACAGCACACATCTATCCCAGCTCAGCACACAGCACATTACACATCTATCCCAGCTCAGCACACAACACAGCACACATCTATCCTAGCTCAGCACACATCACAGTACACATCTATCACAGCTCAGCACACATCACAGCACACATATATCCCAGCTCAGCAAACAGCACAGCACACATCTATCCCAGCTCAGCACACAGCACAGCACAATCTATCCCAGCTCAGCACACAGCACATCACACATCTATCCCAGCTCAGCACACATCACAGAACACATATATCCCAGCTCAGCACACAGCACAGCACACATCTATCCCAGCTCAGCAAACAGCACATCACACATCTATCCCAGCTAAGCACACAGCACATCACACATATATCCCAGCTCAGCACACAACACAGCACACATCTATCCCAGCTCAGCACACATCACAGCACACATCTATCCCAGCTCAGCACACAGCACAGCACACATCTATCCCAGCTCAGCACACAGCACAGCACACATCTAGCACAGCTCAGCACACAGCACAGCACACACCTATCCCAGCTCAGCGCACAGCACAGCACACATCTATCCCAGCTCAGCACACATCACAGCACACATATATCCCAGCTCAGTACACAGCACAGCACCCATCTATCCCAACTCAGCACACAGCACAGCACACATCTATCCTAGCTCAGCACACAGCACAGCACACATCTATCCCAGCTCAGCACACAGCACAGCACATATCTATCCCAGCTCAGCACACAGCACAGTACACATATATCTCAGCTCAGCACACATCACAGCACACATCTATCCCATCTCAGCACACATCACATTACACATATCCCAGCTCAGCACACAGCACAACACACATATCCCAGCTCAGCACACAGCACAGCACACATATATACCAGCTCAGGACACAGCACAGTACACATCTATCCCAGCTCAGCACCAGCACATTACACATCTATCCCAGCCCAGCACACAGCACAGCACACATCTATCCCAGCTCAGCACACATCACAGCACACATATATCCCAGCTCAGCACACAGCACAGTACACATCTATCCCAGATCAGCACACAGCACAGCACACATCTACCCCAGCTCAGCACACAGCACATTACATATCTATCCCAGCTCAGCACACAGCACAGCACACATCTATCCCAGCTCAGCACCCAGCACATTACACATCTATCCAGCTCAGCACACAGCACAGCACACATCTATCCCAGCTCAGCACACAGCACAGTACACATCTATCCCAGCTCAGCACACATCACAGCACACATATATCCCAGCTCAGCACACAGCGCAGTACACATCTATCCCAGCTCAGCACACATCACAGCACACATATATCCCAGCTCAGCACACAGCACATTACACATCTATCCCAGCTCAGCACACATCACATCACACATATATCCCAGCTCAGCACACAGCACAGCACACATCTATCCCAGCTCAGCACACATCACAGCACACATATATCCCAGCTCAGCACACATCACAGTACACATCTATCCCAGCTCAGTACACAGCAAAGCACACATCTATCCCAGCTCAGCACACAGCACATTACACATATATCCCGGCTCAGCACACATCACAGCACACATATATCCCAGCTCATCACACAGCACAGCACACATCTATCCCAGCTCAGCACACATCACAGCACACATATATCCCAGCTCAGCACACAGCACATTACACATCTATCCCAGCTCAGCACACATCACAGCACACATATATCCCATCTCAGCACACAGCACAGCACACATCTATCCCAGCTCAGTACACAGCACACCACACATATATCCCAGCTCAGCACACATCACAGCACACATATATACCAGCTCAGCACACAGCACAGTACACATCTATCCCAGCTCAGCACACAGCACATTACACATCTATCCCAGCTCAGCACACAGCACAGCACACATCTATCCCAGATCAGCACACAGCACAGTACACATATATCCCAGCTCAGCACACATCACAGCACACATATATCCCAGCTCAGCACACAGCGCAGTACACATCTATCCCAGCTCAGCACACATCACAGCACACATATATCCCAGCTCAGCACACAGCACATTACACATCTATCCCAGCTCAGCACACATCATATCACACATATATCCCAGCTCAGCACACAGCACAGCACACATATATCCCAGCTCAGCACACAGCACATCACACATCTATCCCAGCTCAGCACACAGCACAGTACACATCTATCCCAGCTTAGCACACAGCACAGTACACATCTATCCCAGCTCAGCACACAGCACATCACACATCTATCCCAGCTCAGCACACATCACATTACACATCTATCCCAGCTCAGCACACAGCACAGCACACATATCCCAGCTCAGCACACATCACAGCACACATCTATCCCAGCTCCGCACATAGCACAGCACACATATATCCCAGCTCAGCACACAGCACAGTACACATCTATCCCAGCTCAGCACACAGCACATTACACATCTATCCCAGCTCAGCACACAGCACAGCACACATATATCCCAGCTCAGCACACATCACAGCACTCATATATCCCAGCTCAGCACATATCACAGCACACATCTGTCCCAGCTCAGCACACAGCACAGTACACATCTATCTCAGCTCAGCACACATCACAGCACACATATATCCCAGCTCAGCACACATCACAGCACACATATATCCCAGCTCAGCACACAGCACAGCACATATATATCCCAGCTCAACACACAGCACATTACACATCTATCCCAGCTCAGCACACAGCACATCACACATATATCCCAGCTCAGCACACAACACAGTACACATCTATCCCAGCTCAGCACACAGCACAGCATACATCTATCCCAGCTCAGCACACATCACAGTATACATCTATCCCAGCTCAGCACACAGCACACATCTATCCCAGCTCAGCACACAGCACATTATACATCTATCCCAGCTCAGCACACAGCACAGCACACATCTATCCCAGCTCAGCACACAGCACATTACACATCTATCCCAGCTCAGCACACATCACAGCACACATCTATCCTAGCTCAGCACACATCACAGTACACATCTATCACAGCTCAGCACACATCACAGCACACATATATCCCAGCTCAGCACACAGCACAGCACACATCTATCCCAGCTCAGCACACAGCACAGCACACATCTATCCCAGCTCAGCACACAGCACATCACACATCTATCCCAGCTAAGCACACAGCACATCACACATATATCCCAGCTCAGCACACAACACAGCACACATCTATCCCAGCTCAGCACACAGCACAGCACACATCTATCCCAGCTCAGCACACATCACAGTATACATCTATCCCAGCTCAGCACACATCACAGCACACATCTATCCCAGCTCAGCACACAGCACATTACACATCTATCCCAGCTCAGCACACCGCACAGCACACATATATCCCAGCTCAGCACACCACACATTACACATCTATCCCAGCTCAGCACACAGCACAGCATACATCTATCCCAGCTCAGCACACGTCACATTACACATCTATCACAGCTCAGCACACATCACAGCACACATATATCCCAGCTCAGCACACAGCACAGTACACATCTATCCCAGCTCAGCACACAGCACAGTACACATATATCCCAGCTCAGCACACAACACAGCACACATCTATACCAGCTCAGCACACAGCACAGCACACATCTATCCCAGCTCAGCACACAGCACAGTACACATCTATCCCAGCTCAGCACACAGCACATCACACATCTATCCCAGCTCAGCACACATCACAGCACACATCTATCCCAGCTCAGCACACAGCACAGCACACATCTATCCCAGCTCAGCACACAGCACATCACACATCTATCCCAGCTCAGCACACATCACAGAACACATATATCCCAGCTCAGCACACAGCACAGCACACATCTATCCCAGCTCAGCACACAGCACATCACACATCTATCCCAGCTAAGCACACAGCACATCACACATATATCCCAGCTCAGCACACAACACAGCACACATCTATCCCAGCTCAGCACACATCACAGCACACATCTATCCCAGCTCAGCACACAGCACAGCACACATCTATCCCAGCTCAGCACACAGCACAGCACACATCTATCCCAGCTCAGCACACAGCACAGTACACATCTATTCCAGCTCAGCACACAGCACAGCACACATCTATACCAGCTCAGCACACAGCACATTACACATCTATCCCAGCTCAGCACACAGCACAGCACACATCTATCCCAGCTCAGCACCCAGCACATTACACATCTATCCAGCTCAGCACACAGCACAGCACACATCTATCCCAGCTCAGCGCACAGCACAGTACACATCTATCCCAGCTCAGCACACATCACAGCACACATCTATCCCAGCTCAGCACACATCACAGCACACATATATCCCAGCTCAGCACACAGCACATTACACATCTATCCCAGCTCAGCACACATCACATCACACATATATCCCAGCTCAGCACACAACACAGCACACATCTATCCCAGCTCAGCACACATCACAGCACACATATATCCCAGCTCAGCACACAGCACAGTACACATCTATCCCAGCTCAGTACACAGCAAAGCACACATCTATCCCAGCTCAGCACACAGCACATTACACATATATCCCGGCTCAGCACACATCACAGCACACATATATCCCAGCTCATCACACAGCACAGCACACATCTATCCCAGCTCAGCACACATCACAGCACACATATATCCCAGCTCAGCACACAGCACATTACACATCTATCCCAGCTCAGCACACATCACAGCACACATATATCCCATCTCAGCACACAGCACAGCACACATCTATCCCAGCTCAGTACACAGCACACCACACATATATCCCAGCTCAGCACACATCACAGCACACATATATACCAGCTCAGCACACAGCACAGTACACATCTATCCCAGCTCAGCACACAGCACATTACACATCTATCCCAGCTCAGCACACAGCACAGCACACATCTATCCCAGCTCAGCACACAGCACAGCACACATCTATCCCAGCTCAGCACACGGCACAGTACACATCTATCCCAGCTCAGCACACAGCACAGCACACATCTATCCCAGCTCAGCACACAGCACATTACACATCTATCCCAGCTCAGCGCACAGCACAGCACACATCTATCCCAGCTCAGCACCCAGCACATTACACATCTATCCCAGCTCAGCACACAGCACAGCAAACATCTATCCCAGATCAGCACACAGCACAGTACACATATATCCCAGCTCAGCACACATCACAGCACACATATATCCCAGCTCAGCACACAGCGCAGTACACATCTATCCCAGCTCAGCACACATCACAGCACACATATATCCCAGCTCAGCACACAGCACATTACACATCTATCCCAGCTCAGCACACATCATATCACACATATATCCCAGCTCAGCACACAGCACAGCACACATATATCCCAGCTCAGCACACAGCACATCACACATCTATCCCAGCTCAGCACACAGCACAGTACACATCTATCCCAGCTTAGCACACAGCACAGTACACATCTATCCCAGCTCAGCACACAGCACATCACACATCTATCCCAGCTCAGCACACATCACATTACACATCTATCCCAGCTCAGCACACAGCACAGCACACATATCCCAGCTTAGCACACATCACAGCACACATCTATCCCAGCTCCGCACATAGCACAGCACACATATATCCCATCTCAGCACACAGCACAGTACACATCTATCCCAGCTCAGCACACAGCACATAACACATCTATCCCAGCTCAGCACACAGCACAGCACACATATATCCCAGCTCAGCACACATCACAGCACTCATATATCCCAGCTCAGCACATATCACAGCACACATCTATCCCAGCTCAGCACACAGCACAGTACACATCTATCTCAGCTCAGCACACATCACAGCACACATATATCCCAGCTCAGCACACATCACAGCACACATATATCCCAGCTCAGCACACAGCACAGCACATATCTATCCCAGCTCAACACACAGCACATTACACATCTATCCCAGCTCAGCACACAGCACATCACACATATATCCCAGCTCAGCACACAACACAGTACACATCTATCCCAGCTCAGCACACAGCACAGCATACATCTATCCCAGCTCAGCACACATCACAGTATACATCTATCCCAGCTCAGCACACAGCACACATCTATCCCAACTCAGCACACATCACATTACACATCTATCCCAGCTCAGCACACAGCACAGCACACATCTATCCCAGCTCAGCACACAGCACATTACACATCTATCCCAGCTCAGCACACAGCACAGCACACATCTATCCTAGCTCAGCACACATCACAGTACACATCTATCACAGCTCAGCACACATCACAGCACACATATATCCCAGCTCAGCACACAGCACAGCACACATCTATCCCAGCTCAGCACACAGCACAGCACACATCTATCCCAGCTCAGCACACAGCACATCACACATCTATCCCAGCTCAGCACACATCACAGAACACATATATCCCAGCTCAGCACACAGCACAGCACACATCTATCCCAGCTCAGCACACAGCACATCACACATCTATCCCAGCTAAGCACACAGCACATCACACATATATCCCAGCTCAGCACACAACACAGCACACATCTATCCCAGCTCAGCACACATCACAGCACACATCTATCCCAGCTCAGCACACAGCACAGCACACATCTATCCCAGCTCAGCACACAGCACAGCACACATCTAGCACAGCTCAGCACACAGCACAGCACACACCTATCCCAGCTCAGCGCACAGCACAGCACACATCTATCCCAGCTCAGCACACATCACAGCACACATATATCCCAGCTCAGCACACAGCACATTACACATCTATCCCAGCTCAGCACACAGCACATCACACATCTATCCCAGCTAAGCACACAGCACATCACACATATATCCCAGCTCAGCACACAACACAGCACACATCTATCCCAGCTCAGCACACATCACAGCACACATATATCCCAGCTCAGCACACAGCACAGCACACATATATCCCATCTCAACACACAGCACAGCACACATCTATCCCAGCTCAGCACACAGCACAGCACACATCTATCCCAGCTCAGCACACAGCACAGTACACATCTATCCCAGCTCAGCACACAGCACAGCATACATCTATCCCAGCTCAGCACACGTCACATTACACATCTATCACAGCTCAGCACACAGCTGAGCACACATATATCCCAGCTCAGCACACAGCACATTACACATCTATCCCAGCTCAGCACACAGCACATCACACATCTATCCCAGCTAAGCACACAGCACATCACACATATATCCCAGCTCAGCACACAACACAGCACACATCTATCCCAGCTCAGCACACATCACAGCACACATATATCCCAGCTCAGCACACAGCACAGCACACATATATCCCATCTCAACACACAGCACAGCACACATCTATCCCAGCTCAGCACACAGCACAGCACATATCTATCCCAGCTCAGCACACAGCACAGTACACATCTATCCCAGCTCAGCACACAGCACAGCACACATATATCCCAACTCAGCACACAGCACAGCACACATCTATCCTAGCTCAGCACACAGCTGAGCACACATCTATCCCAGCTCAGCACACAGCACAGTACACATCTATCCCAGCTCAGCACACATCACAGCACACATATATCCCAGCTCAGCACACAGCACAGTACACATCTATCCCAGCTCAGCACACAGCACAGTACACATCTATCCCAGCTCAGCACACAGCACAGCACACATCTATCCCAGCTCAGCACACAGCACCGCACACATCTATCCCAGATCAGCACACAGCACAGCACACATCTATCCCAGCTCAGCACACAGCACAGCACACATCTATCCCAGCTCAGTACACAGCACAGCACACATCTATCACAGCTCAGCACACAGCACAGCACACACCTATCCCAGCTCAGCGCACAGCACAGCACACATCTATCCCAGCTCAGCACACATCACAGCACACATATATCCCAACTCAGTACACAGCACAGCACACATCTATCCCAACTCAGCACACAGCACAGCACACATCTATCCTAGCTCAGCACACAGCACAGCACACATCTATCCCAGCTCAGCACACAGCACAGCACACATCTATCCCAGCTCAGCACACAGCACAGTACACATATATCCCAGCTCAGCACACATCACAGCACACATCTATCCCATATCAGCACACATCACATTACACATATCCCAGCTCAGCACACAGCACAACACACATATCCCAACTCAGCACACAGCACAGCACACATATATACCAGCTCAGGACCCAGCACAGTACACATCTATCCCAGCTCAGCACCAGCACATTACACATCTATCCCAGCTCAGCACACAGCACAGCACACATATATCCCAGCTCAGCACACAGCACAGCACACATCTATCCCAGCTCAACACACAGCACAGCACACATCTGTCCCAGCTCAGCACACAGCACAGCACACATCTATCCCAGCTCAGCACACAGCACAGTACACATCTATCCCAGCTCAGCACACAGCACAGCACACATCTATCCCAGCTCAGCACACATCACATTACACATCTATCACAGCTCAGCACACATCAGAGCACACATATATCCCAGCTCAGCACACAGCACAGTACACATCTATCCCAGCTCAGCACACAGCACAGTACACATATATCCCAGCTCAGCACACAACACAGCACACATCTATCCCAGCTCAGCACACAGCACAGCACACATCTATCACAGCTCAGCACACAGCACAGTACACATCTATCCCAGCTCAGCACACAGCACATCACACATCTATCCCAGCTCAGCACACATCACATTATACATCTATCCCAGCTCAGCACACAGCACAGCACACATATCCCAGCTCAGCAAACAGCACAGCACGCATCTATCCCAGCTCCGCACACAGCACAGCACACATATATCCCAGCTCAGCACACAGCACAGCACACATCTATCCCAGCTCAGCACACAGCACATTACACATCTATCCCAGCTCAGCACACATCAAAGCACACATATATCCCAGCTCAGCACACATCACAGCACACACATATCCCAGCTCAGCACACAGCACAGCACAGATCTATCCCAGCTCAGCACACAGCACAGCACACATATATCCCAGCTCAGCACACAGCACAGCACACATCTATCCCAGCTCAGCACACAGCACATTACACATCTATCCCAGCTCAGCACACATCAAAGCACACATATATCCCAGCTCAGCACACATCACAGCACAACCTATCCCAGCTCAGCACACAGCACAGTACACATCTATCCCAGCTCAGCACACATCACAGCACACATCTATCCCAGCTCAACACACATAACAGCACATATCTATCCCAGCTCAGCACACAACACAGTACACATCTATCCCAGCTCAGCACACAGCACAGCATACATCTATCCCAGCTCAGCACACATCACAGTATACATCTATCCCAGCTCAGCACACAGCACACATCTATCCCAGCTCAGCACACAGCACATTACACATCTATCCCAGCTCAGCACACAGCACAGCACACATCTATCCCAGCTCAGCACACAGCACATTACACATCTATCCCAGCTCAGCACACAGCACAGCACACATCTATCCTAGCTCAGCACACATCACAGTACACATCTATCACAGCTCAGCACACATCACAGCAAACATATATCCCAGCTCAGCACACAGCACAGCACACATCTATCCCAGCTCAGCACACAGCACAGCACACATCTATCCCAGCTCAGCACACAGCACATCACACATATATCCCAGCTCAGCACACATCACAGAACACATATATCCCAGCTCAGCACACAGCACAGCACACATCTATCCCAGCTCAGCACACAGCACATCACACATCTATCCCAGCTAAGCACACAGCACATCACACATATATCCCAGCTCAGCACACAACACAGCACACATCTATCCCAGCTCAGCACACATCACAGCACACATCTATCCCAGCTCAGCACACAGCACAGCACACATCTATCCCAGCTCAGCACACAGCACAGCACACATCTAGCACAGCTCAGCACACAGCACAGCACACACCTATCCCAGCTCAGCGCACAGCACAGCACACATCTATCCCAGCTCAGCACACATCACAGCACACATATATCCCAGCTCAGTACACAGCACAGCACCCATCTATCCCAACTCAGCACACAGCATGCACACATCTATCCTAGCTCAGCACACAGCACAGCACACATCTATCCCAGCTCAGCACACAGCACAGCACACATCTATCCCAGCTCAGCACACAGCACAGTACACATATATCCCAGCTCAGCACACATCACAGCACACATCTATCCCATCTCAGCACACATCACATTACACATATCCCAGCTCAGCACACAGCACAACACACATATCCCAGCTCAGCACACAGCACAGCACACATATATACCAGCTCAGGACACAGCACAGTACACATCTATCCCAGCTCAGCACCAGCACATTACACATCTATCCCAGCTCAGCACACAGCACAGCACACATCTATCCCAGCTCAGCACACATCACAGCACACATATATCCCAGCTCAGCACACAGCACAGTACACATCTATCCCAGATCAGCACACAGCACAGCACACATCTATCCCAGCTCAGCACACAGCACATTACACATCTATCCCAGCTCAGCACACAGCACAGCACACATCTATCCCAGCTCAGCACCCAGCACATTACACATCTATCCAGCTCAGCACACAGCACAGCACACATCTATCCCAGCTCAGCACACAGCACAGTACACATCTATCCCAGCTCAGCACACATCACAGCACACATATATCCCAGCTCAGCACACAGCGCAGTACACATCTATCCCAGCTCAGCACACATCACAGCACACATATATCCCAGCTCAGCACACAGCACATTACACATCTATCCCAGCTCAGCACACATCACATCACACATATATCCCAGCTCAGCACACATCACAGCACACATCTATCCCAGCTCAGCACACATCACAGCACACATATATCCCAGCTCAGCACACAGCACAGTACACATCTATCCCAGCTCAGTACACAGCAAAGCACACATCTATCCCAGCTCAGCACACAGCACATTACACATATATCCCGGCTCAGCACACATCACAGCACACATATATCCCAGCTCATCACACAGCACAGCACACATCTATCCCAGCTCAGCACACATCACAGCACACATATATCCCAGCTCAGCACACAGCACATTACACATCTATCCCAGCTCAGCTCACATCATATCACACATATATCCCAGCTCAGCACACAGCACAGCACACATATATCCCAGCTCAGCACACAGCACATCACACATCTATCCCAGCTCAGCACACAGCACAGTACACATCTATCCCAGCTTAGCACACAGCACAGTACACATCTATCCCAGCTCAGCACACAGCACATCACACATCTATCCCAGCTCAGCACACATCACATTACACATCTATCCCAGCTCAGCACACAGCACAGCACACATCCCAGCTCAGCACACATCACAGCACACATCTATCCCAGCTCCGCACATAGCACAGCACACATATATCCCAGCTCAGCACACAGCACAGTACACATCTATCCCAGCTCAGCACACAGCACATTACACATCTATCCCAGCGCAGCACACAGCACAGCACACATATATCCCAGCTCAGCACACATCACAGCACTCATATATCCCAGCTCAGCACATATCACAGCACACATCTATCCCAGCTCAGCACACAGCACAGTACACATCTATCTCAGCTCAGCACACATCACAGCACACATATATCCCAGCTCAGCACACATCATAGCACACATATATCCCAGCTCAGCACACAGCACAGCACATATCTATCCCAGCTCAACACACAGCACATTACACATCTATCCCAGCTCAGCACACAGCACATCACACATATATCCCAGCTCAGCACACAACACAGTACACATCTATCCCAGCTCAGCACACAGCACAGCATACATCTATCCCAGCTCAGCACACATCACAGTGTACATCTATCCCAGCTCAGCACACAGCACACATCTATCCCAGCTCAGCACACAGCACATTACACATCTATCCCAGCTCAGCACACAGCACAGCACACATCTATCCCAGCTCAGCACACAGCACATTACACATCTATCCCAGCTCAGCACACAGCACAGCACACATCTATCCTAGCTCAGCACACATCACAGTACACATCTATCACAGCTCAGCACACATCACAGCACACATATATCCCAGCTCAGCACACAGCACAGCACACATCTATCCCAGCTCAGCACACAGCACAGCACACATCTATCCCAGCTCAGCACACAGCACATCACACATCTATCCCAGCTAAGCACACAGCACATCACACATATATCCCAGCTCAGCACACAACACAGCACACATCTATCCCAGCTCAGCACACAGCACAGCACACAGCACAGCACACATCTATCCCAGCTCAGCACACATCACAGTATACATCTATCCCAGCTCAGCACACAGCACAGCACACATCTATCCCAGCTCAGCACACAGCACATTACACATCTATCCCAGCTCAGCACACCGCACAGCACACATATATCCCAGCTCAGCACACCACACATTACACATCTATCCCAGCTCAGCACACAGCACAGCACACATATATCCTAGCTCAGCACACAGCACAGTATACATCTATCCCAGCTCAGCACACATCACAGCACACATATATCCCAGCTCAGCACACATCACAGTACACATCTATCCCAGCTCAGCACACATCACAGCACACATATATCCCAGCTCAGCACACAGCACAGCACACATCTATTCCAGCTCAGCACACAGCACAGTACACATATCCCAGCTCAGCACACAGCACAGCACACATATATCCCAGCTCAGCACACAGCACAGCACACATCTATCCCAGCTCAGCACACAGCACAGTACATATCTATCCCAGCTCAGCACACAGCACAGTACACATCTATCCCAGCTCAGCACACATCACAGCACACATCTATCCCAGCTCAGCACACATCATAGCACACATATATCCCATCTCAGCACACAGCACAGCAAACATCTATCCCAGCTCAGCACACAGCACATTACACATCTATCCCAGCTCAGCACACATCACATCACACATATATCCCAGCTCAGCACACATCACAGCACACATATATCCCAGCTTAGCACACAGCACAGTACACATCTATCCCAGCTCAGCACACAGCACAGTACACATCTATCCCAGCTCAGCACACATCACAGCACACATATATCCCAGCTCAGCACACAGCACAGTACACATCTATCCCAGCTCAGCACACAGCACAGTACACATCTATCCCAGCTCAGCACACAGCACAGCACACATCTATCCCAGCTCAGCACACAGCACCGCACACATCTATCCCAGCTCAGCACACAGCACAGCACACATCTATCCCAGCTCAGCACACAGCACAGCACACATCTATCCCAGCTCAGCACACAGCACAGCACACATCTAGCACAGCTCAGCACACAGCACAGCACACACCTATCCCAGCTCAGCGCACAGCACAGCACACATCCATCCCAGCTCAGCACACATCACAGCACACATATATCCCAACTCAGTACACAGCACAGCACACATCTATCCCAACTCAGCACACAGCACAGCACACATCTATCCTAGCTCAGCACACAGCACAGCACACATCTATCCCAGCTAAGCACACATCACAGCACACATCTATCCCAGCTCAGCACACAGCACAGTACACATATATCCCAGCTCAGCACACATCACAGCACACATCTATCCCATATCAGCACACATCACATTACACATATCCCAGCTCAGCACACAGCACAACACACATATCCCAGCTCAGCACACAGCACAGCACACATATATACCAGCTCAGGACACAGCACAGTACACATCTATCCCAGCTCAGCACCAGCACATTACACATCTATCCCAGCTCAGCACACAGTACAGCACACATATATCCCAGCTCAGCACACAGCACAGCACACATCTATCCCAGCTGAACACACAGCACAGCACACATCTGTCCCAGCTCAGCACACAGCACAGCACACATCTATCCCAGCTCAGCACACAGCACAGTACACATCTATCCCAGCTCAGCACACAGCACCGCACACATCTATCCCAGCTCAGCACACATCACATTATACATCTATCACAGCTCAGCACACATCACAGCACACATATATCCCAGCTCAGCACACAGCACAGTACACATCTATCCCAGCTCAGCACACAGCACAGTACACATATATCCCAGCTCAGCACACAGCACAGCACACATCTATCCCAGCTCAGCACACAGCACAGCACACATCTATCCCAGCTCAGCACACAGCACAGTACACATCTATCCCAGCTCAGCACACAGCACATCACACATCTATCCCAGCTCAGCACACATCACATTACACATCTATCCCAGCTCAGCACACAGCACAGCACACATATCCCAGCTCAGCACACAGCACAGCACGCATCTATCCCAGCTCCGCACACAGCACAGCACACATATATCCCAGCTCAGCACACAGCACAGCACACATCTATCCCAGCTCAGCACACAGCACATTACACATCTATCCCAGCTCAGCACACATCACAGCACACATATATCCCAGCTCAGCACACATCACAGCACACACATATCTCAGCTCAGCACACAGCACAGCACAGATCTATCCCAGCTCAGCACACATCACAGTACATATATATCCAAGCTCAGCACACATCACAGTACACATCTATCCCAGCTCAGCACACAGCACAGCACACATCTATCCCAGCTCAGCACACATCATGGCACACATATATCCCAGCTCAGCACACAGCACAGCACACATCTATCCCAGCTCAGCACACATCACAGCACAACCTATCCCAGCTCAGCACACAGCACAGTACACATCTATCCCAGCTCAGCACACATCACAGCACACATCTATCCCAGCTCAACACACATAACAGCACATATCTATCCCAGCTCAGCACACAGAACAGCACACATCTATCCCACATCAGCACACAGCACAGCATACATCTATCCCCGCTCAGCACACATCACAGCACAATCTATCCCAGCTCAGCACACAGCACAGCACACATATATCCCAGCTCAGCACACAGCACAGCACACATATATCCCAGCTCAACACACAGCACAGCACACATCTATCCCAGCTCAGCACACAGCACAGCACACATCTATCCCAGCTCAGCACACAGCACAGTACACATCTATCCCAGCTCAGCACACAGCACAGCACAAATCTATCCCAGCTCAGCACACATCACATTACACATATATCACAGCTCAGCACACAACACAGCACACATCTATCCCAGCTCAGCACACATCACAGCACACATCTATCCCAGCTCAGCACACAGCACAGTACACATCTATCCCAGCTCAGGACACAGCACAGCACACATCTATACCAGCTCAGCACACAGCACATCACAAACCTATCCCCGCTCAGCACACATCACAGCACAATCTATCCCAGATCAGCACACATCACAACACACATCCCAGCTCAGCACACAGCACAGCACACATATATCCCAGCTCAGCACACAGCACAGCACACATATATCCCATCTCAACACACAGCACAGCACACATCTATCCCAGCTCAGCACACAGCACAGCACACATCTATCCCAGCTCAGCACACAGCACAGTACACATCTATCCCAGCTCAGCACACAGCACAGCACACATCTATCCCAGCTCAGCACACGTCACATTACACATCTATCACAGCTCAGCACACATCACAGCACACATATATCCCAGCTCAGCACCCAGCACAGTACACATCTATCCCAGCTCAGCACACAGCACAGTACACATATATCCCAGCTCAGCACACAGCACAGCACACATCTATACCAGCTCAGCACACAGCACAGCACACATCTATCCCAGCTCAGCACACAGCACAGTACACATCTATCCCAGCTCAGCACACAGCACATCACACATCTATCCCAGCTCAGAACACATCACAGCACACATCTATCCCAGCTCAGCACACAGCACAGCACACATCTATCCCAGCTCAGCACACATCACAGAACACATATATCCCAGCTCAGCACACAGCACAGCACACATCTATCCCAGCTCAGCACACAGCACATCACACATCTATCCCAGCTAAGCACACAGCACATCACACATATATCCCAGCTCAGCACACAACACAGCACACATCTATCCCAGCTCAGCACACATCACAGCACACATCTATCCCAGCTCAGCACACAGCACAGCACACATCTATCCCAACTCAGCACACAGCACAGCACACATCTAGCACAGCTCAGCACACAGCACAGCACACACCTATCCCAGCTCAGCGCACAGCACAGCACACATCTATCCCAGCTCAGCACACATCACAGCACACATATATCCCAGCTCAGTACACAGCACAGCACACATCTATCCCAACTCAGCACACAGTACAGCACACATCTATCCTAGCTCAGCACACAGCACAGCACACATCTATCCCAGCTCAGCACACAGCACAGCACACATCTATCCCAGCTCAGCACACAGCACAGTACACATATATCCCAGCTCAGCACACATCACAGCACACATCTATCCCATCTCAGCACACATCACATTACACATATCCCAGCTCAGCACACAGCACAACACACATATCCCAGCTCAGCACACAGCACAGCACACATATATACCAGCTCAGGACACAGCACAGTACACATCTATCCCAGCTCAGCACCAGCACATTACACATCTATCCCAGCTCAGCACACAGCACAGCACACATCTATCCCAGCTCAGCACACATCACAGCACACATATATCCCAGCTCAGCACACAACACAGTACACATCTATCCCAGATCAGCACACAGCACAGCACACATCTATCCCAGCTCAGCACACAGCACATTACACATCTATCCCAGCTCAGCACACAGCACAGCACACATCTATCCCAGCTCAGCACCCAGCACATTACACATCTATCCAGCTCAGCACACAGCACAGCACACATCTATCCCAGCTCAGCACACAGCACAGTAAACATCTATCCCAGCTCAGCACACATCACAGCACACATATATCCCAGCTCAGCACACAGCGCAGTACACATCTATCCCAGCTCAGCACACATCACAGCACACATATATCCCAGCTCAGCACACAGCACATTACACATCTATCCCAGCTCAGCACACATCACATCACACATATATCCCAGCTCAGCACACAGCACAGCACACATCTATCCCAGCTCAGCACACATCACAGCACACATATATCCCAGCTCAGCACACAGCACAGTACACATCTATCCCAGCTCAGTACACAGCACAGCACACATCTATGCCAGCTCAGCACACAGCACATTACACATATATCCCGGCTCAGCACACATCACAGCACACATATATCCCAGCTCATCACACAGCACAGCACACATCTATCCCAGCTCAGCACACATCACAGCACACATATATCCCAGCTCAGCACACAGCACATTACACATCTATCCCAGCTCAGCACACATCGCAGCACACATATATCCCATCTCAGCACACAGCACAGCACACATCTATCCCAGCTCAGTACACAGCACACCACACATATATCCCAGCTCAGCACACATCACAGCACACATATATACCAGCTCAGCACACAGCACAGTACACATCTATCCCAGCTCAGCACACAGCACATTACACATCTATCCCAGCTCAGCACACAGCACAGCACACATCTATCCCAGCTCAGCACACAGCACAGCACACATCTATCCCAGCTCAGCACACGGCACAGTACACATCTATCCCAGCTCAGCACACAGCACAGCACACATCTATCCCAGCTTAGCACACAGCACATTACACATCTATCCCAGCTCAGCGCACAGCACAGCACACATCTATCCCAGCTCAGCACCCCGCACATTACACATCTATCCCAGCTCAGCACACAGCACAGCACACATCTATCCCAGATCAGCACACAGCACAGTACACATATATCCCAGCTCAGCACACATCACAGCACACATATATCCCAGCTCAGCACACAGCGCAGTACACATCTATCCCAGCTCAGCACACATCACAGCACACATATATCCCAGCTCAGCACACAGCACATTACACATCTATCCCAGCTCAGCACACATCATATCACACATATATCCCAGCTCAGCACACAGCACAGCACACATATATCCCAGCTCAGCACACAGCACATCACACATCTATCCCAGCTCAGCACACAGCACAGTACACATCTATCCCAGCTTAGCACACAGCACAGTACACATCTATCCCAGCTCAGCACACAGCACATCACACATCTATCCCAGCTCAGCACACATCACATTACACATCTATCCCAGCTCAGCACACAGCACAGCACACATATCCCAGCTCAGCACACATCACAGCACACATCTATCCAAGCTCCGCACATAGCACAGCACACATCTATCCCAGCTCAGCACACAGCACAGTACACATCTATCCCAGCTCAGCACACAGCACAGCACAAATCTATCCCAGCTCAGCACACATCACATTGCACATATATCACAGCTCAGCACACAACACAGCACACATCTATCCCAGCTCAGCACACATCACAGCACACATCTATCCCAGCTCAGCACACAGCACAGTACACATCTATCCCAGCTCAGCACACAGCACAGCACACATCTATACCAGCTCAGCACACAGCACATCACAAACCTATCCCCACTCAGCACACATCACAGCACAATCTATCCCAGCTCAGCACACATCACAACACACATATCCCAGCTCAGCACACAGCACAGCACACATATATCCCAGCTCAGCACACAGCACAGCACACATATATCCCATCTCAACACACAGCACAGCACACATCTATCCCAGCTCAGCACACAGCACAGCACACATCTATCCCAGCTCAGCACACAGCACATCACACATCTATCCCAGCTCAGCACACATCACAGAACACATATATCCCAGCTCAGCACACATCACAGCACACATATATCCCAGCTCAGCACACAGCACAGCACACATATATCCCATCTCAACACACAGCACAGCACACATCTATCCCAGCTCAGCACACAGCACAGCACACATCTATCCCAGCTCAGCACACAGCACAGTACACATCTATCCCAGCTCAGCACACAGCACAGCACACATCTATCCCAGCTCAGCACACGTCACATTACACATCTATCACAGCTCAGCACACATCACAGCACACATATATCCCAGCTCAGCACACAGCACAGTACACATCTATCCCAGCTCAGCACACAGCACAGTACACATATATCTCAGCTCAGCACACAGCACAGCACACATCTATACCAGCTCAGCACACATCACAGCACACATCTATCCCAGCTCAGCACACAGCACAGTACACATCTATCCCAGCTCAGCACACAGCACATCACACATCTATCCCAGCTCAGCACACATCACAGCACACATCTATCCCAGCTCAGCACACAGCACAGCACACATCTATCCCAGCTCAGCACACAGCACATCACACATCTATCCCAGCTCAGCACACATCACAGAACACATATATCCCAGCTCAGCACACAGCACAGCACACATCTATCCCAGCTCAGCACACAGCACATCACACATCTATCCCAGCTAAGCACACAGCACATCACACATATATCCCAGCTCAGCGCACAACACAGCACACATCTATCCCAGCTCAGCACACATCACAGCACACATCTATCCCAGCTCAGCACACAGCACAGCACACATCTATCCCAGCTCAGCACACAGCACAGCACACATCTAGCACAGCTCAGCACACAGCACAGCACACACCTATCCCAGCTCAGTGCACAGCACAGCACAATCTATCCCAGCTCAGCACACATCACAGCACACATATATCCCAGCTCAGTACACAGCACAGCACCCATCTATCCCAACTCAGCACACAGCACAGCACACATCTATCCTAGCTCAGCACACAGCACAGCACACATCTATCCCAGCTCAGCACACATCACAGCACACATCTATCCCAGCTCAGCACACAGCACAGTACACATATATCCCAGCTCAGCACACATCACAGCACACATCTATCCCATCTCAGCACACATCACATTACACATATCCCAGCTCAGCACACAGCACAGCACACATATCCCAGCTCAGCACACAGCACAGCACACATATATACCAGCTCAGGACACAGCACAGTACACATCTATCCCAGCTCAGCACCAGCACATTACACATCTATCCCAGCTCAGCACACAGCACAGCACACATCTATCCCAGCTCAGCACACATCACAGCACACATATATCCCAGCTCAGCACACAGCACAGTACACATCTATCCCAGATCAGCACACAGCACAGCACACATCTATCCCAGCTCAGCACACAGCACATTACACATCTATCCCAGCTCAGCACACAGCACAGCACACATCTATCCCAGCTCAGCACCCAGCACATTACACATCTATCCAGCTCAGCACACAGCACAGCACACATCTATCCCAGCTCAGCACACAGCACAGTACACATCTATCCCAGCTCAGCACACATCACAGCACACATCTATCCCAGCTCAGCACACATCACAGCACACATATATCCCAGCTCAGCACACAGCACATTACACATATATCCCGGCTCAGCACACATCACAGCACACATATATCCCAGCTCATCACACAGCACAGCACACATCTATCCCAGCTCAGCACACATCACAGCACACATATATCCCAGCTCAGCACACAGCACATTACACATCTATCCCAGCTCAGCACACATCACAGCACACATATATCCCATCTCAGCACACAGCACAGCACACATCTATCCCAGCTCAGTACACAGCACACCACACATATATCCCAGCTCAGCACACATCACAGCACACATATATACCAGCTCAGCACACAGCACAGTACACATCTATCCCAGCTCAGCACACAGCACATTACACATCTATCCCAGCTCAGCACACAGCACAGCACACATCTATCCCAGCTCAGCACACAGCACAGCACACATCTATCCCAGCTCAGCACACGGCACAGTACACATCTATCCCAGCTCAGCACACAGCACAGCACACATCTATCCCAGCTCAGCACACAGCACATTACACATCTATCCCAGCTCAGCGCACAGCACAGCACACATCTATCCCAGCTCAGCACCCAGCACATTACACATCTATCCCAGCTCAGCACACAGCACAGCACACATCTATCCCAGATCAGCACACAGCACAGTACACATATATCCCAGCTCAGCACACATCACAGCACACATATATCCCAGCTCAGCACACAGCGCAGTACACATCTATCCCAGCTCAGCACACATCACAGCACACATATATCCCAGCTCAGCACACAGCACATTACACATCTATCCCAGCTCAGCACACATCATATCACACATATATCCCAGCTCAGCACACAGCACAGCACACATATATCCCAGCTCAGCACACAGCACATCACACATCTATCCCAGCTCAGCACACAGCACAGTACACATCTATCCCAGCTTAGCACACAGCACAGTACACATCTATCCCAGCTCAGCACACAGCACATCACACATCTATCCCAGCTCAGCACACATCACATTACACATCTATCCCAGCTCAGCACACAGCACAGCACACATATCCCAGCTCAGCACACATCACAGCACACATCTATCCCAGCTCCGCACATAGCACAGCACACATATATCCCAGCTCAGCACACAGCACAGTACACATCTATCCCAGCTCAGCACACAGCACATTACACATCTATCCCAGCTCAGCACACAGCACAGCACACATATATCCCAGCTCAGCACACATCACAGCACTCATATATCCCAGCTCAGCACATATCACAGCACACATCTATCCCAGCTCAGCACACAGCACAGTACACATCTATCTCAGCTCAGCACACATCACAGCACACATATATCCCAGCTCAGCACACATCACAGCACACATATATCCCAGCTCAGCACACAGCACAGCACATATCTATCCCAGCTCAACACACAGCACATTACACATCTATCCCAGCTCAGCACACAGCACATCACACATATATCCCAGCTCAGCACACAACACAGTACACATCTATCCCAGCTCATCACACAGCACAGCATACATCTATCCCAGCTCAGCACACATCACAGTATACATCTATCCCAGCTCAGCACACAGCACACATCTATCCCAGCTCAGCACACAGCACATTACACATCTATCCCAGCTCAGCACACAGCACAGCACACATCTATCCCAGCTCAGCACACAGCACATTACACATCTATCCCAGCTCAGCACACAGCACAGCACACATATATCCTAGCTCAGCACACATCACAGTACACATCTATCACAGCTCAGCACACATCACAGCACACATATATCCCAGCTCAGCACACAGCACAGCACACATCTATCCCAGCTCAGCACACAGCACAGCACACATCTATCCCAGCTCAGCACACAGCACATCACACATCTATCCCAGCTCAGCACACATCACAGAACACATATATCCCAGCTCAGCACACAGCACATCACACATCTATCCCAGCTCAGCACACAGCACATCACACATCTATCCCAGCTAAGCACACATCACATCACACATATATCCCAGCTCAGCACACAACACAGCACACATCTATCCCAGCTCAGCACACATCACAGCACACATCTATCCCAGCTCAGCACACAATACAGCACACATCTATCCCAGCTCAGCACACAGCACAGCACACATCTAGCACAGCTCAGCACACAGCACAGCACACACCTATCCCAGCTCAGCGCACAGCACAGCACACATCTATCCCAGCTCAGCACACATCACAGCTCACATATATCCCAGCTCAGCACACAGCACATTACACATCTATCCCAGCTCAGCACACAGCACATCACACATCTATCCCAGCTAAGCACACAGCACATCACACATATATCCCAGCTCAGCACACAACACAGCACACATCTATCCCAGCTCAGCACACATCACAGCACACATATATCCCAGCTCAGCACACAGCACAGCACACATATATCCCATCTCAACACACAGCACAGCACACATCTATCCCAGCTCAGCACACAGCACAGCACACATCTATCCCAGCTCAGCACACAGCACAGTACACATCTATCCCAGCTCAGCACACAGCACAGCACACATCTATCCCAGCTCAGCACACGTCACATTACACATCTATCACAGCTCAGCACACATCACAGCACACATATATCCCAGCTCAGCACACAGCACAGTACACATCTATCCCAGCTCAGCACACAGCACAGTACACATATATCCCAGCTCAGCACACAGCACAGCACACATCTATACCAGCTCAGCACACAGCACAGCACACATCTATCCCAGCTCAGCACACAGCACAGTACACATCTATCCCAGCTCAGCACACAGCACATCACACATCTATCCCAGCTCATCACACATCACAGCACACATCTATCCCAGCTCAGCACACAGCACAGCACACATCTATCCCAGCTCAGCACACAGCACATCACACATCTATCCCAGCTCAGCACACATCACAGAACACATATATCCCAGCTCAGCACACAGCACAGCACACATCTATCCCAGCTCAGCACACAGCACATCACACATCTATCCCAGCTAAGCACACAGCACATCACACATATATCCCAGCTCAGCACACAACACAGCACACATATATCCCAGCTCAGCACACATCACAGCACACATCTATCCCAGCTCAGCACACAGCACAGCACACATCTATCCCAGCTCAGCACACAGCACAGCACACATCTAGCACAGCTCAGCACACAGCACAGCACACACCTATCCCAGCTCAGTGCACAGCACAGCACACATCTATCCCAGCTCAGCACACATCACAGCACACATATATCCCAGCTCAGTACACAGCACAGCACCCATATATCCCAACTCAGCACACAGCACAGCACACATCTATCCTAGCTCAGCACACAGCTGAGCACACATCTATCCCAGCTCAGCACACAGCACAGCACACATCTATCCCAGCTCAGCACACAGCACAGTACACATATATCCCAGCTCAGCACACATCACAGCACACATCTATCCCATCTCAGCACACATCACATCACACATATCCCAGCTCAGCACACAGCACATCACACATCTATCCCAGCTCAGCACACATCACAGAACACATATATCCCAGCTCAGCACACATCACAGCACACATATATCCCAGCTCAGCACACAGCACAGCACACATATATCCCAGCTCAGCACACAGCACAGCACACATCTATCCCAGCTCGGCACACATCACAGCACACATATATCCCAGCTCAGCACACAGCACAGTACACATCTATCCCAGATCAGCACACAGCACAGCACACATCTATCCCAGCTCAGCACACAGCACATTACACATCTATCCCAGCTCAGCACACAGCACAGCACACATATATCCCAGCTCAGCACCCAGCACATTACACATCTATCCAGCTCAGCACACAGCACAGCACACATCTATCCCAGCTCAGCACACAGCACAGTACACATCTATCCCAGCTCAGCACACATCACAGCACACATCTATCCCAGCTCAGCACACATCACAGCACACATATATCCCAGCTCAGCACACAGCACATTACACATCTATCCCAGCTCAGCACACATCACATCACACATATATCCCAGCTCAGCACACAACACAGCACACATCTATCCCAGCTCAGCACACATCACAGCACACATATATCCCAGCTCAGCACACAGCACAGTACACATCTATCCCAGCTCAGTACACAGCAAAGCACACATCTATCCCAGCTCAGCACACAGCACATTACACATATATCCCGGCTCAGCACACATCACAGCACACATATATCCCAGCTCATCACACAGCACAGCACACATCTATCCCAGCTCAGCACACATCACAGCACACATATATCCCAGCTCAGCACACAGCACATTACACATCTATCCCAGCTCAGCACACATCACAGCACACATATATCCCATCTCAGCACACAGCACAGCACACATCTATCCCAGCTCAGTACACAGCACACCACACATATATCCCAGCTCAGCACACATCACAGCACACATATATACCAGCTCAGCACACAGCACAGTACACATCTATCCCAGCTCAGCACACATCACAGCACACATATATCCCAGCTCAGCACACAGCACATTACACATCTATCCCAGCTCAGCACACATCATATCACACATATATCCCAGCTCAGCACACAGCACAGCACACATATATCCCAGCTCAGCACACAGCACATCACACATCTATCCCAGCTCAGCACACAGCACAGTACACATCTATCCCAGCTTAGCACACAGCACAGTACACATCTATCCCAGCTCAGCACACAGCACATCACACATCTATCCCAGCTCAGCACACATCACATTACACATCTATCCCAGCTCAGCACACAGCACAGCACACATATCCCAGCTCAGCACACATCACAGCACACATCTATCCCAGCTCCGCACATAGCACAGCACACATATATCCCAGCTCAGCACACAGCACAGTACACATCTATCCCAGCTCAGCACACAGCACATTACACATCTATCCCAGCTCAGCACACAGCACAGCACACATATATCCCAGCTCAGCACACATCACAGCACTCATATATCCCAGCTCAGCACATATCACAGCACACATCTATCCCAGCTCAGCACACAGCACAGTACACATCTATCTCAGCTCAGCACACATCACAGCACACATATATCCCAGCTCAGCACACATCACAGCACACATGTATCCCAGCTCAGCACACAGCACAGCACATATCTATCCCAGCTCAACACACAGCACATTACACATCTATCCCAGCTCAGCACACAGCACATCACACATATATCCCAGCTCAGCACACAACACAGTACACATCTATCCCAGCTCAGCACACAGCACAGCATACATCTATCCCAGCTCAGCACACATCACAGTATACATCTATCCCAGCTCAGCACACAGCACATCACACATCTATCCCAGCTAAGCACACAGCACATCACACATATATCCCAGCTCAGCACACAACACAGCACACATCTATCCCAGCTCAGCACACATCACAGCACACATATATCCCAGCTCAGCACACAGCACAGCACACATATATCCCATCTCAACACACAGCACAGCACACATCTATCCCAGCTCAGCACACAGCACAGCACACATCTATCCCAGCTCAGCACACAGCACAGTACACATCTATCCCAGCTCAGCACACAGCACAGCACACATCTATCCCAGCTCAGCACACGTCACATTACACATCTATCACAGCTCAGCACACATCACAGCACACATATATCCCAGCTCAGCACACAGCACAGTACACATCTATCCCAGCTCAGCACACAGCACAGTACACATATATCCCAGCTCAGCACACAGCACAGCACACATCTATACCAGCTCAGCACACAGCACAGCACACATCTATCCCAGCTCAGCACACAGCACAGTACACATCTATCCCAGCTCAGCACACAGCACATCACACATCTATCCCAGCTCATCATACATCACAGCACACATCTATCCCAGCTCAGCACACAGCACAGCACACATCTATCCCAGCTCAGCACACAGCACATCACACATCTATCCCAGCTCAGCACACATCACAGAACACATATATCCCAGCTCAGCACACAGCACAGCACACATCTATCCCAGCTCAGCACACAGCACATCACACATCTATCCCAGCTAAGCACACAGCACATCACACATATATCCCAGCTCAGCACACAACACAGCACACATATATCCCAGCTCAGCACACATCACAGCACACATCTATCCCAGCTCAGCACACAGCACAGCACACATCTATCCCAGCTCAGCACACAGCACAGCACACATCTAGCACAGCTCAGCACACAGCACAGCACACACCTATCCCAGCTCAGTGCACAGCACAGCACACATCTATCCCAGCTCAGCACACATCACAGCACACATATATCCCAGCTCAGTACACAGCACAGCACCCATATATCCCAACTCAGCACACAGCACAGCACACATCTATCCTAGCTCAGCACACAGCTGAGCACACATCTATCCCAGCTCAGCACACAGCACAGCACACATCTATCCCAGCTCAGCACACAGCACAGTACACATATATCCCAGCTCAGCACACATCACAGCACACATCTATCCCATCTCAGCACACATCACATCACACATATCCCAGCTCAGCACACAGCACATCACACATCTATCCCAGCTCAGCACACATCACAGAACACATATATCCCAGCTCAGCACACATCACAGCACACATATATCCCAGCTCAGCACACAGCACAGCACACATATATCCCAGCTCAGCACACAGCACAGCACACATCTATCCCAGCTCGGCACACATCACAGCACACATATATCCCAGCTCAGCACACAGCACAGTACACATCTATCCCAGATCAGCACACAGCACAGCACACATCTATCCCAGCTCAGCACACAGCACATTACACATCTATCCCAGCTCAGCACACAGCACAGCACACATATATCCCAGCTCAGCACCCAGCACATTACACATCTATCCAGCTCAGCACACAGCACAGCACACATCTATCCCAGCTCAGCACACAGCACAGTACACATCTATCCCAGCTCAGCACACATCACAGCACACATCTATCCCAGCTCAGCACACATCACAGCACACATATATCCCAGCTCAGCACACAGCACATTACACATCTATCCCAGCTCAGCACACATCACATCACACATATATCCCAGCTCAGCACACAACACAGCACACATCTATCCCAGCTCAGCACACATCACAGCACACATATATCCCAGCTCAGCACACAGCACAGTACACATCTATCCCAGCTCAGTACACAGCAAAGCACACATCTATCCCAGCTCAGCACACAGCACATTACACATATATCCCGGCTCAGCACACATCACAGCACACATATATCCCAGCTCATCACACAGCACAGCACACATCTATCCCAGCTCAGCACACATCACAGCACACATATATCCCAGCTCAGCACACAGCACATTACACATCTATCCCAGCTCAGCACACATCACAGCACACATATATCCCATCTCAGCACACAGCACAGCACACATCTATCCCAGCTCAGTACACAGCACACCACACATATATCCCAGCTCAGCACACATCACAGCACACATATATACCAGCTCAGCACACAGCACAGTACACATCTATCCCAGCTCAGCACACATCACAGCACACATATATCCCAGCTCAGCACACAGCACATTACACATCTATCCCAGCTCAGCACACATCATATCACACATATATCCCAGCTCAGCACACAGCACAGCACACATATATCCCAGCTCAGCACACAGCACATCACACATCTATCCCAGCTCAGCACACAGCACAGTACACATCTATCCCAGCTTAGCACACAGCACAGTACACATCTATCCCAGCTCAGCACACAGCACATCACACATCTATCCCAGCTCAGCACACATCACATTACACATCTATCCCAGCTCAGCACACAGCACAGCACACATATCCCAGCTCAGCACACATCACAGCACACATCTATCCCAGCTCCGCACATAGCACAGCACACATATATCCCAGCTCAGCACACAGCACAGTACACATCTATCCCAGCTCAGCACACAGCACATTACACATCTATCCCAGCTCAGCACACAGCACAGCACACATATATCCCAGCTCAGCACACATCACAGCACTCATATATCCCAGCTCAGCACATATCACAGCACACATCTATCCCAGCTCAGCACACAGCACAGTACACATCTATCTCAGCTCAGCACACATCACAGCACACATATATCCCAGCTCAGCACACATCACAGCACACATGTATCCCAGCTCAGCACACAGCACAGCACATATCTATCCCAGCTCAACACACAGCACATTACACATCTATCCCAGCTCAGCACACAGCACATCACACATATATCCCAGCTCAGCACACAACACAGTACACATCTATCCCAGCTCAGCACACAGCACAGCATACATCTATCCCAGCTCAGCACACATCACAGTATACATCTATCCCAGCTCAGCACACAGCACACATCTATCCCAGCTCAGCACACAGCACATTACACATCTATCCCAGCTCAGCACACAGCACAGCACACATCTATCCCAGCTCAGCACACAGCACATTACACATCTATCTCAGCTCAGCACACAGCACAGCACACATATATCCTAGCTCAGCACACATCACAGTACACATCTATCACAGCTCAGCACACATCACAGCACACATATATCCCAGCTCAGCACACATCTATCCCAGCTCAGCACACAGCACAGCACACATCTATCCCAGCTCAGCACACAGCACATCACCCATCTATCCCAGCTCAGCACACATCACAGAACACATATATCCCAGCTCAGCACACAGCACAGCACACATCTATCCCAGCTCAGCACACAGCACATCACACATCTATCTCAGCTAAGCACACAGCACATCACACATATATCCCAGCTCAGCACACAACACAGCACACATCTATCCCAGCTCAGCACACATCACAGCACACATCTATCCCAGCTCAGCACACAGCACAGCACACATCTATCCCAGCTCAGCACACAGAACAGCACACATCTAGCACAGCTCAGCACACAGCACAGCACACACCTATCCCAGCTCAGCGCACAGCACAGCACACATATATCCCAGCTCAGCACACATCACAGCACACATATATCCCAGCTCAGCACACAGCACATTACACATCTATCCCAGCTCAGCACACAGCACATCACACATCTATCCCAGCTAAGCACACAGCACATCACACATATATCCCAGCTCAGCACACAACACAGCACACATCTATCCCAGCTCAGCACACATCACAGCACACATATATCCCAGCTCAGCACACAGCACAGCACACATATATCCCATCTCAACACACAGCACAGCACACATCTATCCCAGCTCAGCACACAGCACAGCACACATCTATCCCAGCTCAGCACACAGCACAGTACACATCTATCCCAGCTCAGCACACAGCACAGCACACATCTATCCCAGCTCAGCACACGTCACATTACACATCTATTACAGCTCAGCACACATCACAGCACACATATATCCCAGCTCAGCACACAGCACAGTACACATCTATCCCAGCTCAGCACACAGCACAGTACACATATATCCCAGCTCAGCACACAGCACAGCACACATCTATACCAGCTCAGCACACAGCACAGCACACATATATCCCAGCTCAGCACACAGCACAGTACACATCTATCCCAGCTCAGCACACAGCACATCACACATCTATCCCAGCTCAGCACACATCACAGCACACATCTATCCCAGCTCAGCACACAGCACAGCACACATCTATCCCAGCTCAGCACACAGCACATCACACATCTATCCCAGCTCAGCACACATCACAGAACACATATATCCCAGCTCAGCACACAGCACAGCACACATCTATCCCAGCTCAGCACACAGCACATCACACATCTATCCCAGCTAAGCACACAGCACATCACACATATATCCCAGCTCAGCACACAACACAGCACACATCTATCCCAGCTCAGCACACATCACAGCACACATCTATCCCAGCTCAGCACACCGCACAGCACACATCTATCCCAGCTCAGCACACAGCACAGCACACATCTAGCACAGCTCAGCACACATCACAGCACACACCTATCCCAGCTCAGTGCACAGCACAGCACACATCTATCCCAGCTCAGCACACATCACAGCACACATATATCCCAGCTCAGTACACAGCACAGCACCCATATATCCCAACTCAGCACACAGCACAGCACACATCTATCCTAGCTCAGCACACAGCTGAGCACACATCTATCCCAGCTCAGCACACAGCACAGCACACATCTATCCCAGCTCAGCACACAGCACAGTACACATATATCCCAGCTCAGCACACATCACAGCACACATCTATCCCATCTCAGCACACATCACATCACACATATCCCAGCTCAGCACACAGCACAACACACATATCCCAGCTCAGCACACAGCACAGCACACATATATACCAGCTCAGGACACAGCACAGTACACATCTATCCCAGCTCAGCACCAGCACATTACACATCTATCCCAGCTCAGCACACAGCACAGCACACATCTATCCCAGCTCAGCACACATCACAGCACACATATATCCCAGCTCAGCACACAGCACAGTACACATCTATCCCAGATCAGCACACAGCACAGCACACATCTATCCCAGCTCAGCACACAGCACATTACACATCTATCCCAGCTCAGCACACAGCACAGCACACATCTATCCCAGCTCAGCACCCAGCACATTACACATCTATCCAGCTCAGCACACAGCACAGCACACATCTATCCCAGCTCAGCACACAGCACAGTACACATCTATCCCAGCTCAGCACACATCACAGCACACATATATCCCAGCTCAGCACACAGCGCAGTACACATCTATCCCAGCTCAGCACACATCACAGCACACATATATCCCAGCTCAGCACACAGCACATTACACATCTATCCCAGCTCAGCACACATCACATCACACATATATCCCAGCTCAGCACACAACACAGCACACATCTATCCCAGCTCAGCACACATAACAGCACACATATATCCCAGCTCAGCACACAGCACAGTACACATCTATCCCAGCTCAGTACACAGCAAAGCACACATCTATCCCAGCTCAGCACACAGCACATTACACATATATCCCGTCTCAGCACACATCACAGCACACATATATCCCAGCTCATCACACAGCACAGCACACATCTATCCCAGCTCAGCACACATCACAGCACACATATATCCCAGCTCAGCACACAGCACATTACACATCTATCCCAGCTCAGCACACATCACAGCACACATATATCCCATCTCAGCACACAGCACAGCACACATCTATCCCAGCTCAGCACACAGCACAGTACACATCTATCCCAGCTTAGCACACAGCACAGTACACATCTATCCCAGCTCAGCACACAGCACATCACACATCTATCCCAGCTCAGCACACATCACATTACACATCTATCCCAGCTCAGCACACAGCACAGCACACATATCCCAGCTCAGCACACATCACAGCACACATATATCCCAGCTCCGCACATAGCACAGCACACATATATCCCAGCTCAGCACACAGCACAGTACACATCTATCCCAGCTCAGCACACAGCACATTACACATCTATCCCAGCTCAGCACACAGCACAGCACACATATATCCCAGCTCAGCACACATCACAGCACTCATATATCCCAGCTCAGCACATATCACAGCACACATCTATCCCAGCTCAGCACACAACACAGTACACATCTATCTCAGCTCAGCACACATCACATCACACATATATCACAGCTCAGCACACATCACAGCACACATATATCCCAGCTCAGCACACAGCACAGCACATATCTATCCCAGCTCAACACACAGCACATTACACATCTATCCCAGCTCAGCACACAGCACATCACACATATATCCCAGCTCAGCACACAACACAGTACACATCTATCCCAGCTCAGCACACAGCACAGCATACATCTATCCCAGCTCAGCACACATCACAGTATACATCTATCCCAGCTCAGCACACAGCACACATCTATCCCAGCTCAGCACACAGCACATTACACATCTATCCCAGCTCAGCACACAGCACAGCACACATCTATCCCAGCTCAGCACACAGCACATTACACATCTATCCCAGCTCAGCACACAACACAGCACACATCTATCCTAGCTCAGCACACATCACAGTACACATCTATCACAGCTCAGCACACATCACAGCACACATATATCCCAGCTCAGCAAACAGCACAGCACACATCTATCCCAGCTCAGCACACAGCACAGCACACATCTATCCCAGCTCAGCACACAGCACATCACACATCTATCCCAGCTCAGCACACATCACAGAACACATATATCCCAGCTCAGCACACAGCACAGCACACATCTATCCCAGCTCAGCACACAGCACATCACACATCTATCCCAGCTAAGCACACAGCACATCACACATATATCCCAGCTCAGCACACAACACAGCACACATCTATCCCAGCTCAGCACACATCACAGCACACATCTATCCCAGCTCAGCACACAGCACAGCACACATCTATCCCAGCTCAGCACACAGCACAGCACACATCTAGCACAGCTCAGCACACAGCACAGCACACACCTATCCCAGCTCAGCGCACAGCACAGCACACATCTATCCCAGCTCAGCACACATCACAGCACACATATATCCCAGCTCAGTACACAGCACAGCACCCGTCTATCCCAACTCAGCACACAGCACAGCACACATCTATCCTAGCTCAGCACACAGCACAGCACACATATATCCCAGCTCAGCACACAGCACAGCACATATATATCCCAGCTCAGCACACAGCACAGTACACATATATCTCAGCTCAGCACACATCACAGCACACATCTATCCCATCTCAGCACACATCACATTACACATATCCCAGCTCAGCACACAGCACAACACACATATCCCAGCTCAGCACACAGCACAGCACACATATATACCAGCTCAGGACACAGCACAGTACACATCTATCCCAGCTCAGCACCAGCACATTACACATCTATCCCAGCTCAGCACACAGCACAGCACACATCTATCCCAGCTCAGCACACATCACAGCACACATATATCCCAGCTCAGCACACAGCACAGTACACATCTATCACAGATCAGCACACAGCACAGCACACATCTACCCCAGCTCAGCACACAGCACATTACATATCTATCCCAGCTCAGCACACAGCACAGCACACATCTATCCCAGCTCAGCACCCAGCACATTACACATCTATCCAGCTCAGCACACAGCACAGCACACATCTATCCCAGCTCAGCACACAGCACAGTACACATCTATCCCAGCTCAGCACACATCACAGCACACATATATCCCAGCTCAGCACACAGCGCAGTACACATCTATCCCAGCTCAGCACACATCACAGCACACATATATCCCAGCTCAGCACACAGCACATTACACATCTATCCCAGCTCAGCACACATCACATCACACATATATCCCAGCTCAGCACACAGCACAGCACACATCTATCCCAGCTCAGCACACATCACAGCACACATATATCCCAGCTCAGCACACATCACAGTACACATCTATCCCAGCTCAGTACACAGCAAAGCACACATCTATCCCAGCTCAGCACACAGCACATTACACATATATCCCGGCTCAGCACACATCACAGCACACATATATCCCAGCTCATCACACAGCACAGCACACATCTATCCCAGCTCAGCACACATCACAGCACACATATATCCCAGCTCAGCACACAGCACATTACACATCTATCCCAGCTCAGCACACATCACAGGACACATATATCCCATCTCAGCACACAGCACAGCACACATCTATCCCAGCTCAGTACACAGCACACCACACATATATCCCAGCTCAGCACACATCACAGCACACATATATACCAGCTCAGCACACAGCACAGTACACATCTATCCCAGCTCAGCACACAGCACATTACACATCTATCCCAGCTCAGCACACAGCACAGCACACATCTATCCCAGCTCAGCACACAGCACAGCACACATCTATCCCAGCTCAGCACACGGCACAGTACACATCTATCCCAGCTCAGCACACAGCACAGCACACATCTATCCCAGCTCAGCACACAGCACATTACACATCTATCCCAGCTCAGCGCACAGCACAGCACACATCTATCCCAGCTCAGCACCCAGCACATTACACATCTATCCCAGCTCAGCACACAGCACAGCACACATCTATCCCAGATCAGCACACAGCACAGTACACATATATCCCAGCTCAGCACACATCACAGCACACATATATCCCAGCTCAGCACACAGCGCAGTACACATCTATCCCAGCTCAGCACACATCACAGCACACATATATCCCAGCTCAGCACACAGCACATTACACATCTATCCCAGCTCAGCACACATCATATCACACATATATCCCAGCTCAGCACACAGCACAGCACACATATCCCAGCTCAGCACACAGCACATCACACATCTATCCCAGCTCAGCACACAGCACAGTACACATCTATCCCAGCTTAGCACACAGCACAGTACACATCTATCCCAGCTCAGCACACAGCACATCACACATCTATCCCAGCTCAGCACACATCACATTACACATCTATCCCAGCTCAGCACACAGCACAGCACACATATCCCAGCTCAGCACACATCACAGCACACATCTATCCCAGCTCCGCACATAGCACAGCACACATATATCCCAGCTCAGCACACAGCACAGTACACATCTATCCCAGCTCAGCACACAGCACATTACACATCTATCCCAGCTCAGCACACAGCACAGCACACATATATCCCAGCTCAGCACACATCACAGCACTCATATATCCCAGCTCAGCACATATCACAGCACACATCTGTCCCAGCTCAGCACACAGCACAGTACACATCTGTCTCAGCTCAGCACACATCACAGCACACATATATCCCAGCTCAGCACACATCACAGCACACATATATCCCAGCTCAGCACACAGCACAGCACATATATATCCCAGCTCAACACACAGCACATTACACATCTATCCCAGATCAGCACACAGCACATCACACATATATCCCAGCTCAGCACACAACACAGTACACATCTATCCCAGCTCAGCACACAGCACAGCATACATCTATCCCAGCTCAGCACACATCACAGTATACATCTATCCCAGCTCAGCACACAGCACACATCTATCCCAGCTCAGCACACAGCACATTACACATCTATCCCAGCTCAGCACACAGCACAGCACACATCTATCCCAGCTCAGCACACAGCACATTACACATCTATCCCAGCTCAGCACACATCACAGCACACATCTATCCTAGCTCAGCACACATCACAGTACACATCTATCACAGCTCAGCACACATCACAGCACACATATATCCCAGCTCAGCACACAGCACAGCACACATCTATCCCAGCTCAGCACACAGCACAGCACACATCTATCCCAGCTCAGCACACAGCACATCACACATCTATCCCAGCTAAGCACACAGCACATCACACATATATCCCAGCTCAGCACACAACACAGCACACATCTATCCCAGCTCAGCACACAGCACAGCACACATCTATCCCAGCTCAGCACACATCACAGTATACATCTATCCCAGCTCAGCACACAGCACAGCACACATCTATCCCAGCTCAGCACACAGCACATTACACATCTATCCCAGCTCAGCACACCGCACAGCACACATATATCCCAGCTCAGCACACCACACATTACACATCTATCCCAGCTCAGCACACAGCACAGCACACATATATCCTAGCTCAGTACACAGCACAGTATACATCTATCCCAGCTCAGCACACATCACAGCACACATATATCCCAGCTCAGCACACATCACAGTACACATCTATCCCAGCTCAGCACACATCACAGCACACATATATCCCAGCTCAGCACACAGCACAGCACACATCTATTCCAGCTCAGCACACATCACAGTACACATATCCCAGCTCAGCACACAGCACAGCACACATATATCCCAGCTCAGCACACAGCACAGCACACATCTATCCCAGCTCAGCACACAGCACATTACATATCTATCCCAGCTCAGCACACAGCACAGTACACATCTATCCCAGCTCAGCACACATCACAGCACACATCTATCCCAGCTCAGCACACATCATAGCACACATATATCCCATCTCAGCACACAGCACAGCAAACATCTATCCCAGCTCAGCACACAGCACATTACACATCTATCCCAGCTCAGCACACATCACATCACACATATATCCCAGCTCAGCACACATCACAGCACACATATATCCCAGCTTAGCACACAGCTCAGTACACATCTATCCCAGCTCAGCACACAGCACAGTACACATCTATCCCAGCTCAGCACACATCACAGCACACACCTATCCCAGCTCAGCGCACAGCACAGCACACATCCATCCCAGCTCAGCACACATCACAGCACACATATATCCCAACTCAGTACACAGCACAGCACACATCTATCCCAACTCAGCACACAGCACAGCACACATCTATCCTAGCTCAGCACACAGCACAGCACACATCTATCCCAGCTCAGCACACAGCACAGCACACATCTATCCCAGCTCAGCACACAGCACAGTACACATATATCCCAGCTCAGCACACATCACAGCACACATCTATCCCATATCAGCACACATCACATTACACATATCCCAGCTCAGCACACAGCACAACACACATATCCCAGCTCAGCACACAGCACAGCACACATATATACCAGCTCAGGACACAGCACAGTACACATCTATCCCAGCTCAGCACCAGCACATTACACATCTATCCCAGCTCAGCACACAGCACAGCACACATATATCCCAGATCAGCACACAACACAGCACACATCTATCCCAGCTCAACACACATCACAGCACACATATGTCCCAGCTCAGCACACAGCACAGCACACATCTATCCCAGCTCAGCACACAGCACAGTACACATCTATCCCAGCTCAGCACACAGCACAGCACACATCTATCCCAGCTCAGCACACATCACATTACACATCTATCACAGCTCAGCACACATCACAGCACACATATATCGCAGCTCAGCACACAGCACAGTACACATCTATCCCAGCTCAGCACACAGCACATTACACATATATCCCAGCTCAGCACACAGCACAGCACACATCTATCCCAGCTCAGCACACAGCACAGCACACATCTATCCCAGCTCAGCACACAGCACAGTACACATCTATCCCAGCTCAGCACACAGCACATCACACATCTATCCCAGCTCAGCACACATCACATTACACATCTATCCCAGCTCAGCACACAGCACAGCACACATATCCCAGCTCAGCACACAGCACAGCACGCATCTATCCCAGCTCCGCACACAGCACAGCACACATATATCCCAGCTCAGCACACAGCACAGCACACATCTATCCCAGCTCAGCACACAGCACATTACACATCTATCCCAGCTCAGCACACATCACAGCACACATATATCCCAGCTCAGCACACATCACAGCACACACATATCCCAGCTCAGCACACAGCACAGCACAGATCTATCCCAGCTCAGCACACATCACAGTACATATATATCCAAGCTCAGCACACATCACAGTACACATCTATCCCAGCTCAGCACACAGCACAGCACACATCTATCCCAGCTCAGCACACATCATGGCACACATATATCCCAGCTCAGCACACAGCACAGCACACATCTATCCCAGCTCAGCACACATCACAGCACAACCTATCCCAGCTCAGCACACAGCACAGTACACATCTATCCCAGCTCAGCACACATCACAGCACACATCTATCCCAGCTCAACACACATAACAGCACATATCTATCCCAGCTCAGCACACAGAACAGCACACATATATCCCACATCAGCACACAGCACAGCATACATCTATCCCCGCTCAGCACACATCACAGCACAATCTATACCAAGCTCAGCACACAGCACAGCACACATATATCCCAGCTCAGCACACAGCACAGCACACATATATCCCAGCTCAACACACAGCACAGCACACATCTATCCCAGCTCAGCACACAGCACAGCACACATCTATCCCAGCTCAGCACACAGCACAGTACACATCTATCCCAGCTCAGCACACAGCACAGCACAAATCTATCCCAGCTCAGCACACATCACATTACACATATATCACAGCTCAGCACACAACACAGCACACATCTATCCCAGCTCAGCACACATCACAGCACACATCTATCCCAGCTCAGCACACAGCACAGTACACATCTATCCCAGCTCAGGACACAGCACAGCACACATCTATACCAGCTCAGCACACAGCACATCACAAACCTATCCTCGCTCAGCACACATCACAGCACAATCTATCCCAGCTCAGCACACATCACAACACACATATCCCAGCTCAGCACACAGCACAGCACACATATATCCCAGCTCAGCACACAGCACAGCACACATATATCCCATCTCAACACACATCACAGCACACATCTATCCCAGCTCAGCACACAGCACAGCACACATCTATCCCAGCTCAGCACACAGCACAGTACACATCTATCCCAGCTCAGCACACAGCACAGCACACATATATCCCAGCTCAGCACACAGCACAGTACACATCTATCCCAGCTCAGCACACAGCACAGTACACATATATCCCAGCTCAGCACACAGCACAGCACACATCTATACCAGCTCAGCACACAGCACAGCACACATCTATCCCAGCTCAGCACACAGCACAGTACACATCTATCCCAGCTCAGCACACAGCACATCACACATCTATCCCAGCTCAGCACACATCACAGCACACATCTATCCCAGCTCAGCACACAGCACAGCACACATCTATCCCAGCTCAGCACACATCACATCACACATCTATCCCAGCTCAGCACACATCACAGAACACATATATCCCAGCTCAGCACACAGCACAGCACACATCTATCCCAGCTCAGCACACAGCACATCACACATCTATCCCAGCTAAGCACACAGCACATCACACATATATCCCAGCTCAGCACACAACACAGCACACATCTATCCCAGCTCAGCACACATCACAGCACACATCTATCCCAGCTCAGCACACAGCACAGCACACATCTATCCCAGCTCAGCACACAGCACAGCACACATATAGCACAGATCAGCACACAGCACAGCACACACCTATCCCAGCTCAGCGCACAGCACAGCACACATCTATCCCAGCTCAGCACACATCACAGCACACATATATCCCAGCTCAGTACACATCACAGCACACATCTATCCCAACTCAGCACACAGCACAGCACACATCTATCCTAGCTCAGCACACAGCACAGCACACATCTATCCCAGCTCAGCACACAGCACAGCACACATCTATCCCAGCTCAGCACACAGCACAGTACACATATATCCCAGCTCAGCACACATCACAGCACACATCTATCCCATCTCAGCACACATCACATTACACATATCCCAGCTCAGCACACAGCACAACACACATATCCCAGCTCAGCACACAGCACAGCACACATATATACCAGCTCAGGACACAGCACAGTACACATCTATCCCAGCTCAGCACCAGCACATTACACATCTATCCCAGCTCAGCACACAGCACAGCACACATCTATCCCAGCTCAGCACACATCACAGCACACATATATCCCAGCTCAGCACACAGCACAGTACACATCTATCCCAGATCAGCACACAGCACAGCACACATCTATCCCAGCTCAGCACACAGCACATTACACATCTATCCCAGCTCAGCACACAGCACAGCACACATCTATCCCAGCTCAGCTGCCAGCACATTACACATCTATCCAGCTCAGCACACAGCACAGCACACATCTATCCCAGCTCAGCACACAGCACAGTACACATCTATCCCAGCTCAGCACACATCACAGCACACATATATCCCAGCTCAGCACACAGCGCAGTACACATCTATCCCAGCTCAGCACACATCACAGCACACATATATCCCAGCTCAGCACACAGCACATTACACATCTATCCCAGCTCAGCACACATCACAGCACACATATATCCCAGCTCAGCACACAGCACATTACACATCTATCCCAGCTCAGCACACATCACATCACACATATATCCCAGCTCAGCACACAGAACAGCACACATCTATCCCAGCTCAGCACACATCACAGCACACATATATCCCAGCTCAGCACACAGCACAGTACACATCTATCCCAGCTCAGTACACAGCACAGCACACATCTATCCCAGCTCAGCACACAGCACATTACACATATATCCCGGCTCAGCACACATCACAGCACACATATATCCCAGCTCATCACACAGCACAGCACACATCTATCCCAGCTCAGCACACATCACAGCACACATATATCCCAGCTCAGCACACAGCACATTACACATCTATCCCAGCTCAGCACACATCACATCACACATATATCCCATCTCAGCACACAGCACAGCACACATCTATCCCAGCTCAGTACACAGCACACCACACATATATCCCAGCTCAGCACACATCACAGCACACATATATACCAGCTCAGCACACAGCACAGTACACATCTATCCCAGCTCAGCACACAGCACATTACACATCTATCCCAGCTCAGCACACAGCACAGCACACATCTATCCCAGCTCAGCACACAGCACAGAACACATCTATCCCAGCTCAGCACACGGCACAGTACACATCTATCCCAGCTCAGCACACAGCACAGCACACATCTATCCCAGCTCAGCACACAGCACATTACACATCTATCCCAGCTCAGCGCACAGCACAGCACACATCTATCCCAGCTCAGCACCCAGCACATTACACATCTATCCCAGCTCAGCACACAGCACAGCACACATCTATCCCAGATCAGCACACAGCACAGTACACATATATCCCAGCTCAGCACACATCACAACACACATATATCCCAGCTCAGCACACAGCGCAGTACACATCTATCCAAGCTCAGCACACATCACAGCACACATATATCCCAGCTCAGCACACAGCACATTACACATCTATCCCAGCTCAGCACACATCATATCACACATATATCCCAGCTCAGCACACAGCACAGCACACATATATCCCAGCTCAGCACACAGCACATCACACATCTATCCCAGCTCAGCACACAGCACAGTACACATCTATCCCAGCTTAGCACACAGCACAGTACACATCTATCCCAGCTCAGCACACAGCACATCACACATCTATCCCAGCTCAGCACACATCACATTACACATATATCCCAGCTCAGCACACAGCACAGCACACATATTCCAGCTCAGCACACATCACAGCACACATCTATCCCAGCTCCGCACATAGCACAGCACACATATATCCCAGCTCAGCACACAGCACAGTACACATCTATCCCAGCTCAGCACACAGCACATTACACATCTATCCCAGCTCAGCACACAGCACAGCACACATATATCCCAGCTCAGCACACATCACAGCACTCATATATCCCAGCTCAGCACATATCACAGCACACATCTATCCCAGCTCAGCACACAGCACAGTACACATCTATCTCAGTTCAGCACACATCACAGCACACATATATCCCAGCTCAGCACACATCACAGCACACATATATCCCAGCTCAGCACACAGCACAGCACATATATATCCCAGCTCAACACACAGCACATTACACATCTATCCCAGCTCAGCACACAGCACATCACACATATATCCCAGCTCAGCACACAACACAGTACACATCTATCCCAGCTCAGCACACAGCACAGCATACATCTATCCCAGCTCAGCACACATCACAGTATACATCTATCCCAGCTCAGCACACAGCACACATCTATCCCAGCTCAGCACACAGCACATTACACATCTATCCCAGCTCAGCACACAGCACAGCACACATCTATCCCAGCTCAGCACACAGCACATTACACATCTATCCCAGCTCAGCACACAGCACAGCACACATCTATCCTAGCTCAGCACACATCACAGTACACATCTATCACAGCTCAGCACACATCACAGCACACATATATCCCAGCTCAGCACACAACACAGTACACATCTATCCCAGCTCAGCACACAGCACAGCACACATATATCCCAGCTCAGCACACAGCACAGCACACATCTATTCCAGCTCAGCACACAGCACAGTACACATATATCCCAGCTCAGCACACAGCACAGCACACATATATCCCAGCTCAGCACACAGCACAGCACACATCTATCCCAGCTCAGCACACAGCACAGTACATATTTATCCCAGCTCAGCACACAGCACAGTACACATCTATCCCAGCTCAGCACACAGCACAGCACACATATATCCCAGCTCAGCACACATCACAGCACACATATATCATATCTCAGCACACAGCACAGCACACATCTATCCCAGCTCAGTACACAGCAAAGCACACATCTATCCCAGCTCAGCACACAGCACATTACACATCTATCCCAGCTCAGCACACAGCACAGCACACATCTATCCCAGCTCAGCTGCCAGCACATTACACATCTATCCAGCTCAGCACACAGCACAGCACACATCTATCCCAGCTCAGCACACAGCACAGTACACATCTATCCCAGCTCAGCACACATCACAGCACACATATATCCCAGCTCAGCACACAGCGCAGTACACATCTATCCCAGCTCAGCACACATCACAGCACACATATATCCCAGCTCAGCACACAGCACATTACACATCTATCCCAGCTCAGCACACATCACAGCACACATATATCCCAGCTCAGCACACAGCACATTACACATCTATCCCAGCTCAGCACACATCACATCACACATATATCCCAGCTCAGCACACAGAACAGCACACATCTATCCCAGCTCAGCACACATCACAGCACACATATATCCCAGCTCAGCACACAGCACAGTACACATCTATCCCAGCTCAGTACACAGCACAGCACACATCTATCCCAGCTCAGCACACAGCACATTACACATATATCCCGGCTCAGCACACATCACAGCACACATATATCCCAGCTCATCACACAGCACAGCACACATCTATCCCAGCTCAGCACACATCACAGCACACATATATCCCAGCTCAGCACACAGCACATTACACATCTATCCCAGCTCAGCACACATCACATCACACATATATCCCATATCAGCACACAGCACAGCACACATCTATCCCAGCTCAGTACACAGCACACCACACATATATCCCAGCTCAGCACACATCACAGCACACATATATACCAGCTCAGCACACAGCACAGTACACATCTATCCCAGCTCAGCACACAGCACATTACACATCTATCCCAGCTCAGCACACAGCACAGCACACATCTATCCCAGCTCAGCACACAGCACAGAACACATCTATCCCAGCTCAGCACACGGCACAGTACACATCTATCCCAGCTCAGCACACAACACAGCACACATCTATCCCAGCTCAGCACACAGCACATTACACATCTATCCCAGCTCAGCGCACAGCACAGCACACATCTATCCCAGCTCAGCACCCAGCACATTACACATCTATCCCAGCTCAGCACACAGCACAGCACACATCTATCCCAGATCAGCACACAGCACAGTACACATATATCCCAGCTCAGCACACATCACAACACACATATATCCCAGCTCAGCACACAGCGCAGTACACATCTATCCAAGCTCAGCACACATCACAGCACACATATATCCCAGCTCAGCACACAGCACATTACACATCTATCCCAGCTCAGCACACATCATATCACACATATATCCCAGCTCAGCACACAGCACAGCACACATATATCCCAGCTCAGCACACAGCACATCACACATCTATCCCAGCTCAGCACACAGCACAGTACACATCTATCCCAGCTTAGCACACAGCACAGTACACATCTATCCCAGCTCAGCACACAGCACATCACACATCTATCCCAGCTCAGCACACATCACATTACACATATATCCCAGCTCAGCACACAGCACAGCACACATATTCCAGCTCAGCACACATCACAGCACACATCTATCCCAGCTCCGCACATAGCACAGCACACATATATCCCAGCTCAGCACACAGCACAGTACACATCTATCCCAGCTCAGCACACAGCACATTACACATCTATCCCAGCTCAGCACACAGCACAGCACACATATATCCCAGCTCAGCACACATCACAGCACTCATATATCCCAGCTCAGCACATATCACAGCACACATCTATCCCAGCTCAGCACACAGCACAGTACACATCTATCTCAGTTCAGCACACATCACAGCACACATATATCCCAGCTCAGCACACATCACAGCACACATATATCCCAGCTCAGCACACAGCACAGCACATATATATCCCAGCTCAACACACAGCACATTACACATCTATCCCAGCTCAGCACACAGCACATCACACATATATCCCAGCTCAGCACACAACACAGTACACATCTATCCCAGCTCAGCACACAGCACAGCATACATCTATCCCAGCTCAGCACACATCACAGTATACATCTATCCCAGCTCAGCACACAGCACACATCTATCCCAGCTCAGCACACAGCACATTACACATCTATCCCAGCTCAGCACACAGCACAGCACACATCTATCCCAGCTCAGCACACAGCACATTACACATCTATCCCAGCTCAGCACACAGCACAGCACACATCTATCCTAGCTCAGCACACATCACAGTACACATCTATCACAGCTCAGCACACATCACAGCACACATATATCCCAGCTCAGCACACAACACAGTACACATCTATCCCAGCTCAGCACACAGCACAGCACACATATATCCCAGCTCAGCACACAGCACAGCACACATCTATTCCAGCTCAGCACACAGCACAGTACACATATATCCCAGCTCAGCACACAGCACAGCACACATATATCCCAGCTCAGCACACAGCACAGCACACATCTATCCCAGCTCAGCACACAGCACAGTACATATTTATCCCAGCTCAGCACACAGCACAGTACACATCTATCCCAGCTCAGCACACAGCACAGCACACATATATCCCAGCTCAGCACACATCACAGCACACATATATCATATCTCAGCACACAGCACAGCACACATCTATCCCAGCTCAGTACACAGCAAAGCACACATCTATCCCAGCTCAGCACACAGCACATTACACATATATCCCGTCTCAGCACACATCACAGCACACATATATCCCAGCTCATCACACAGCACAGCACACATCTATCCCAGCTCAGCACACATCACAGCACACATATATCCCAGCTCAGCACACAGCACATTATACATCTATCCCAGCTCAGCACACATCACAGCACACATATATCCCATTTCAGCACACAGCACAGCACACATCTATCCCAGCTCAGCACACAGCACAGTACACATCTATCCCAGCTTAGCACACAGCACAGTACACATCTATCCCAGCTCAGCACACAGCACATCACACATCTATCCCAGCTCAGCACACATCACATTACACATCTATCCCAGCTCAGCACACAGCACAGCACACATATCCCAGCTCAGCACACATCACAGCACACATATATCCCAGCTCCGCACATAGCACAGCACACATATATCCCAGCTCAGCACACAGCACAGTACACATCTATCCCAGCTCAGCACACAGCACATTACACATCTATCCCAGCTCAGCACACAGCACAGCACACATATATCCCAGCTCAGCACACATCACAGCACTCATATATCCCAGCTCAGCACATATCACAGCACACATCTATCCCAGCTCAGCACACAGCACAGTACACATCTATCTCAGCTCAGCACACATCACATCACACATATATCCCAGCTCAGCACACATCACAGCACACATATATCCCAGCTCAGCACACAGCACAGCACATATCTATCCCAGCTCAACACACAGCACATTACACATCTATCCCAGCTCAGCACACAGCACATCACACATATATCCCAGCTCAGCACACAACACAGTACACATCTATCCCAGCTCAGCACACAGCACAGCATACATCTATCCCAGCTCAGCACACATCACAGTATACATCTATCCCAGCTCAGCACACAGCACACATCTATCCCAGCTCAGCACACAGCACATTACACATCTATCCCAGCTCAGCACACAGCACAGCACACATCTATCCCAGCTCAGCACACAGCACATTACACATCTATCCCAGCTCAGCACACAACACAGCACACATCTATCCTAGCTCAGCACACATCACAGTACACATCTATCACAGCTCAGCACACATCACAGCACACATATATCCCAGCTCAGCAAACAGCACAGCACACATCTATCCCAGCTCAGCACACAGCACAGCACAATCTATCCCAGCTCAGCACACAGCACATCACACATCTATCCCAGCTCAGCACACATCACAGAACACATATATCCCAGCTCAGCACACAGCACAGCACACATCTATCCCAGCTCAGCAAACAGCACATCACACATCTATCCCAGCTAAGCACACAGCACATCACACATATATCCCAGCTCAGCACACAACACAGCACACATCTATCCCAGCTCAGCACACATCACAGCACACATATATCCCAGCTCAGCACACAGCACAGCACACATCTATCCCAGCTCAGCACACAGCACAGCACACATCTAGCACAGCTCAGCACACAGCACAGCACACACCTATCCCAGCTCAGCGCACAGCACAGCACACATCTATCCCAGCTCAGCACACATCACAGCACACATATATCCCAGCTCAGTACACAGCACAGCACCCATCTATCCCAACTCAGCACACAGCACAGCACACATCTATCCTAGCTCAGCACACAGCACAGCACACATCTATCCCAGCTCAGCACACAGCACAGCACATATCTATCCCAGCTCAGCACACAGCACAGTACACATATATCTCAGCTCAGCACACATCACAGCACACATCTATCCCATCTCAGCACACATCACATTACACATATCCCAGCTCAGCACACAGCACAACACACATATCCCAGCTCAGCACACAGCACAGCACACATATATACCAGCTCAGGACACAGCACAGTACACATCTATCCCAGCTCAGCACCAGCACATTACACATCTATCCCAGCTCAGCACACAGCACAGCACACATCTATCCCAGCTCAGCACACATCACAGCACACATATATCCCAGCTCAGCACACAGCACAGTACACATCTATCCCAGATCAGCACACAGCACAGCACACATCTACCCCAGCTCAGCACACAGCACATTACATATCTATCCCAGCTCAGCACACAGCACAGCACACATCTATCCCAGCTCAGCACCCAGCACATTACACATCTATCCAGCTCAGCACACAGCACAGCACACATCTATCCCAGCTCAGCACACAGCACAGTACACATCTATCCCAGCTCAGCACACATCACAGCACACATATATCCCAGCTCAGCACACAGCGCAGTACACATCTATCCCAGCTCAGCACACATCACAGCACACATATATCCCAGCTCAGCACACAGCACATTACACATCTATCCCAGCTCAGCACACATCACATCACACATATATCCCAGCTCAGCACACAGCACAGCACACATCTATCCCAGCTCAGCACACATCACAGCACACATATATCCCAGCTCAGCACACATCACAGTACACATCTATCCCAGCTCAGTACACAGCAAAGCACACATCTATCCCAGCTCAGCACACAGCACATTACACATATATCCCGGCTCAGCACACATCACAGCACACATATATCCCAGCTCATCACACAGCACAGCACACATCTATCCCAGCTCAGCACACATCACAGCACACATATATCCCAGCTCAGCACACAGCACATTACACATCTATCCCAGCTCAGCACACATCACAGCACACATATATCCCATCTCAGCACACAGCACAGCACACATCTATCCCAGCTCAGTACACAGCACACCACACATATATCCCAGCTCAGCACACATCACAGCACACATATATACCAGCTCAGCACACAGCACAGTACACATCTATCCCAGCTCAGCACACAGCACATTACACATCTATCCCAGCTCAGCACACAGCACAGCACACATCTATCCCAGATCAGCACACAGCACAGTACACATATATCCCAGCTCAGCACACATCACAGCACACATATATCCCAGCTCAGCACACAGCGCAGTACACATCTATCCCAGCTCAGCACACATCACAGCACACATATATCCCAGCTCAGCACACAGCACATTACACATCTATCCCAGCTCAGCACACATCATATCACACATATATCCCAGCTCAGCACACAGCACAGCACACATATATCCCAGCTCAGCACACAGCACATCACACATCTATCCCAGCTCAGCACACAGCACAGTACACATCTATCCCAGCTTAGCACACAGCACAGTACACATCTATCCCAGCTCAGCACACAGCACATCACACATCTATCCCAGCTCAGCACACATCACATTACACATCTATCCCAGCTCAGCACACAGCACAGCACACATATCCCAGCTCAGCACACATCACAGCACACATCTATCCCAGCTCCGCACATAGCACAGCACACATATATCCCAGCTCAGCACACAGCACAGTACACATCTATCCCAGCTCAGCACACAGCACATTACACATCTATCCCAGCTCAGCACACAGCACAGCACACATATATCCCAGCTCAGCACACATCACAGCACTCATATATCCCAGCTCAGCACATATCACAGCACACATCTGTCCCAGCTCAGCACACAGCACAGTACACATCTATCTCAGCTCAGCACACATCACAGCACACATATATCCCAGCTCAGCACACATCACAGCACACATATATCCCAGCTCAGCACACAGCACAGCACATATATATCCCAGCTCAACACACAGCACATTACACATCTATCCCAGCTCAGCACACAGCACATCACACATATATCCCAGCTCAGCACACAACACAGTACACATCTATCCCAGCTCAGCACACAGCACAGCATACATCTATCCCAGCTCAGCACACATCACAGTATACATCTATCCCAGCTCAGCACACAGCACACATCTATCCCAGCTCAGCACACAGCACATTACACATCTATCCAGCTCAGCACACAGCACAGCACACATCTATCCCAGCTCAGCACACAGCACATTACACATCTATCCCAGCTCAGCACACATCACAGCACACATCTATCCTAGCTCAGCACACATCACAGTACACATCTATCACAGCTCAGCACACATCACAGCACACATATATCCCAGCTCAGCACACAGCACAGCACACATCTATCCCAGCTCAGCACACAGCACAGCACACATCTATCCCAGCTCAGCACACAGCACATCACACATCTATCCCAGCTAAGCACACAGCACATCACACATATATCCCAGCTCAGCACACAACACAGCACACATCTATCCCAGCTCAGCACACAGCACAGCACACATCTATCCCAGCTCAGCACACATCACAGTATACATCTATCCCAGCTCAGCACACAGCACAGCACACATCTATCCCAGCTCAGCACACAGCACATTACACATCTATCCCAGCTCAGCACACCGCACAGCACACATATATCCCAGCTCAGCACACCACACATTACACATCTATCCCAGCTCAGCACACAGCACAGCACACATATATCCTAGCTCAGTACACAGCACAGTATACATATATCCCAGCTCAGCACACATCACAGCACACATATATCCCAGCTCAGCACACATCACATTACACATCTATCCCAGCTCAGCACACATCACAGCACACATATATCCCAGCTCAGCACACAGCACAGCACACATCTATTCCAGCTCAGCACACATCACAGTACACATATCCCAGCTCAGCACACAGCACAGTACACATATATCCCAGCTCAGCACACAGCACAGCACACATCTATCCCAGCTCAGCACACAGCACAGTACATATCTATCCCAGCTCAGCACACAGCACAGTACACATCTATCCCAGCTCAGCACACATCACAGCACACATCTATCCCAGCTCAGCACACATCATAGCACACATATATCCCATCTCAGCACACAGCACAGCAAACATCTATCCCAGCTCAGCACACAGCACATTACACATCTATCCCAGCTCAGCACACATCACATCACACATATATCCCAGCTCAGCACACATCACAGCACACATATATCCCAGCTTAGCACACAGCACAGTACACATCTATCCCAGCTCAGCACACATCACAGTACACATCTATCCCAGCTCAGCACACATCACAGCACACATATATCCCAGCTCAGCACACAGCACAGTACACATCTATCCCAGCTCAGCACACAGCACAGTACACATCTATCCCAGCTCAGCACACAACACAGCACACATCTATCCCAGCTCAGCACACAGCACCGCACACATCTATCCCAGCTCAGCACACAGCACAGCACACATCTATCCCAGCTCAGCACACAGCACAGCACACATCTATCCCAGCTCAGCACACAGCACAGCACACATCTAGCACAGCTCAGCACACAGCACAGCACACACCTATCCCAGCTCAGCGCACAGCACAGCACACATCCATCCCAGCTCAGCACACATCACAGCACACATATATCCCAACTCAGTACACAGCACAGCACACATCTATCCCAACTCAGCACACAGCACAGCACACATCTATCCTAGCTCAGCACACAACACAGCACACATCTATCCCAGCTCAGCACACAGCACAGCACACATCTATCCCAGCTCAGCACACAGCACAGTACACATATATCCCAGCTCAGCACACATCACAGCACACATCTATCCCATATCAGCACACATCACATTACACATATCCCAGCTCAGCACACAGCACAACACACATATCCCAGCTCAGCACACAGCACAGCACACATATATACCAGCTCAGGACACAGCACAGTACACATCTAACCCAGCTCAGCACCAGCACATTACACATCTATCCCAGCTCAGCACACAGCACAGCACACATATATCCCAGATCAGCACACAACACAGCACACATCTATCCCAGCTCAACACACATCACAGCACACATCTGTCCCAGCTCAGCACACAGCACAGCACACATCTATCCCAGCTCAGCACACAGCACAGTACACATCTATCCCAGCTCAGCACACAGCACAGCACACATCTATCCCAGCTCAGCACACATCACATTACACATCTATCACAGCTCAGCACACATCACAGCACACATATATCCCAGCTCAGCACACAGCACAGTACACATCTATCCCAGCTCAGCACACAGCACAGTACACATATATCCCAGCTCAGCACACAGCACAGCACACATCTATCCCAGCTCAGCACATAGCACAGCACACATCTATCCCAGCTCAGCACACAGCACAGTACACATCTATCCCAGCTCAGCACACAGCACATCGCACATCTATCCCAGCTCAGCACACATCACATTACACATCTATCCCAGCTCAGCACACAGCACAGCACACATATCCCAGCTCAGCACACAGCACAGCACGCATCTATCCCAGCTCCGCACACAGCACAGCACACATATATCCCAGCTCAGCACACAGCACAGCACACATCTATCCCAGCTCAGCACACAGCACATTACACATCTATCCCAGCTCAGCACACATCACAGCACACATATATCCCAGCTCAGCACACATCACAGCACACACATATCCCAGCTCAGCACACAGCACAGCACAGATCTATCCCAGCTCAGCACACATCACAGTACATATATATCCAAGCTCAGCACACATCACAGTACACATCTATCCCAGCTCAGCACACAGCACAGCACACATCTATCCCAGCTCAGCACACATCATGGCACACATATATCCCAGCTCAGCACACAGCACAGCACACATCTATCCCAGCTCAGCACACATCACAGCACAACCTATCCCAGCTCAGCACACAGCACAGTACACATCTATCCCAGCTCAGCACACATCACAGCACACATCTATCCCAGCTCAACACACATAACAGCACATATCTATCCCAGCTTAGCACACAGAACAGCACACATCTATCCCACATCAGCACACAGCACAGGATACATCTATCCCCGCTCAGCACACATCACAGCACAATCTATCCCAGCTCAGCACACAGCACAGCACACATATATCCCAGCTCAGCACACAGCACAGCACACATATATCCCAGCTCAACACACAGCACAGCACACATCTATCCCAGCTCAGCACACAGCACAGCACACATCTATCCCAGCTCAGCACACAGCACAGTACACATCTATCCCAGCTCAGCACACAGCACAGCACAAATCTATCCCAGCTCAGCACACATCACATTACACATATATCACAGCTCAGCACACAACACAGCACACATCTATCCCAGCTCAGCACACATCACAGCACACATATATCCCAGCTCAGCACACAGCACAGTACACATCTATCCCAGCTCAGGACACAGCACAGCACACATCTATACCAGCTCAGCACACAGCACATCACAAACCTATCCTCGCTCAGCACACATCACAGCACAATCTATCCCAGCTCAGCACACATCACAACACACATATCCCAGCTCAGCACACAGCACAGCACACATATATCCCAGCTCAGCACACAGCACAGCACACATATATCCCATCTCAACACACAGCACAGCACACATCTATCCCAGCTCAGCACACAGCACAGCACACATATATCCCAGCTCAGCACACAGCACAGTACACATCTATCCCAGCTCAGCACACAGCACAGCACACATCTATCACAGCTCAGCACACGTCACATTACACATCTATCACAGCTCAGCACACACCACAGCACACATATATCCCAGCTCAGCACACAGCACAGTACACATCTATCCCAGCTCAGCACACAGCACAGTACACATATATCCCAGCTCAGCACACAGCACAGCACACATCTATACCAGCTCAGCACACAGCACAGCACACATCTATCCCAGCTCAGCACACAGCACAGTACACATCTATCCCAGCTCAGCACACAGCACATCACACATCTATCCCAGCTCAGCACACATCACAGCACACATCTATCCCAGCTCAGCACACAGCACAGCACACATCTATCCCAGCTCAGCACACAGCACATCACACATCTATCCCAGCTCAGCACACATCACAGAACACATATATCCCAGCTCAGCACACAGCACAGCACACATCTATCCCAGCTCAGCACACAGCACATCACACATCTATCCCAGCTAAGCACACAGCACATCACACATATATCCCAGCTCAGCACACAACACAGCACACATCTATCCCAGCTCAGCACACATCACAGCACACATCTATTCCAGCTCAGCACATCACAGCACACATCTATCCCAGCTCAGCACACAGCACAGCACACATCTAGCACAGCTCAGCACACAGCACAGCACACACCTATCCCAGCTCAGCGCACAGCACAGCACACATCTATCCCAGCTCAGCACACATCACAGCACACATATATCCCAGCTCAGTACACAGCACAGCACACATCTATCCCAACTCAGCACACAGCACAGCACACATCTATCCTAGTTCAGCACACAGCACAGCACACATCTATCCCAGCTCAGCACACAGCACAGCACACATCTATCCCAGCTCAGCACACAGCACAGTACACATATATCCCAGCTCAGCACACATCACAGCACACATCTATCCCATCTCAGCACACATCACATTACACATATCCCAGCTCAGCACACAGCACAACACACATATCCCAGCTCAGCACACAGCACAGCACACATATATACCAGCTCAGGACACAGCACAGTACACATCTATCCCAGCTCAGCACCAGCACATTACACATCTATCCCAGCTCAGCACACAGCACAGCACACATCTATCCCAGCTCAGCACACATCACAGCACACATATATCCCAGCTCAGCACACAGCACAGTACACATCTATCCCAGATCAGCACACAGCACATCACACATCTATCCCAGCTCAGCACACAGCACATTACACATCTATCCCAGCTCAGCACACAGCACAGCACACTTCTATCCCAGCTCAGCACCCAGCACATTACACATCTATCCAGCTCAGCACACAGCACAGCACACATCTATCCCAGCTCAGCACACAGCACAGTACACATCTATCCCAGCTCAGCACACATCACAGCACACATATATCCCAGCTCAGCACACAGTGCAGTACACATCTATCCCAGCTCAGCACACATCACAGCACACATATATCCCAGCTCAGCACACAGCACATTACACATCTATCCCAGCTCAGCACACATCACAGCACACATATATCCCAGCTCAGCACACAGCACATTACACATCTATCCCAGCTCAGCACACATCACATCACACATATATCCCAGCTCAGCACACAGCACAGCACACATCTATCCCAGCTCAGCACACATCACAGCACACATATATCCCAGCTCAGCACACAGCACAGTACACATCTATCCCAGCTCAGTACACAGCACAGCACACATCTATCCCAGCTCAGCACACAGCACATTACACATATATCCCGGCTCAGCACACATCACAGCACACATATATCCCAGCTCATCACACAGCACAGCACACATCTATCCCAGCTCAGCACACATCACAGCACACATATATCCCAGCTCAGCACACAGCACATTACACATCTATCCCAGCTTAGCACACATCACAGCACACATATATCCCATCTCAGCACACAGCACAGCACACATCTATCCCAGCTCAGTACGCAGCACACCACACATATATCCCAGCTCAGCACACATCACAGCACACATATATACCAGCTCAGCACACAGCACAGTACACATCTATCCCAGCTCAGCACACAGCACATTACACATCTATCCCAGCTCAGCACACAGCACAGCACACATCTATCCCAGCTCAGCACACATCACAGCACACATCTATCCCAGCTCAGCACACGGCACAGTACACATCTATCCCAGCTCAGCACACAGCACAGCACACATCTATCCCAGCTCAGCACACAGCACATTACACATCTATCCCAGCTCAGCGCACAGCACAGCACACATCTATCCCAGCTCAGCACCCAGCACATTACACATCTATCCCAGCTCAGCACACAGCACAGCACACATCTATCCCAGATCAGCACACAGCACAGTACACATATATCCCAGCTCAGCACACATCACAACACACATATATCCCAGCTCAGCACACAGCGCAGTACACATCTATCCCAGCTCAGCACACATCACAGCACACATATATCCCAGCTCAGCACACAGCACATTACACATCTATCCCAGCTCAGCACACATCATATCACACATATATCCCAGCTCAGCACACAGCACAGCACACATATATCCCAGCTCAGCACACAGCACATCACACATCTATCCCAGCTCAGCACACAGCACAGTACACATCTATCCCAGCTTAGCACACAGCACAGTACACATCTATCCCAGCTCAGCACACAGCACATCACACATCTATCCCAGCTCAGCACACATCACATTACACATATATCCCAGCTCAGCACACAGCACAGCACACATATTCCAGCTCAGCACACATCACAGCACACATCTATCCCAGCTCCGCACATAGCACAGCACACATATATCCCAGCTCAGCACACAGCACAGTACACATCTATCCCAGCTCAGCACACAGCACATTACACATCTATCCCAGCTCAGCACACAGCACAGCACACATATATCCCAGCTCAGCACACATCACAGCACTCATATATCCCAGCTCAGCACATATCACAGCACACATCTATCCCAGCTCAGCACACAGCACAGTACACATCTATCTCAGCTCAGCACACATCACAGCACACATATATCCCAGCTCAGCACACATCACAGCACACATATATCCCAGCTCAGCACACAGCACAGCACATATCTATCCCAGCTCAACACACAGCACATTACACATCTATCCCAGCTCAGCACACAGCACATCACACATATATCCCAGCTCAGCACACAACACAGTACACATCTATCCCAGCTCAGCACACAGCACAGCATACATATATCCCAGCTCAGCACACATCACAGTATACATCTATCCCAGCTCAGCACACAGCACACATCTATCCCAGCTCAGCACACAGCACATTACACATCTATCCCAGCTCAGCACACAGCACAGCACACATCTATCCCAGCTCAGCACACAGCACATTACACATCTATCCCAGCTCAGCACACAGCACAGCACACATCTATCCTAGCTCAGCACACATCACAGTACACATCTATCACAGCTCAGCACACATCACAGCACACATATATCCCAGCTCAGCACACAACACAGTACACATCTATCCCAGCTCAGCACACAGCACAGCACACATATATCCCAGCTCAGCACACAGCACAGCACACATCTATTCCAGCTCAGCACACAGCACAGTACACATATATCCCAGCTCAGCACACAGCACAGCACACATATATCCCAGCTCAGCACACAGCACAGCACACATCTATCCCAGCTCAGCACACAGCACAGTACATATCTATCCCAGCTCAGCACACAGCACAGTACACATCTATCCCAGCTCAGCACACAGCACAGCACACATCTATCCCAGCTCAGCACACAGCACAGCACACATCTATCCCAGCTCAGCACACATCACAGCACACATATATCCCAGCTCAGCACACATCACAGCACACATCTATCCCAGCTCAGCACACAGCACAGTACACATATATCCCAGCTCAGCACACATCACAGCACACATCTATCCCAGCTCAGCACACAGCACAGTACATATCTATCCCAGCTCAGCACACAGCACAGTACACATCTATCCCAGCTCAGCACACAGCACAGCACACATATATCCCAGTTCAGCACACATCACAGCACACATCTATCCCAGCTCAGCACACAGCACATTACACATCTATCCCAGCTCATCACACAGCACAGCACACATATATCCCAGCTCAGCACACATCACAGCACACATCTGTCCCAGCACAGCACACAGCACAGCACACATCTATTCCAGCTCAGCACACAGCACATTACACATCTATCCCAGCTCAGCACACATCACATCACACATATATCCCAGCTCAGCACACATCACAGCACACATCTATCCCAGCTTAGCACACAGCACAGCACACATCTATCCCAGCTCAGCACACAGCACAGTACACATCTATCCCAGCTCAGCACACAGCACAGCACACATATATCCCAGCTCAGCACACAGCACATTACACATCTATCCCAGCTCAGCACACATCACAGCACACATCTATCCCAGCTCAGCACACAGCACAGCACACATATATCCCAGCTCAGCACACATCACAGTACACATCTATCCCAGCTCAGCACACATCACAGCACACATCTATCCCAGCTCAGCACACATCACAGTACACATCTATACCAGCTCAGCACACATCACAGCACACATATATCCCAGCTCAGCACACAGCACAGCACACATCTATCCCAGCTCAGCACACATCACAGCATACATCTATCTCAGCTCAGCACACAGCACAGTAAACATCTAACCCAGCTCAGCACACAGCACAGCACACATCTATCCCAGCTCAGCACACAGCACAGCACACATCTATCCCAGCTCAGCACACATCACAGCACACATATATCCCAGCTCAGCACACATCACAGCACACATCTATCCCAGCTCAGCACACAGCACAGTACACATATATCCCAGCTCAGCACACATCACAGCACACATCTATCCCAGCTCAGCACACAGCACAGTACATATCTATCCCAGCTCAGCACACAGCACAGTACACATCTATCCCAGCTCAGCACACAGCACAGCACACATCTATCCCAGCTCAGCACACATCACAGCACACATCTATCCCAGCTCAGCACACAGTACAGCACACATCTATCCCAGCTCAGCACACAACACATCACACATCTATACCAGCTCAGCACACACCACAGCACACCTCTATCACAGCTCAGCACACAGCACAGCACACATCTATCCCAGCTCAGCACACAGCACAGCACACATCTATCCCAGCTCAGCACACATCATAGCACATATATATCCCAGCTCAGCACACATCACAGCACACATATATCCCATCTCAGCACACAGCACAGCACACATCTATCCCAGCTCAGCACACATCACAGCACACATCTATCCTAGCTCAGCACACAGCACGGCACACATCTATCCCAGCTCAGCACACAGCACAGTACACATATATCCCAGCTCAGCACACAGCACAGCACACATCTATCCCAGCTCAGCACACAGCACAGTACACATCTATCCCAGCTCAGCACACATCACAGCACACATATATCCCAGCTCAGCACACAGCGCAGTACACATCTATCCCAGCTCAGCACACATCACAGCACACATATATCCCAGCTCAGCACACAGCACATTACACATCTATCCCAGCTCAGCACACATCACAGCACACATATATCCCAGCTCAGCACACAGCACATTACACATCTATCCCAGCTCAGCACACATCACATCACACATATATCCCAGCTCAGCACACAGCACAGCACACATCTATCCCAGCTCAGCACACATCACAGCACACATATATCCCAGCTCAGCACACAGCACAGTACACATCTATCCCAGCTCAGTACACAGCACAGCACACATCTATCCCAGCTCAGCACACAGCACATTACACATATATCCCGGCTCAGCACACATCACAGCACACATATATCCCAGCTCATCACACAGCACAGCACACATCTATCCCAGCTCAGCACACATCACAGCACACATATATCCCAGCTCAGCACACAGCACATTACACATCTATCCCAGCTTAGCACACATCACAGCACACATATATCCCATCTCAGCACACAGCACAGCACACATCTATCCCAGCTCAGTACACAGCACACCACACATATATCCCAGCTCAGCACACATCACAGCACACATATATACCAGCTCAGCACACAGCACAGTACACATCTATCCCAGCTCAGCACACAGCACATTACACATCTATCCCAGCTCAGCACACAGCACAGCACACATCTATCCCAGCTCAGCACACATCACAGCACACATCTATCCCAGCTCAGCACACGGCACAGTACACATCTATCCCAGCTCAGCACACAGCACAGCACACATCTATCCCAGCTCAGCACACAGCACATTACACATCTATCCCAGCTCAGCGCACAGCACAGCACACATCTATCCCAGCTCAGCACCCAGCACATTACACATCTATCCCAGCTCAGCACACAGCACAGCACACATCTATCCCAGATCAGCACACAGCACAGTACACATATATCCCAGCTCAGCACACATCACAACACACATATATCCCAGCTCAGCACACAGCGCAGTACACATCTATCCCAGCTCAGCACACATCACAGCACACATATATCCCAGCTCAGCACACAGCACATTACACATCTATCCCAGCTCAGCACACATCATATCACACATATATCCCAGCTCAGCACACAGCACAGCACACATATATCCCAGCTCAGCACACAGCACATCACACATCTATCCCAGCTCAGCACACAGCACAGTACACATCTATCCCAGCTTAGCACACAGCACAGTACACATCTATCCCAGCTCAGCACACAGCACATCACACATCTATCCCAGCTCAGCACACATCACATTACACATATATCCCAGCTCAGCACACAGCACAGCACACATATTCCAGCTCAGCACACATCACAGCACACATCTATCCCAGCTCCGCACATAGCACAGCACACATATATCCCAGCTCAGCACACAGCACAGTACACATCTATCCCAGCTCAGCACACAGCACATTACACATCTATCCCAGCTCAGCACACAGCACAGCACACATATATCCCAGCTCAGCACACATCACAGCACTCATATATCCCAGCTCAGCACATATCACAGCACACATCTATCCCAGCTCAGCACACAGCACAGTACACATCTATCTCAGCTCAGCACACATCACAGCACACATATATCCCAGCTCAGCACACATCACAGCACACATATATCCCAGCTCAGCACACAGCACAGCACATATCTATCCCAGCTCAACACACAGCACATTACACATCTATCCCAGCTCAGCACACAGCACATCACACATATATCCCAGCTCAGCACACAACACAGTACACATCTATCCCAGCTCAGCACACAGCACAGCATACATATATCCCAGCTCAGCACACATCACAGTATACATCTATCCCAGCTCAGCACACAGCACACATCTATCCCAGCTCAGCACACAGCACATTACACATCTATCCCAGCTCAGCACACAGCACAGCACACATCTATCCCAGCTCAGCACACAGCACATTACACATCTATCCCAGCTCAGCACACAGCACAGCACACATCTATCCTAGCTCAGCACACATCACAGTACACATCTATCACAGCTCAGCACACATCACAGCACACATATATCCCAGCTCAGCACACAACACAGTACACATCTATCCCAGCTCAGCACACAGCACAGCACACATATATCCCAGCTCAGCACACAGCACAGCACACATCTATTCCAGCTCAGCACACAGCACAGTACACATATATCCCAGCTCAGCACACAGCACAGCACACATATATCCCAGCTCAGCACACAGCACAGCACACATCTATCCCAGCTCAGCACACAGCACAGTACATATCTATCCCAGCTCAGCACACAGCACAGTACACATCTATCCCAGCTCAGCACACAGCACAGCACACATATATCCCAGCTCAGCACACAGCACAGCACACATCTATCCCAGCTCAGCACACATCACAGCACACATATATCCCAGCTCAGCACACATCACAGCACACATCTATCCCAGCTCAGCACACAGCACAGTACACATATATCCCAGCTCAGCACACATCACAGCACACATCTATCCCAGCTCAGCACACAGCACAGTACATATCTATCCCAGCTCAGCACACAGCACAGTACACATCTATCCCAGCTCAGCACACAGCACAGCACACATATATCCCAGTTCAGCACACATCACAGCACACATCTATCCCAGCTCAGCACACAGCACATTACACATCTATCCCAGCTCATCACACAGCACAGCACACATATATCCCAGCTCAGCACACATCACAGCACACATCTGTCCCAGCACAGCACACAGCACAGCACACATCTATTCCAGCTCAGCACACAGCACATTACACATCTATCCCAGCTCAGCACACATCACATCACACATATATCCCAGCTCAGCACACATCACAGCACACATCTATCCCAGCTTAGCACACAGCACAGCACACATCTATCCCAGCTCAGCACACAGCACAGTACACATCTATCCCAGCTCAGCACACAGCACAGCACACATATATCCCAGCTCAGCACACAGCACATTACACATCTATCCCAGCTCAGCACACATCACAGCACACATCTATCCCAGCTCAGCACACAGCACAGCACACATATATCCCAGCTCAGCACACATCACAGTACACATCTATCCCAGCTCAGCACACATCACAGCACACATCTATCCCAGCTCAGCACACATCACAGTACACATCTATACCAGCTCAGCACACATCACAGCACACATATATCCCAGCTCAGCACACAGCACAGCACACATCTATCCCAGCTCAGCACACATCACAGCATACATCTATCTCAGCTCAGCACACAGCACAGTAAACATCTAACCCAGCTCAGCACACAGCACAGCACACATCTATCCCAGCTCAGCACACAGCACAGCACACATCTATCCCAGCTCAGCACACATCACAGCACACATATATCCCAGCTCAGCACACATCACAGCACACATCTATCCCAGCTCAGCACACAGCACAGTACACATATATCCCAGCTCAGCACACATCACAGCACACATCTATCCCAGCTCAGCACACAGCACAGTACATATCTATCCCAGCTCAGCACACAGCACAGTACACATCTATCCCAGCTCAGCACACAGCACAGCACACATCTATCCCAGCTCAGCACACATCACAGCACACATCTATCCCAGCTCAGCACACAGTACAGCACACATCTATCCCAGCTCAGCACACAACACATCACACATCTATACCAGCTCAGCACACACCACAGCACACCTCTATCACAGCTCAGCACACAGCACAGCACACATCTATCCCAGCTCAGCACACAGCACAGCACACATCTATCCCAGCTCAGCACACATCATAGCACATATATATCCCAGCTCAGCACACATCACAGCACACATATATCCCATCTCAGCACACAGCACAGCACACATCTATCCCAGCTCAGCACACATCACAGCACACATCTATCCTAGCTCAGCACACAGCACGGCACACATCTATCCCAGCTCAGCACACAGCACAGTACACATATATCCCAGCTCAGCACACAGCACAGCACACATCTATCCCATCTCCTTTCTCACTGTCACCACATTATGGCAAAGAGCATCAAAACTTGTTGATGCTAAATGATGTTCAACTTTATGTTACGGTACACTGTTTAAGAATAAGAGAGGTAGCACAAATGTCCACTTAACCCTATTTGTAACAGGCACGTAGCCAAGGGGAGGGCGGCGGGGGCGGCTGCCCTCCCCTGGAGGCCAGAAGGGCCCTTTTTGGCGCGCGAGGGCCCTTTTCGGCGCGCGCAGCGCGACGAGACCGCGACAAGCGCGGTATCATAGGCTCTTTACTACACGAAGCGTGGTCTTTAGGAGAGTTTAGAGGACTTCAGAGGTCCTTTAGGGCCACTAGGGCCCTCTCTGAAAGACCAGAGGGCCCCTTGGACGTTCAAAAGAACCCTGTGCATGTCAGAGAGGCCCTTGGCCAGACCGAAAGGGCCCCTGAGTGGGTCAGAGGGCCCCCTGAGCACGTCGAATGGGCCCCCTGAAAACGTCGAATGGGCCCCTAGCCAGCACAGAGGGGCCCCTGGGCAGGTTGAGAGGCCCCTGAGCATGTCGACAGGGCGACAAAGCGGCTAGCACAGTCCTTTGCCAAGTAATAAGGGCCCCTGAGCAGGTTGGAGGTCCCCTGGACAGACCAGAGGGCCCCTGGGAAGTTAAGAGGTCCCCTGTGCAGGTCAGGGGGCCCTAACCAGACCGAAAGGGCCTCTAGGTGGGTCAGAAGGGCCCCTGAATATGCCGAATGAGCCCCTAGCCAGCACGGAGGGGCCCCAGGGCAGGTCGGAGGGCCCTCGAAGCATGTCGTAAGGCGACAAAGCAGCCAGCGCAGTCTCTTGCTAGGTCGGAAGGAACCCTTCGAAGGTTAAAGGGCCCCTAGAGAGACCAGAGGACCCCTGGAAAGTTAAAAGGGCCCCTGGAGAGATTGGAGGGGCCCCTGACCAGACCGAAAGGACCCCTGGGCGGGGAGAAGGACCCCTGAACATGCCGAAGTGGACCCTGGCCAGCACGGAGGGGTTCCAGGGCAGGTCGGAGGGCCCCTTGAGCATGTCGGCAGGGCGACAAAGCAGCCAGCGCAGGCCAACCAGAGGGTACCCAAAATTCCCCCAGTCAAAAATCCTGGGGGGCATAGGGTAGTTTTGCCCCCCCCCCCCCCCCCCACAGATTTTAGCCTGCTCAATCTGGGGGCAACATGACCCTTCCCCTCCCCAGGATTTTCATTTGAGGGGTGGGGGATTTTGGGTACCCTGCGCCCCGCAATCCTCCGCCCCTGCCCCTGAGCATGTCGGCAGGGCGACAAAGTAGCCAGTGCAGTCCCTGGCCAGGTCGGAAGGACCTCTGAACAGGCCGAATGGGCCTCTTGACACACAAGAGGGGCTTCTTGGAAGGTCGAAGAGTCTCTGGTGAGACCGTAAGGGTCAAAGCACGTAGAGATCCCAGATCAAGATTAAATACAAGGAGGACTTACTCCACAATAAACATATTAAAAGCGGAGCTTTCGGGCATATTGTAACACCCTTCGTCAGGGTGCTACAATATGCCCGAAAGATCCGATTTCGTTTTTTCCTGTAGAGTAAACCCTCTTTGTATTATATATATCACCCACTCCACATCATGTCTTTTCGCTTCGCGGATCCCAGATGAGTCCCCGAACAGGTCGGAAGGGCGTAGAAAAGGTCAGAGGGGCCCCTAGACGATCTGAAGTGATCTTGGGCCTTTCAACAGTAAGAATATAGTTGTACAGGGAATAACACTCAAAATTTTCACGCCGCTCCGCGGCGCAATTTGTTTAAGAGTTCCAGGTATTGAGCTTAACAAATATTCCAAGTTGGTATAGCTGATTCCAAATTCGTGTCGCTGGTTCAAAAGTTGATGTGGCAGTTTGCTAACTCCAGCTCCTAAACGTTGGTATGGCCCATGCCATACCTGCCATACTGCATTTTCCAGCCTTGTAACGTGCCTTTTCATGCGTTTTTTTTTTTGGGGGGGGGGCCTTTCAACGCTTGGGAAGGGGCCCTTTCAACGCTCGAGAAAGGGCCCTTTCGAGGCGCCGCCCCTCCCTGGACGAAATCCTGGCTACGTGCCTGATTTGTAACAGGGGGGGGGGGCGGATTTCGCCGCCCCCCCCCCCTCATGTTTTTCGCAGATATCTCCAGAACGGCGGGGAGCAAGCTCATGAAAATTTTGGGACTTTTCATAGAATTGAATACCGCATTTGGAGTTAAAATGTTGAGTTCTTAACCTGAACAGAGGCGGTTCCAGGGCGCAGTTTTGGGTGGGTTCGGAGGCGACATTTGGCGAAAATACGGAAATGCGATCTTCACGGTTTCTTCCTAACTTACTCAAGTATGAATGAGTTACATCGGTTTACGGTGATTGCAACAAGTGCAAATTAGTTGATGGTATTGAAATATCATAAAAATTGCATGGCAGAGGCGGTTTCAGGGGCTTGAAAAGGGGGGGGGGGGTTTCCAGGAAGTATTCAATGCTTGGCCGGAAGCCAATAGAGCGATGTAAGGGACATTTATAGCTATCAAGATGCAAAAGTTAGCTTCTGCTTCCATTATTTGCATAATTTATTACATATAGAGTTTCAGGGGCGTGTTCAGGCACATGAAAAGGGGGGTGACTGACATGGTGATGACGATATGCCAGCGATAACGGCGCAATAAACGTTTAGCTTATAATGATATATGCACATATGAGGCCAGAAAAGGGGATACAGCCATTTTTTGCAGAGGCGCGCTCAGGAATGGAAAAAAGGAGGTCATATTATTGCAAGGAAACTAAGAGGCATGGGCGTACAATGACATAACATACTGCAGTTTTCGGATGAAACACGCACCACAGGCTACTCTACGAACGATTATAAGATAATAGGCGAGTCCAGGTAGGGTAAAAAGGGGGGTAAGCAATGTTAATTGAAGTTGTAAGTGAAATAGTCACTGTTGACTAGTTAGTATCATAATAGCGGATAATATACTTATCAAAAGGTCTTGCACCGCCCCAGTTTGGATCCTGGATACGCCTATGATGAAGTACAACATGCAAAAAGGAACTATCTACGATCAGTAACATATTTATAGTGCTGGGTATCAACTTGTCTGCGGTTAATATTTTTTCCCAATTTGACCTCCCTTTTTCACTAACCTGGTACTGCCTATGACAAAAATATGATTAATAACTGTTTTTTCTAATGTTACAATCACATACCATTTCATTTATTTAAAAAAAAACATCAAAAAATGGTTTTATTACGCATTTACTTCACCCCCATATTGAGTGACCTGCACACGCCTATGATTTTTGCATTTTCAAACGTCACCGATATATTTCAATTTCCAATTAAATCTCTATCGATTCCTATTGGTTGTGCTAAAATTGGTCCATAAACATGAAAGCTATGTTGAATCAAAAATACCACTAAAATTTGTCGTTTTTGCCCCCTGTTGCTCCCCTATCCAAAATTTAGTTTTGTTTATTATTTAGAAATGTAGATCGTGTTGAGGGGAACCAAACAGCGGTTCATTTTTGAAAATCGGACAGGTAGATCTCGAGATCTCCGGGGGGGCGGAATCCGCCCCCCCCCCCCCTGTTACAAATAGGGGTAGCCAGGAGCCTGTTACAAATAGGGTTAAATTCCTGTCCCTAGATGGCACTAGTGATACACGCCTGAAGTTATGCTGTACCGCATAGCTTGAAGCCGAGAACTCCGGTCTGCGAAATGGAGGTAACGAGTCATTCTGGTTAGGGAGTGTGCCTACTCACATCGCTTATTTGGGGTTATTGTCACTGGTCTATAGAACATAAATTTATGAATTGGCCCATGACTTTGTTTCTCCAGATTCGCCCTAGTTGCTGAGATATTCCAAAGACTCCAGGAACTTGCTGGGAGCAAAAAGTTATCGCGTAGACTCCAGAGGGCTTCCGCTACTAGAAGCACTGCAACTATCGATTAAATTGCTAGCTAGTGCCGGCCAATAGAAATTCAACAAAACAGCTCGTGCACGCTGATAGCAGCAGCCGAACAGAAACTGGACGGCCATCATGTTTCTCGATGATGGCCGTTTCGATGATGGCCGATGGCCATGTTTTAAAGAAGATATAAATTTAGAGCAACGAAACTTGCACATAATAAAGTTAACAGTGGCAAGAACGTGCAGTGCAAAACTTTTATTTCTATCTTGCATGATGTGACCGTAATTGTATTGTCTTATGTGCGCCGTTTTACATAACATCACCATAGTGGCGATCATTTTATAGATGTCGAAACAAAAAATATGCAAAAAACAATATAAGTGAAAATTCAACTAAAGGGGCTCCAGATGTGAATTTCATCATATACAACAATCAAACCAATAGCTACTTACCGTATTAAAATATTTTTGACATTCCAAAACAGTAGGCACACTCCCTTTAACCCGCGAGTTACTGGGGAGGGATATATTCCATAACGCGACTTACTAGGGAGGGGTGACTATTTTTGCCCTCCCCCTGGATCTCCGGGACTACTGGACCGATTGTAAAAATGCAAACAGTATTCGATAGCCCTGGAAAATGTATCAAGGGAGACTTAATATTGTTGACCTCGGGGTCACCGATGACGTCAGAGGTCAGGTCAAGTGCAAAATGTTTGACCGTGTCAAAAGGTATCGAGGGATGGAATTGTCGCGCAAAATTGCGATATTAAAAGCATAAGCAGTCGATAAATCCGGTATGATTCGTGTGTCTGACACTTCTAATTACCATTCTAAGCTGTATATGACCTTGGTGGGTCAGGTCAAGTTCATCCGAGGTCACGAGATCAAACTGCAGACTACGGTCATTAGGCGTTGTAACACATGTTTATGGTTTTTTTCCGTCTAGAACGTGACAAATTCCCTTAGAACATTGTTTGTTCCATATAAATAGAAGTCAGAAGCAAAAGCGGAAATGCATTTTGTATACATAGTAATGCTGTGAGAGGTGGTCGATTTTGGTCATTTAAAGGTCATATTTTGGTAAATTTTCTAATATTCCTGCCGTCAATCACAAACAGTTGTCTTACGCGGAACGTGACTGTGGTACGGAGAGTCTCCAACGTTGCAAAACAACTGCTTGCCAAAGTACTCCAACCAAGAGCAATCCCGAAGCCTGAATCCTGAATGATATATCGATGAAGACTGAAGCCGGATTGATATATCGATGTTGATGAATATATATAAATAATGAAAACTTTCGCGTACAAAACTTTCGCGTACAAAAGCAACTGTGAAGTATCTAGTACCTAAGTGAAGATACGTGGTTCCATCCGGGATGGAATTCGTGGACTGGACTCTGGACTATAATCCGGATATAATATGCTGGACTCTGGACTTGAAATCCGGGATGGAAAATGCCAAAGTTGAAGCCGAAACGATTTACGAACCACGAAGGCATCGTCACTCATCCTCACCATCCTAATTTGTTTACTTAATTGTATTTCTTAAGTTATCACGGCTTGTTGAGCTTGGCGCCTGTGGCTGACGAGAACCGAGCCGTGATTTCTTACTATTGTCATATGTTTATAATTTCGGCCTGATATTTTAACTACTGTTCTGTCTTTAATATTGTCGCTCATTCTGTTATGTCGTAGGATCATTTTTAAGTTTGAATTTATATTATATCACTCATTGTGACAGCACTGTAATAGCCACAATGATGTGGAAGTTGCTGCAAGTGAAATACAAAATACAAATAAGTCAGTTCTTTTTGAAGATATTGACTTCAAATTTGGTACACATATTCACCGAACACGTCTTGATCACATATATTCCAGTTTCTGGATAATTCTGATTTTGTTTTGCAAATTTTGTTTAAAAAAAAAATGTGTTTGGGTTTCTCAAAATTTGTAATTGAAAAACTCAAAAATCCAAGACTGTAGTTTGATAGCCCGGTCTATTGTGAGTAATTGGATTTAAGACAATACAATTTATCTCGAACATTTTACCTTTGACAGCGTTTTCCGCAAACCATTATTTATCAGCAAACACCGAAGAACATGACGTCACTCTGACGTCATTCCTGGTTGACCTATCACAACCTCATCTTTTTCCTTTGGCCAACATGTGTGGAATTGATGTAAGAGAAGGTACTGCAAGATTGGTGACGATACTGTTGTTGGTTTAGGAGTTATTGCAAAATAACGGAAGGGAAGGGGTAAAAAATAGCCCCCCCCCCCCCCCCCCCCCCAGTAAGTCGCGGGTTAAAAGGAGTTACCATACCCTTGATGCTGAGAAGTCCAGGGACGTAGGAACGTCACGAAAAGTGGGGGAGGGCAGTGAAACATTGTTCTCGTTTTGAGAGAACCCCTACCCCCTATGGAATATTTGTTCGCAGATGTGGGCTGTTCTCGTCTTGGCGAACCTTTTGCCAACAAAAACTTTTCGCACCAAGCAAAACACAAGATTTTAGCCCAAAAAATGGACGAAAAGTGATGGGCCATGACCCCCCCCCCCCAGGGCCCCCTGTTCTTACGCCTATGCAGTGAGAACCATTGGTCTAGTGCATATACAAGACATATACTTGTCTCGCTCCTGGCTATACAAACAAACTAGTTTTGAAGAGCTGTTTTGTTTTTTACCAAATACCAACAATACACATTCTCATTGAAAGGCTGACAAAGGCAATAATATGAGACAAAATGCAAAATGATTTGGAAAAAGCATGTACGAGTTAATCAGAAGTCCCGTTAAAAAGCTTAAAAAGCCGGGCTTCATGCTAGTGCGCCTTGCTTCAGTCCGGCAGAACCTCAGACAGGAACAGAACCTCACACAGAATCTCAGACCTCAAACAGAAACAGAACTTCAGACAGAACCTCAGACCTCAGACAGAACCTCAGACCTCAGACAGAACCTCAGACCTCAGACAGAACCTCAGACAGAACCTCAGACCTCAGACAGAAACAGAACTTCAGAAAGAACCTCAGACCTCAAGACAGAACCTCAGACCTCAGACAGAACCTCAGACCTCAGACAGAACCTCAGACAGAACCTCAGACCTCAGACAGAAACAGAACCTCAGACAGAACCTCAGACCTCAAGACAGAAACAGAACCTCAGACAGAACCTCAGACAGAACCTCAGACCTCAGACAGAACCTCAGACCTCAGACAGAACCTCAGACCTCAGACAGAACCTCAGACCTCAGACAGAACCTCAGACCTCAGACAGAACCTCAGACAGAACCTCAGACCTCAGACAGAAACAGAACCTCAGACAGAACCTCAGACAGAACCTCAGACCTCAGACAGAAACAGAACCTCAGACAGAACCTCAGACAGAACCTCAGACAGAACCTCAGACCTCAGACAGAACCTCAGACCTCAGACAGAACCTCAGACCTCAGACAGAACCTCAGACCTCAGACAGAACCTCAGACCTCAGACAGAACCTCAGACAGAACATCAGACAGAACCTCAGACAGAACCTCAGACCTCAGACAGAACCTCAGACCTCAGGCAGAACCTCAGACAGAACCTCAGACCTCAGAAGAACCTCAGACCTCAGACAGAACCTCAGACAGAACCTCAGACAGAACCTCAGACAGAACCTCAGACAGAACCTCAGACCTCAGACAGAACCTCCGACAGAACCTCAGACAGAACCTCAGACCTCAGACAGAACCTTAGACCTCAGACAGAACCTCAGACAGAACCTCAGACCTCAGACAGAACCTCAGACAGAACCTCAGACCTCAGACAGAACCTCAGACCTCAGACAGCACCTCCGACAGAACCTCAGACAGAACCTCAGACCTCAGACAGAACCTCAGACCTCAGACAGAACCTCAGACCTCAGACAGAACCTCAGACAGAACATCAGACAGAACCTCAGACCTCAGACAGAACCTCAGACCTCAGACCCTTCTATAACCGATGGCACCATGTATTTACACAAACTTCACACAAACAACGCCATACCGAGACGTCAGAAGCCAACCGCCGGTATGCCAGAGACGTCAGAAGCTAACCGCCGCCACGTCAAAGACGTCAGAAGCTAACCGCCGCCACATCAGAGACGTCAGAAGCTAACCGCCACCACGTCAGAGACGTCAGAAGCTAACCGCCGCCACGTCAGAGACGTCAGAAGCTAACCGCCGCCACGTCAGAGACGTCAGAAGCTAACCGCCGCCACATCAGAAACGTCAGAAGCTAACCACCACCACGTCAGAGACGTCAGAAGGCTAACCGCCGCCACGTCAGAGACGTCAGAAGCTAGCAGCCACCACGTCAGATACGTCAGAAGCTAACCACCGCCACGTTAGAGACGTCAGTAGCATCTCATAGCGTCACATCATCAGGCATCAGACTGACGCGCCCTCGCCAGTCATTGGTATATGCGTCAGCTGATGTAGACATCCTCCTCCGTTCGACCGTTGAACGCGCTCGCTGCTGCGCGTAACACGTGTAACATATTGCGTCACTGGAGCGGCGTATTGGCTGCCAGTTGCCGCCAGACACGATCGTAACACGTGTAACATATTGCGTCACTGGAGCGGCGTATTGGCTGCCAGTTGCCGCCAGACACGATCGTAACACGTGTAACATATTGCGTCACTGGAGCGGCGTATTGGCTGCCAGTTGCCGCCAGACACGATCGTAACACGTGTAACATATTGCGTCACTGGAGCGGCGTATTGGCTGCCAGTTGCCGCCAGACACGATCGTAAAACGTGTAACATATTGCGTCACTGGAGCGGCGTATCGGCTGCCAGTTGCCGCCAGACACGATCGTAACACGTGTAACATATTGCGTCACTGGAGCGGCGTATTGGCTGCCAGTTGCTGCCAGACACGATCGTAACACGTGTAACATATTGCGTCACTGGAGCGGCGTATTGGCTGCCAGTTGCCGCCAGACACGATCGTAACACGTGTAACATATTGCGTCACTGGAGCGGCGTATTGGCTGCCAGTTGCCGCCAGACACGATCGTAACACGTGTAACATATTGCGTCACTGGAGCGGCATATTGGCTGCCAGTTGCCGCCAGACACGATCGTAACACGTGTAACATATTGCGTCACTGGAGCGGCGTATTGGCTGCCAGTTGCCGCCAGACACGATCGTAACACGTGTAACATATTGCGTCACTGGAGCGGCGTATTGGCTGCCAGTTGCCGCCAGACACGATCGTAACACGTGTAACATATTGCGTCACTGGAGCGGCATATTGGCTGCCAGTTGCCGCCAGACACGATCGTAACACGTGTAACATATTGCGTCACTGGAGCGGCGTATTGGCTGCCAGTTGCCGCCAGACACGATCGTAACACGTGTAACATATTGCGTCACTGGAGCGGCGTATTGGCTGCCAGTTGCCGCCAGACACGATCGTAACACGTGTAACATATTGCGTCACTGGAGCGGATTGGCTGCCAGTTGCCGCCAGACACGATCGTAACACGTGTAACATATTGCGTCACTGGAGCGGCGTATCGGCTGCCAGTTGCCGCCAGACACGATCGTAACACGTGTAACATATTGCGTCACTGGAGCAGCGTATTGGCTGCCAGTTGCCGCCAGACACGATCGTAACACGTGTAACATATTGCGTCACTGGAGCGGCGTATTGGCTGCCAGTTGCCGCCAGACACGATCGTAACACGTGTAACATATTGCGTCACTGGAGTGGCGTATCGGCTGCCAGTTGCCGCCAGACACGACCAGAACACGCCCACAACTTTGTATCGGCTTCCAGAGAATGACAACGTTATCGAACGTTACGTGCACATGTATTGCGTAAACTTCTAACGCGTGCTAAAACAACATCCAACAATTAATAGATCAGAATTATAGAGAAGTTCTATGAGTTCTCTGAGTTCTCTGAGTTCTCGGAGTTCCCGGAGTTCTCGGAGTTATCGGAGTTCTCGGAGTTTTCGGAGTTCTCTGATTTCTCTGAGTTCTCTGAGTTCTCTGAGTTTTCGGAGTTTTCGGAGTTTTCGGAGTTTTCGGAGTTCTCGGAGTTCTCGGAGTTCTCGGAGTTTTCGGAGTTCTCGGAGTTCTCGGAGTTCTCGGAGTTCTCGGAGTTCTCGGAGTTCTCGGAGTTCTCGGAGTTCTCGGAGTAATCTTAGAGAGTCTTAGAGAGTAGTATTAGAGGCGTCAGTAGCGTCTCCTAGCATCACATCATCAGGTATCAGACGGACGCGCCCTCGCCAGTCATTGGTATAACGCCGATTAAAACAAAAAACGCCTGAAATCGGACCAAAAATGACACATTTCCTTACATGGAAGAAAATCTAAGCAAGTTGTACTAAGGAAAGTTATTTAAATCACCTAACTGTGCATAAGCAAGTGAAATCCGATGAGTTCTCAGAATTGTGTGAGACTTTGGAATTTGCCTCCTCCCCAAAAAACACCCGTGCCCCCCCCCCCCCCCAACCACCGTTCTGGGTCTGCCAATAGATGACTATTGGCAGATCCAGAACGGTGATGGGGGGGGGGGGGGGGCACGGGTGTTTTTTGTTTTGTTTTGGGGTGCAAATTCCAAAGTCTCACACAATTCTGAAAACTCTTCGGATTTTACTTGCTTATGCATTGATAGGTGATTTAAAACAAACTTTCCTTAGTCAAACTTGCTTAGATTTTCTTCTATATAAGGAAATGTGGCAATGCTGATCCGATTTCAGGCGTTTTTTTTTGTGGGGAGGGCATGACCGCTATGACCCCCCCCCCCCCCCCCCCCTCCCCCGGATCAGCTAGTGAGTTCAGCGGCACTTGGATACCCTAGACAGACAACTTCTCTTCATTTAGGTTGTGTTTGTGTGGCACTATCACAATTGTCGGTGATTGTTCCGAAGGTTTTCTGTGGGTAGTTTCCGCTGCGGTGCTCCCCGGTGTGCCGCAACCCGGAGGGAGCGGAGCAGGGGCGGCGGCACCGGTGGCACTCTCAGTCGGTCTGGTGCAGGTTGTTGATGATCCAGTCCAGGTACTCGGTGGTTCGAGTGTAGACGCCCGGTACGCGCGGGTCGGCGCACCGGTGGCACTCTCAGTCGGTCTGGTGCAGGTTGTTCCTGATCCAGTCCAGGTACTCGGTGGTTCGAGTGTAGACGCCCGGTACGCGCGGGTCGGCGCACCGGTGGCACTCTCAGTCGGTCTGGTGCAGGTTGTTGATGATCCAGTCCAGGTACTCGGTGGTTCGAGTGTAGACGCCCGGTACGCGCGGGTCGGCGCACCGGTGGCACTCTCAGTCGGTCTGGTGCAGGTTGTTGATGATCCAGTCCAGGTACTCGGTGGTTCGAGTGTAGACGCCCGGTACGCGCGGGTCGGCGCACCGGTAACCGAACGACACCACGCCGATCGTGTAGAAATACGGTCCCGAGGGAGAGGGGAACATCATCGGTCCGCCACTGTCACCCTGTCGGGTACGGAACAGATACACCGCAGTCAGGTACCGACTACATATGGGGGTTCATAGTTCGGTACAGACGGGGAGTACATCAGTTAGGTACAGACGGGGAGTACATCAGTTAGGTACAGACGGGGGAGTACATCAGTTAGGTACAGACGGGGAGTACATCAGTTAGGTACAGACGGGGAGTACATCAGTTAGGTACAGACGGGGAGTACATCAGTTAGGTACAGACGGGGAGTACATCAGTTAGGTACAGACGGGGGAGTACATCAGTTAGGTACAGACGGGGGAGTTCATCAGTTAGGTACAGACGGGGGAGTACATCAGTTAGGTACAGACGGGGGAGTACATCAGTTAGGTACAGACGGGGGAGTTCATCAGTTAGGTACAGACGGGGGAGTACATCAGTTAGGTACAGACGGGGGAGTACATCAGTTAGGTACAGACGGGGAGTACATCAGTTAGGTACAGACGGGGAGTACATCAGTTAGGTACAGACGGGGGAGTACATCAGTTAGGTACAGACGGGGGAGTACATCAGTTAGGTACAGACGGGGGAGTACATCAGTTAGGTACAGACGGGGAGTACATCAGTTAGGTACAGACGGGGAGTACATCAGTTAGGTACAGACGGGGGAGTACATCAGTTAGGTACAGACGGGGAGTACAGCAGTTAGGTACAGACGGGGAGTACATCAGTTAGGTACAGACGGGGAGTTAATCAGTTAGGTACATACGGGGAGTACATCAGTTAGGTACAGACGGGGAGTACATCAGTTAGGTACAGACGGGGAGTACACCAGTTAGGTACAGACGGGGAGTACATCAGTTAGGTACAGACGGGGAGTACATCAGTTAGGTACAGACGGGGGAGTACATCAGTTAGGTACAGACGGGGAGTATAGCAGTTAGGTACAGACGGGGGAGTACATCAGCTAGGTACAGACGGGGGAGTACATCAGTTAGGTACAGACGGGGAGTACATCAGTTAGGTACAGACGGGGGAGTACATCAGTTAGGTACAGACGGGGAGTACATCAGTTAGGTACAGACGGGGAGTACATCAGTTAGGTACAGACGGGGGAGTACATCAGTTAGGTACAGACGGGGAGTACATCAGTTAGGTACAGACGGGGGAGTACATCAGTTAGGTACAGACGGGGGAGTACATCAGTTAGGTACAGACGGGGAGTACATCAGTTAGGTACAGACGGGGGAGTACATCAGTTAGGTACAGACGGGGGAGTACATCAGTTAGGTACAGACGGGGAGTACATCAGTTAGGTACAGACGAGGGAGTTCATCAGTTAGGTACAGACGGGGGAGTTCATCAGTTAGGTACGGACGGGGGAGTACATCAGTTAGGTACATCAGTTAGGTACAGACGGGGGAGTACATCAGTTAGGTACAGACGGAGAGTACAGCAGTTAGGTACAGATGTGGAGTACATCAGTTAAGTACAGACGGGGAGTACATCAATTAGGTACAGACGGGGGAGTACATCAGTTAGGTACAGACGGGGGGTACATCAGTTAGGTACAGACGGGGGGTACATCAGTTAGGTACATACGGGGGAGTACATCAGTTAGGTACAGATGTGGAGTACATCAGTTAAGTACAGACGGGGAGTACATCAATTAGGTACAGACGGGGGAGTACATCAGTTAGGTACAGACGGGGGGTACATCAGTTAGGTACAGACATCTGTACCTAACTATGTAGGGGTACAGTAGGGGGGTACATCAGTTAGGTACAGACGGGGGAGTACATCAGTTAGGTACAGACGGGGGAGTACATCAGTTAGGTACAGACGGGGAGTATAGCAGTTAGGTACAGACGGGGAGTACATCAGTTAGGTACAGACGGGGAGTTCATCAGTTAGGTACAGACGGGGGAGTACATCAGTTAGGTACAGACGGGGAGTATAGCAGTTAGGTACAGACGGGGAGTACATCAATTAGGTACAGACGGGGGAGTACATCAGTTAGGTACAGACGGGGGGTACATCAGTTAGGTACAGACATCTGTACCTAACTATGTAGGGGTACAGTAGGGGGGTACATCAGTTAGGTACAGACGGGGGAGTACATCAGTTAGGTACAGACGGGGAGTACATCAGTTAGGTACAGACGGGGAGTACATCAGTTAGGTACAGACGGGGAGTACATCAGTTAGGTACAGACGGGGAGTACAGCAGTTAGGTACAGACGGGGAGTACATCAGTTAGGTACATACGGGGGAGTACATCAGTTAGGTACAGACGGGGAGTACATCAGTTAGGTACAGACGGGGAGTACATCAGTTAGGTACAGACGGGGAGTACATCAGTTAGGTACAGACGGGGAGTTCATCAGTTAGGTACAGACGGGGAGTACATCAGTTAGGTACAGACGGGGAGTACATCAGTTAGGTACAGACGGGGAGTTCATCAGTTAGGTACAGACGGGGAGTACATCAGTTAGGTACAGACGGGGAGTACATCAATTAGGTACAGACGGCGGAGTACATCAATTAGGTACAGACGGGGGAGTACATCAGTTAGGTACAGACGGGGGAGTACATCAGTTAGGTACAGACGGGGAGTACATCAGTTAGGTACAAACGGGAGAGTACATCAGTTAGGTACAGACGGGGAGTACATCAGTTAGGTACATACGGGGGAGTACATCAGTTAGGTACAGACGGGGAGTACATCAGTTAGGTACAGACGGAAAGTACATCAGTTAGGTACAGACGGGGAGTATAGCAGTTAGGTACAGACGGGGAGTACATCAGTTAGGTACAGACGGGGGAGTACATCAGTTAGGTACAGACGGGGAGTACATCAGTTAGGTACAGACGGGGAGTTCATCAGTTAGGTACAGACGGGGGAGTACATCAGTTAGGTACAGACGGGGAGTACATCAGTTAGGTACAGACGGGGAGTACATCAGTTAGGTACAGACGGGGGAGTACATCAGTTAGGTACAGACGGGGGGTACATCAGTTAGGTACAGACGGGGGAGTACATCAGTTAGGTACAGACGGGGAGTTCATCAGTTAGGTACAGACGGGGAGTTCATCAGTTAGGTACAGACGGGGAGTACATCAGTTAGGTACAGACGGGGAGTTCATCAGTTAGGTACAGACGGGGAGTACATCAGTTAGGTACAGACGGGGAGTACATCAATTAGGTACAGACGGGGGAGTACATCAGTTAGGTACATACGGGGGGGTACATCAGTTAGGTACAGACGGGGGGTACATCAGTTAGGTACAGACGGGGGAGTACATCAGTTAGGTACAGACGGGGAGTTAATCAGTTAGGTACAGACGGGGAGTACATCAGTTAGGTACAGACGGGGAGTTCATCAGTTAGGTACAGACGGGGGAGTACAGCAGTTAGGTACAGACGGGGAGTACATCAGTTAGGTACAGACGGGGGAGTACATCAGTTAGGTACAGACGGGGAGTACATCAGTTAGGTACAGACGGGGGAGTACAGCAGTTAGGTACAGACGGGGAGTTCATCAGTTAGGTACAGACGGGGGAGTTCATCAGTTAGGTACAGACGGGGGAGTACATCAGTTAGGTACAGACGGGGGAGTACATCAGTTAGGTACAGACGGAGGAGTACATCAGTTAGGTACATCAGTTAGGTACAGACGGGGGAGTATATCAGTTAGGTACAGACGGAGAGTACAGCAGTTAGGTACAGATGTGGAGTACATCAGTTAAGTACAGACGGGGAGTACATCAATTAGGTACAGACGGGGGAGTACATCAGTTAGGTACAGACGGGGGGGGTACATAAGTTAGTTACAGACGGGGGAGTACATCAGTTAGGTACAGACGGGGAGTACACCTGGGCGCCATGGGACCTTCGTTGTCGGAGCGCCCCTAAACCCCAATCATCATCATCACGGGGAGTACATCAGTTAGGTACAGACGGGGGAGTTCATCAGTTAGGTACATACGGGGAGTACATCAGTTAGGTACAGACGGGGGAGAACATCAGTTAGGTACAGACGGGGAGTTCATCAGTTAGGTACAGACGGGGGAGTACATCAGTTTGGTACAGACGGGGGAGTACATCAGTTAGGTTCATATGGGGAGTACATCAGTTAGGTACAGATGGAGAGTACATCAGGTACATACGGAGGGAGTACATCAGTTAGGTACAGACGGGGAGTACATCAGTTAGGTACAGACGGGGAGTACATCAGTTAGGTACAGACGGGGAGTACATCAGTTAGGTACAGACGGGGAAGTACATCAGTTAGGTACAGACGGGGGAGTTCATCAGTTAGGTACAGACGGGGGAGTACATCAGTTAGGTACAGACGGGGGAGTACATCAGTTAGGTACAGACGGGGGAGTTCATCAGTTAGGTACAGACGGGGGAGTACATCAGTTAGGTACAGACGGGGGAGTACATCAGTTAGGTACAGACGGGGAGTACATCAGTTAGGTACAGACGGGGAGTACATCAGTTAGGTACAGACAGGGGAGTACATCAGTTAGGTACAGACGGGGGAGTACATCAGTTAGGTACAGACGGGGGAGTACATCAGTTAGGTACAGACGGGGAGTACATCAGTTAGGTACAGACGGGGAGTACATCAGTTAGGTACAGACGGGGGAGTACATCAGTTAGGTACAGACGGGGAGTACAGCAGTTAGGTACAGACGGGGAGTACATCAGTTAGGTACAGACGGGGAGTTAATCAGTTAGGTACATACGGGGAGTACATCAGTTAGGTACAGACGGGGAGTACATCAGTTAGGTACAGACGGGGAGTACACCAGTTAGGTACAGACGGGGAGTACATCAGTTAGGTACAGACGGGGAGTACATCAGTTAGGTACAGACGGGGGAGTACATCAGTTAGGTACAGACGGGGAGTATAGCAGTTAGGTACAGACGGGGGAGTACATCAGCTAGGTACAGACGGGGGAGTACATCAGTTAGGTACAGACGGGGAGTACATCAGTTAGGTACAGACGGGGGAGTACATCAGTTAGGTACAGACGGGGAGTACATCAGTTAGGTACAGACGGGGAGTACATCAGTTAGGTACAGACGGGGGAGTACATCAGTTAGGTACAGACGGGGAGTACATCAGTTAGGTACAGACGGGGGAGTACATCAGTTAGGTACAGACGGGGGAGTACATCAGTTAGGTACAGACGGGGAGTACATCAGTTAGGTACAGACGGGGGAGTACATCAGTTAGGTACAGACGGGGGAGTACATCAGTTAGGTACAGACGGGGAGTACATCAGTTAGGTACAGACGAGGGAGTTCATCAGTTAGGTACAGACGGGGGAGTTCATCAGTTAGGTACGGACGGGGGAGTACATCAGTTAGGTACATCAGTTAGGTACAGACGAGGGAGTACATCAGTTAGGTACAGACGGAGAGTACAGCAGTTAGGTACAGATGTGGAGTACATCAGTTAAGTACAGACGGGGAGTACATCAATTAGGTACAGACGGGGGAGTACATCAGTTAGGTACAGACGGGGGGTACATCAGTTAGGTACAGACGGGGGGTACATCAGTTAGGTACATACGGGGGAGTACATCAGTTAGGTACAGATGTGGAGTACATCAGTTAAGTACAGACGGGGAGTACATCAATTAGGTACAGACGGGGGAGTACATCAGTTAGGTACAGACGGGGGGTACATCAGTTAGGTACAGACATCTGTACCTAACTATGTAGGGGTACAGTAGGGGGTACATCAGTTAGGTACAGACGGGGGAGTACATCAGTTAGGTACAGACGGGGGAGTACATCAGTTAGGTACAGACGGGGAGTATAGCAGTTAGGTACAGACGGGGAGTACATCAGTTAGGTACAGACGGGGAGTTCATCAGTTAGGTACAGACGGGGGAGTACATCAGTTAGGTACAGACGGGGAGTATAGCAGTTAGGTACAGACGGGGAGTACATCAATTAGGTACAGACGGGGGAGTACATCAGTTAGGTACAGACGGGGGGTACATCAGTTAGGTACAGACATCTGTACCTAACTATGTAGGGGTACAGTAGGGGGGTACATCAGTTAGGTACAGACGGGGGAGTACATCAGTTAGGTACAGACGGGGAGTACATCAGTTAGGTACAGGCGGGGGAGTACATCAGTTAGGTACAGACGGGGAGTACATCAGTTAGGTACAGACGGGGAGTACAGCAGTTAGGTACAGACGGGGAGTACATCAGTTAGGTACATACGGGGGAGTACATCAGTTAGGTACAGACGGGGAGTACATCAATTAGGTACAGACGGGGAGTACATCAGTTAGGTACAGACGGGGAGTACATCAGTTAGGTACAGACGGGGAGTTCATCAGTTAGGTACAGACGGGGAGTACATCAGTTAGGTACAGACGGGGAGTACATCAGTTAGGTACAGACGGGGAGTTCATCAGTTAGGTACAGACGGGGAGTACATCAGTTAGGTACAGACGGGGAGTACATCAATTAGGTACAGACGGCGGAGTACATCAATTAGGTACAGACGGGGGAGTACATCAGTTAGGTACAGACGGGGGAGTACATCAGTTAGGTACAGACGGGGAGTACATCAGTTAGGTACAGACGGGAGAGTACATCAGTTAGGTACAGACGGGGAGTACATCAGTTAGGTACAGACGGGGGAGTACATCAGTTAGGTACAGACGGGGAGTACATCAGTTAGGTACAGACGGAAAGTACATCAGTTAGGTACAGACGGGGAGTATAGCAGTTAGGTACAGACGGGGAGTACATCAGTTAGGTACAGACGGGGGAGTACATCAGTTAGGTACAGACGGGGAGTACATCAGTTAGGTACAGACGGGGAGTTCATCAGTTAGGTACAGACGGGGGAGTACATCAGTTAGGTACAGACGGGGAGTACATCAGTTAGGTACAGACGGGGAGTACATCAGTTAGGTACAGACGGGGGAGTACATCAGTTAGGTACAGACGGGGGGTACATCAGTTAGGTACAGACGGGGGAGTACATCAGTTAGGTACAGACGGGGAGTTCATCAGTTAGGTACAGACGGGGAGTTCATCAGTTAGGTACAGACGGGGAGTACATCAGTTAGGTACAGACGGGGAGTTCATCAGTTAGGTACAGACGGGGAGTACATCAGTTAGGTACAGACGGGGAGTACATCAATTAGGTACAGACGGGGCAGTACATCAGTTAGGTACATACGGGGGGTACATCAGTTAGGTACAGACGGGGGGTACATCAGTTAGGTACAGACGGGGGAGTACATCAGTTAGGTACAGACGGGGAGTTAATCAGTTAGGTACAGACGGGGAGTACATCAGTTAGGTACAGACGGGGAGTTCATCAGTTAGGTACAGACGGGGGAGTACAGCAGTTAGGTACAGACGGGGAGTACATCAGTTAGGTACAGACGGGGGAGTACATCAGTTAGGTACAGACGGGGAGTACATCAGTTAGGTACAGACGGGGGAGTACAGCAGTTAGGTACAGACGGGGAGTTCATCAGTTAGGTACAGACGGGGGAGTTCATCAGTTAGGTACAGACGGGGGAGTACATCAGTTAGGTACAGACGGGGGAGTACATCAGTTAGGTACAGACGGAGGAGTACATCAGTTAGGTACATCAGTTAGGTACAGACGGGGGAGTACATCAGTTAGGTACAGACGGAGAGTACAGCAGTTAGGTACAGATGTGGAGTACATCAGTTAAGTACAGACGGGGAGTACATCAATTAGGTACAGACGGGGGAGTACATCAGTTAGGTACAGACGGGGGGGGGTACATAAGTTAGTTACAGACGGGGGAGTACATCAGTTAGGTACAGACGGGGAGTACACCTGGGCGCCATGGGACCTTCGTTGTCGGAGCGCCCCTAAACCCCAATCATCATCATCACGGGGAGTACATCAGTTAGGTACAGACGGGGGAGTTCATCAGTTAGGTACATACGGGGAGTACATCAGTTAGGTACAGACGGGGGAGAACATCAGTTAGGTACAGACGGGGAGTTCATCAGTTAGGTACAGACGGGGGAGTACATCAGTTTGGTACAGACGGGGGAGTACATCAGTTAGGTTCATATGGGGAGTACATCAGTTAGGTACAGATGGAGAGTACATCAGGTACATACGGAGGGAGTACATCAGTTAGGTACAGACGGGGAGTACATCAGTTAGGTACAGACGGGGAGTACATCAGTTAGGTACAGACGGGGAGTTCATCAGTTAGGTACAGACGGGGGAGTACATCAGTTAGGTACAGACGGGGAGTACATCAGTTAGGTTCATATGGGGATTACATCAGTTAGGTACAGATGGAGAGTACATCAGGTACATACGGGGGGAGTACATCAGTTAGGTACAGACGGGGAGTACATCAGTTAGGTACAGACGGGGAGTTCATCAGTTAGGCACAGACGGGGGAGTACATCAGTTAGGTACATACGGGGAGTACATCAGTTAGGTACAGACGGGGAGTACATCAGTTAGGTACAGACGGGGAGTACATCAGTTAGGTACAGACGGGGAGTACAGCAGTTAGGTACAGACGGGGGAGTACATCAGTTAGGTACAGACGGGGAGTACATCAGTTAGGTACAGACGGGGGAGTACATCAGTTAGGTACAGACGGGGAGTACATCAGTTAGGTACAGACGGGGGAGTACATCAGTTAGGTACAGACGGAGAGTATATCAGTTAGGTACAGACGGGGAGTACATCAGTTAGGTACAGACGGGGGAGTACATCAGTTAGGTACAAACGGGGGAGTACATCAGTTAGGTACAGACGGGGGAGTACAGCAGTTAGGTACAGACGGGGAGTACATCAGTTAGGTACAGACGGGGAGTACATCAGTTAGGTACAGACGGGGAGTACAGCAGTTAGGTACAAACGGGGGAGTACATCAGTTAGGTACAGACGGGGGAGTACATCAGTTAGGTACAGACGTAGAGTACATCAGTTAGGTACAGACGGGGAGTACATCAGTTAGGTACAGACGGGGGAGTACATCAGTTAGGTACAGACGGAGAGTACATCAGTTAGGTACAGACGGGGAGTACTTCAGTTAGGTACAGACGGGGGAGTACATCAGTTAGGTACAGACGGGGAGTACATCAGTTAGGTACAGACGGGGGAGTACATCAGTTAGGTACAGACGGGGGAGTACATCAGTTAGGTACAGACGGAGAGTACATCAGTTAGGTACAGACGGGGAGTACATCAGTTAGGTACAGACGGGGGAGTACATCAGTTAGGTACAGACGGAGAGTACATCAGTTAGGTACAGACGGGGAGTACATCAGTTAGGTACAGACGGGGGAGTACATCAGTTAGGTACAGACGGAGAGTACATCAGTTAGGTACAGACGGGGAGTACATCAGTTAGGTACAGACGGGGGAGTACATCAGTTAGGTACAGACGGGGAGTACATCAGTTAGGTACAGACGGGGAGTACAGCAGTTAGGTACAAACGGGGGAGTACATCAGTTAGGTACAGACGGGGGAGTACATCAGTTAAGTACAGACGGAGAGTACATCAGTTAGGTACAGACGGGGATTATATCAGTTAGGTACAGACGGGGGAGTACATCAGTTAGGTACAGACGGGGGAGTACATCAGTTAGGTACAGACGGGGAGTACATCAGTTAGGTACAGACGGGGAGTACATCAGTTAGGTACAGACGGGGGAGTACATCAGTTAGGTACAGACGGGGAGTACATCAGTTAGGTACAGACGGGGAGTACAGCAGTTAGGTACAGACGGGGAGTACATCAGTTAGGTACAGACGGGGAGTACATCAGTTAGGTACAGACGGGGAGTACATCAGTTCGGTACATACGGTGAGTACATCAGGTACAGACGGGGGAGTACATCAGTTAGGTACAGACGAGGAGTACATCAGTTCGGTACATACGGTGAGTACATCAGGTACAGACGGGGGAGTACATCAGTTAGGTACAGACGGGGAGTTCATCAGTTAGGTACAGACGGGGGAGTACATCAGTTAGGTACAGACGGGGGAGTACAGCAGTTAGGTACAGACGGGGAGTACATCAGTTAGGTACAGACGGGGGAGTACATCAGTTAGGTACAGACGGGGAGTACAGCAGTTAGGTACAGACGGGGGAGTACATCAGTTAGGTACAGACGGGGGAGTACATCAGTTAGGTACAGACGGAGAGTACATCAGTTAGGTACAGACGGGGAGTACATCAGTTAGGTACAGGCGGATAGTACATCAGTTAGGTACAGACGAGGAGTACATCAGTTAGGTACAAACGGGGGAGTACATCAGTTAGGTACAGACGGGGAGTACATCAGTTAGGTACAGACGGGGAGTACATCAGTTAGGTACAGACGGGGAGTACATCAGTTAGGTACAGACGGGGAGTACATCAGTTCGGTACATACGGTGAGTACATCAGGTACAGACGGGGGAGTACATCAGTTAGGTACAGACGGGGAGTACATCAGTTCGGTACATACGGTGAGTACATCAGGTACAGACGGGGGAGTACATCAGTTAGGTACAGACGGGGAGTTCATCAGTTAGATACAGACGGGGGAGTACATCAGTTAGGTACAGACGGGGGAGTACAGCAGTTAGGTACAGACGGGGAGTACATCAGTTAGGTACAGACGGGGGAGTACATCAGTTAGGTACAGACGGGGAGTACAGCAGTTAGGTACAGACGGGGGAGTACAGCAGTTAGGTACAGACGGGGGAGTACATCAGTTAGGTACAGACGGGGGAGTACAGCAGTTAGGTACAGACGGGGAGTACATCAGTTAGGTACAGACGGGGGAGTACATCAGTTAGGTACAGACGGGGAGTACATCAGTTAGGTACAGACGGGGAATACATCGGTTAGGTACAGACGGGGGAGTACAGCAGTTAGGTACAGACGGGGAGTACATCAGTTAGGTACAGACGGGGAGTACATCAGTTAGGTACAGACGGGGAGTACATCAGTTAGGTACAGACGGGGAGTACATCAGTTAGGTACAGACGGGGAGTACATCAGTTAGGTACAGACGGGGGAGTACATCAGTTAGGTACAGACGGGGAGTACATCAGTTAGGTACAGACGGGGAGTACATCAGTTAGGTACAGACGGGGGAGTACATCAGTTAGGTACAGACGGGAAGTACACCTGGGCGCCATGTGACCTTCGTTGTCGGAGCGCCCCTAAACCCCAATCATCATCATCACGGGGAGTACATCAGTTAGGTACAGACGGGGAGTACATCAGTTAGGTACAGACGGGGGAGTACATCAGTTAGGTACAGACGGGGGAGTACATCAGTTAGATACATACGGGGAGTACATCAGTTAGGTACAGACGGGGGAGTACATCAGTTAGGTACAGACGGGGAGTACATCAGTTAGGTACAGACGGGGAGTACATCAGTTCGGTACATACGGTGAGTACATCAGGTACAGACGGGGGAGTACATCAGTTAGGTACAGACGGGGGAGTACATCAGTTAGGTACAGACGGGGAATACATCGGTTAGGTACAGACGGGGGAGTACATCAGTTAGGTACAGACGGGGGAGTACATCAGTTAGGTACAGACGGGGAATACATCGGTTAGGTACAGACGGGGGAGTACATCAGTTAGGTACAGACGGGGAGTTCATCAGTAAGGTACAGACGGGGAGTACAGCAGTTAGGTACAGACGGGGAGTACATCAGTTAGGTACAGACGGGGGAGTACATCAGTTAGGTACATACGGGGAGTACACCTGGGCGCCATGTGACCTTCGTTGTCGGAGCGCCCCTAAACCTCAATCATCATCATCACGGGGAGTACATCAGTTAGGTACAGACGGGGAGTACATCAGTTAGGTACAGACGGGGGAGTACATCAGTTAGGTACAGACGGGGGAGTACATCAGTTAGGTACAGACGGGGAGTACATCAGTTAGGTACAGACGGGGGAGTACATCATTTAGATACATACGGGGAGTACATCAGTTAGGTACAGACGGGGGAGTACATCAGTTAGGTACAGACGGGGAGTACATCAGTTAGGTACAGACGGGGAGTACAGCAGTTAGGTACAGACGGGAGTACATCAGTTAGGTACAGACGGGGAGTACATCAGTTAGGTACAGACGGGGGAGACCATCAGTTAGGTACATACGGGGAGTACATCAGTTAGGTACAGACGGGGAGTACAGCAGTTAGGTACAGACGGGAGTACATCAGTTAGGTACATACGGGGGAGTACATCAGTTAGGTAAAGACGGGAGTACATCAGTTAGGTACAGACGGTGAGTACATTAGGTACAGACGGGGAGTACATCAGTTAGGTACATACGGGGAGTACATCAGTTAGGTACAGACGGGGAGTACATCAGTTAGGTACAGACGGGGAGTACAGCAGTTAGATACAGACGGGGAGTACATCAGTTAGGTACAGACGGGGAGTACATCAGTTAGGTACAGACGGGGAGTACATCAGTTAGGTACAGACGGGGAGTTCATCAGTTAGGTACATACGGGGAGTACAGCAGTTAGGTACATACGGGGAGTACATCAGTTAGGTACATACGGGGAGTACATCAGTTAGGTACATACGGGGAGTACATCAGTTAGGTACAGACGGGGAGTACATCAGCTAGGTACAGACGGGGAGTACATCAGTTAGGTACAGACGGTGAGTACATCAGTTAGGTACAGACGGGGAGTACATCAGTTAGGTACATACGGGGAGTACATCAGTTAGGTACAGACGGGGGAGTACATCAGTTAGGTACAGACGGGGGAGTACATCAGTTAGGTACAGACGGGGAATACATCGGTTAGGTACAGACGGGGGAGTACATCAGTTAGGTACAGACGGGGAGTACATCAGTTAGGTACAGACGGGGAGTACAGCAGTTAGGTACAGACGGGGGAGGACATCAGTTAGGTACAGACGGGGGAGTACATCAGTTAGGTACAGACGGGGGAGTACATCAGTTGGTACAGACGGGGGAGTGCATCAGTTAGGTACAGACGGGGGAGTACATCAGTTAGGTACAGACGGGGGAGGACATCAGTTAGGTACAGACGGAGGAGTACATCTGCTAGGTACAGACGGGGGAGTACATCAGTTAGGTACAGACGGGGGAGTACATCAGTTAGGTACAGACGGGGGAGTACATCAGTTAGGTACAGACGGAGAGTACACCAGGTAGGTACAGACGGGGAGTACAGCAGTTAGGTACAGACGGGGAGTACATCAGTTCGGTACATATGGGGAGTACATCAGTTAGGTACAGACGGGGGAGTACATCAGTTAGGTACAGATGGGGAGTACATCAGTTAGGTACAGACGGGGGAGTACATCAGTTAGGTACAGACGGTGAGTACATCAGTTAGGTACAGACGGGGGAGTACATCAGTTAGGTACAGACGGGGGAGTACATCAGTTAGGTACAGACGGGGAGTACATCAGTTAGGTACAGACGGGGAGTACATCAGTTAGGTACAGACGGGGAGTACATCAGTTAGGTACAGACGGGGGAGTACATCAGTTAGGTACAGACGGGGAGTACAGCAGTTAGGTACAGACGGGGAATACATCAGTTAGGTACAGACGGGAGAGTACATCAGTTAGGTACAGACGGGGAGTACATCAGTTAGGTACAGACGGGGGAGTACATCAGTTAGGTACAGACGGGGGAGTACATCAGTTAAGTACAGACAGAGAGTACATCAGTTAGGTACAGACGGGGAGTACATCGGTTAGGTACAGACGGGAGAGTACATCAGTTAGGTACAGACGGGGGAGTACATCAGTTAGGTACAGACGGGGAGTACATCGGTTAGGTACAGACGGGGGAGTACATCAGTTAGGTACAGACGGGGAGTACATCAGTTAGGTACAGAAGGGGAGTACAGCAGTTAGGTACATACGGGGAGTACATCAGTTAGGTACAGACGGGGAGTACATCAGTTAGGTACAGACGGGGAGTACATCAGTTCGGTACATACGGTGAGTACATCAGGTACAGACGGGGGAGTACATCAGTTAGGTACAGACGGGGGAGTACATCAGTTAGGTACAGACGGGGAATACATCGGTTAGGTACAGACGGGGGAGTACATCAGTTAGGTACAGACGGGGAGTTCATCAGTAAGGTACAGACGGGGGAGTACATCAGTTAGGTACAGACGGGGGAGTACATCAGTTAGGTACAGACGGGGAGTACACCTGGGCGCCATGTGACCTTCGTTGTCGGAGCGCCCCTAAACCTCAATCATCATCATCACGGGGAGTACATCAGTTAGGTACAGACGGGGAGTACATCAGTTAGGTACAGACGGGGGAGTACATCAGTTAGGTACAGACGGGGGAGTACATCAGTTAGATACATACGGGGAGTACATCAGTTAGGTACAGACGGGGGAGTACATCAGTTAGGTACAGACGGGGGAGTACATCAGTTAGGTACAGACGGGAAGTACATCAGTTAGGTGCAGACGGGGAAGTACATCAGTTAGGTACGGACGGGGGAGTACATCAGTTAGATACATACGGGGAGTACATCAGTTAGGTACAGACGGGGGAGTACATCAGTTAGGTACAGACGGGGAGTACATCAGTTAGGTACAGACGGGGAGTACAGCAGTTAGGTACAGACGGGAGTACATCAGTTAGGTACAGACGGGGAGTACATCAGTTAGGTACAGACGGGGGAGACCATCAGTTAGGTACAGACGGGGAGTACATCAGTTAGGTACAGACGGGGAGTACAGCAGTTAGGTACAGACGGGAGTACATCAGTTAGGTACAGACGGGGGAGACCATCAGTTAGGTACAGACGGGGAGTACATCAGTTAGGTACAGACGGGGAGTACATCAGTTAGGTACAGACGGGGGAGACCATCAGTTAGGTACAGACGGGGAGTACATCAGTTAGGTACAGACGGGGAGTACAGCAGTTAGGTACAGACGGGAGTACATCAGTTAGGTACAGACGGGGGAGTACATCAGTTAGGTACAGACGGGGGAGTACATCAGTTAGGTACAGACGGGGAGTACATCAGTTAGGTACAGACGGGGGAGTACATCAGTTAGGTACAGACGGGAGTACATCAGTTAGGTACAGACGGTGAGTACATCAGGTACAGACGGGGAGTACATCAGTTAGGTACATACGGGGAGTACATCAGTTAGGTACATACGGGGAGTACATCAGTTAGGTACAGACGGGGAGTACAGCAGTTAGATACAGACGGGGAGTACATCAGTTAGGTACAGACGGGGAGTACATCAGTTAGGTACAGACGGGGAGTACATCAGTTAGGTACAGACGGGGAGTTCATCAGTTAGGTACATACGGGGAGTACAGCAGTTAGGTACATACGGGGAGTACATCAGTTAGGTACATACGGGGAGTACATCAGTTAGGTACATACGGGGAGTACATCAGTTAGGTACAGACGGGGAGTACATCAGCTAGGTACAGACGGGGAGTACATCAGTTAGGTACAGACGGTGAGTACATCAGTTAGGTACAGACGGGGAGTACATCAGTTAGGTACATACGGGGAGTACATCAGTTAGGTACAGACGGGGGAGTACATCAGTTAGGTACAGACGGGGGAGTACATCAGTTAGGTACAGACGGGGAATACATCGGTTAGGTACAGACGGGGGAGTACATCAGTTAGGTACAGACGGGGAGTACATCAGTTAGGTACAGACGGGGAGTACAGCAGTTAGGTACAGACGGGGGAGGACATCAGTTAGGTACAGACGGGGGAGTACATCAGTTAGGTACAGACGGGGGAGTACATCAGTTAGGTACAGACGGGGGAGTACATCAGTTAGGTACAGACGGGGGAGTACATCAGTTAGGTACAGACGGGGGAGTACATCAGTTAGGTACAGACGGGGGAGTACATCAGCTAGGTACAGACGGGGGAGTACATCAGTTAGGTACAGACGGGGAGTACATCAGTTAGGTACAGACGGGGGAGTACATCAGTTAGGTACAGACGGGGAGTACACCAGGTAGGTACAGACGGGTAGTACAGCAGTTAGGTACAGACGGGGAGTACATCAGTTAGGTACAGACGGGGAGTACATCAGTTAGGTACAGACGGGGAGTACATCAGTTAGGTACAGACGAGGAGTACAGCAGTTAGGTACAGACGGGGAGTACATCATTTAGGTACAGACGGGGGAGTACATCAGCTAGGTACAGACGGGGGAGTACATCAGTTAGGTACAGACGGGGGAGTACATCAGTTAAGTACAGACGGAGAGTACATCAGTTAGGTACAGACGGGGAGTACATCAGTTAGGTACAGACGGGGGAGTACATCAGTTAGGTACAGACGGGGAGTACAGCAGTTAGGTACAGACGGGGAATACATCAGTTAGGTACAGACGGGAGAGTACATCAGTTAGGTACAGACAGGGAGTACATCAGTTAGGTACAGACGGGGGAGTACATCAGTTAGGTACAGACGGGGGAGTACATCAGTTAAGTACAGACGGAGAGTACATCAGTTAGGTACAGACGGGGAGTACATCAGTTAGGTACAGACGGGGGAGTACATCAGTTAGGTACAGACGGGGAGTACAGCAGTTAGGTACAGACGGGGAATACATCAGTTAGGTACAGACGGGAGAGTACATCAGTTAGGTACAGACGGGGAGTACATCAGTTAGGTACAGACGGGGAATACATCAGTTAGGTACAGACGGGAGAGTACAGCAGTTAGGTACAGACGGGGGAGTACATCAGTTAGGTACAGACGGTGAGTACAGCAGTTAGGTACAGACGGGGAGTACATCAGTTAGGTACATACGGGGAGTTCATCAGTTAGGTACAGACGGGGGAGTACATCAGTTAGGTACAGACGGGGGAGTACATCAGTTAGGTACATATGGGGAGTACAGCAGTTAGGTACAGACGGGGAGTACGTCAGGTACAGACGGGGGAGTACATCAGTTAGGTACAGACGGGAGAGTACATCAGTTAGGTACAGACGGGGGAGTACATCAGTTAGGTACAGACGGGGAATACATCAGTTAGGTACAGACGGGGGAGTACATCAGTTAGGTACAGACGGGGAGTTCATCAGTTAGGTACAGACGGGGGAGTACATCAGTTAGGTACAGACGGGGGAGTACATCAGTTAGGTACAGACGGGGGAGTACATCAGTTAGGTACAGACGGTGAGTACAGCAGTTAGGTACAGACGGGGAGTACATCAGTTCGGTACATACGGGGAGTACATCAGTTAGGTAGAGACGGGGGAGTACATCAGTTAGGTACAGACGGGGGAGTACATCAGTTAGGTACAGACGGGGGAGTACATCAGTTAGGTACAGACGGGGGAGTACATCAGTTAGGTACAGACGGGGGAGTTCATCAGTTAGGTACAGACGGGGGAGTACATCAGTTAGGTACAGACGGGGGAGTACATCAGTTAGGTACAGACGGGGGAGTACATCAGTTAGGTACAGACGGAGAGTACATCAGTTAGGTACAGACGGGGGAGTACATCAGTTAGGTACAGACGGGGAGTACATCAGTTAGGTACAGACGGGGAGTACATCAGTTAGGTACATACGGGGAGTACATCAGTTAGGTACAGACGGGGAATACATCGGTTAGGTACAGACGGGGGAGTACATCAGTTAGGTACAGACGGGGAGTACATCAGTTAGGTACAGACGGGGAGTACATCAGTTAGGTACAGACGGGGGAGTACAGCAGTTAGGTACAGACGGGGAGTACATCAGTTAGGTACAGACGGGGAGTACATCAGTTAGGTACAGACGGGGAGTACACCAGTTAGGTACAGACGGGGGAGTACAGCAGTTAGGTACAGACGGGGAGTACATCAGTTAGGTACAGACGGGGGAGTACAGCAGTTAGGTACAGACGGGGAGTACATCAGTTAGGTACAGACGGGGAGTACATCAGTTAGGTACAGACGGGGGAGTACAGCAGTTAGGTACAGACGGGGAGTACATCAGTTAGGTACAGACGGGGGAGTACAGCAGTTAGGTACAGACGGGGAGTACATCAGTTAGGTACAGACGGGGAGTACATCAGTTAGGTACAGACGGGGGAGTACATCAGTTAGGTACAGACGGGGAGTACATCAGTTAGGTACAGACGGGGAGTACATCAGTTAGGTACAGACGGGGGAGTACAGCAGTTAGGTACAGACGGGGGAGTACATCAGTTAGGTACAGACGGGGAGTACATCAGTTAGGTACAGACGTGGAGTACATCAGTTAGGTACATACGGGGAGTTCATCAGTTAGGTACAGACGGGGGAGTACATCAGTTAGGTACAGACGGGGAGTACATCAGTTAGGTACAGACGGGGGAGTACATCAGTTAGGTACAGACGGGGAGTACACCTGGGCGCCATGTGACCTTCGTTGTCGGAGCGCCCCTAAACCCCAATCATCATCATCACGGGGAGTACATCAGTTAGGTACAGACGGGGAATACATCAGTTAGGTACAGACGGGGAGTACATCAGTTAGGTACAGACGGGGGAGTACATCAGGTACAGACGGGGGAGTACATCAGTTTAATACAGACGGGGGAGTTCATCAGTTAGGTACAGACGGGGGAGTACAGCAGTTAGGTACAGACGGGGAGTACATCAGTTAGGTACAGACGGGGAGTTCATCAGTTAGGTACAGACGGGGGAGTTCATCAGTTAGGTACAGACGGGGGAGTACATCAGTTAGGTACAGACGGGGGAGTACATCAGTTAGGTACAGACGGGGGAGTACATCAGTTAGGTACAGACGGGGGAGTACATCAGTTAGGTACAGACGGGGGAGTACAGCAGTTAGGTACAGACGGGGAGTACATCAGTTAGGTACAGACGGGGAGTACATCAGTTAGGTACAGACGGGGGAGTACATCAGTTAGGTACAGACGGGGGAGTACATCAGTTAGGTACAGACGGGGGAGTACATCAGTTAGGTACAGACGGGGGAGTTCATCAGTTAGGTACAGACGGGGGAGTACAGCAGTTAGGTACAGACGGGGAGTACATCAGTTAGGTACAGACGGGGAGTTCATCAGTTAGGTACAGACGGGGGAGTTCATCAGTTAGGTACAGACGGGAAAGTACATCAGTTAGGTACAGACGGAGAGTACATCAGTTAGGTACAGACGGGGGAATACATCAGTTAGGTACAGACGGGGGAGTACAGCAGTTAGGTACAGACGGGGAGTACATCAGTTAGGTACAGACGGGGAGTTCATCAGTTAGGTACAGACGGGGGAGTACATCAGTTAGGTACAGACGGGGAGTACATCAGTTAGGTACAGACGGGGAGTACATCAGTTAGGTACAGACGGGGAGTACATCAGTTAGGTACATACGGGGAGTACAACAGTTAGGTACAGACGGGGAGTACATCAGTTAGGTACAGACGGGGAGTACATCAGTTAGGTACAGACGGGGAGTACATCAGTTAGGTACAGACGGGGGAGTACATCAGTTAGGTACATACGGGGAGTACAGCAGTTAGGTACATACGGGGGAGTACATCAGTTAGGTACAGACGGGGGAGTACATCAGTTAGGTACAGACGGGGAGTACATCAGTTAGGTACAGACGGGGAGTACATCAGTTAGGTACAGACGGGGGGTACATCAGTTAGGTACAGACGGGGGAGTACATCAGTTAGGTACAGACGGGGGAGTACATCAGTTAGGTACAGACGGAGAGTTCATCAGTTAGGTACAGACGGGGGAGTACATCAGTTAGGTACATACGGGGAGTACATCAGTTAGGTACAGACGGGGAGTACATCAGTTAGGTACAGACGGGGAGTACATCAGTTAGGTACAGACGGGGGAGTACATCAGTTAGGTACAGACGGGGAGTACAGCAGTTAGGTACAGACGGGGAGTACATCAGTTAGGTACAGACGGGGAGTACATCAGTTAGGTACAGACGGGGGAGTACATCAGTTAGGTGCAGACGGGGAGTATAGCAGTTAGGTACAGACGGGGGAGGACATCAGTTAGGTACAGACGGGGGAGTACATCAGTTAGGTACAGACGGAGAGTTCATCAGTTAGGTACAGACGGGGGAGTACATCAGTTAGGTACATACGGGGAGTACATCAGTTAGGTACATACATACCTAACAGGTGGACATACCTAACTGATGTACTCCTCCATCTGTACCTAACTGATGTACTCCCCCGTCTGTACCTAACTGTTGTACCTAACTGATGTACTCCCCTGTAACTGTCTGTACCTAACTGATGTACTCCCCGTCTGTACCTAACTGATGTACTCCCCCGTTTGTACCTAACTAATGTACTCCTTGTCTGTACCTAACTGATGTACTCCCCGTCTGTACCTACCTGGTGTACTCCCCGTCTGTACCTAACTGATGTACTCCCCGTCTGTACCTAACTGCTGTACTCCCCGTCTGTACCTAACTGATGTACTCCCCGTCTGTACCTAACTGATGTACTCCCCGTCTGTACCTAACTGATGTACTCCCCGTCTGTACCTAACTGATGTACTCTCCGTCTGTACCTAACTGATGTACTCCCCGTCTTTACCTAACTGATGTACTCCCCGTCTGTACCTAACTGATGTACTCCCCGTCTGTACCTAACTGATGTACTCCCCCGTCTGTATCTAACTGCTGTACTCCCCGTCTGTACCTAACTGATGTACTCCCCCGTCTGTACCTAACTGATGTACTCCCCGTCTTTACCTAACTGATGTACTCCCCCGTCTGTACCTAACTGGTGTACTCCCCCGTCTGTACCTAACTGATGTACTCCCCCGTCTGTACCTAACTGATGTACTCCCCCGTCTGTACCTAACTGATGTACTCCCCCGTCTGTACCTAACTGATGTACTCCCCCGTCTGTACCTAACTGATGTACTCTCCCGTATGTACCTAACTGATGTACTCCCCGTCTGTACCTAACTGATGTACTCCCCGTCTGTACCTAACTGATGTACTCCCCCGTCTGTACCTAACTGATGTACTCCCCGTCTGTACCTAACTGATGTACCCCCCGTCTGTACCTAACTGATGTACTCCCCGTCTGTACCTAACTGATGTACTCCCCCGTCTGTACCTAACTGATGTACTCCCCGTCTGTACCTAACTGATGTACTCCCCGTCTGTACCTAACTGATGTACTCCCCCGTATGTACATGATGTACTCCCCATCTGTACCTAACTGATGTACTCCCCCGTCTGTACCTAACTGATGTACTCCCCGTCTGTACCTAACTGATCTACTCCCCGTCTGTACCTAACTGATGTACTCCCCGTCTGTACCTAACTGATGTACTCCCCCGTATGTACATGATGTACTCCCCATCTGTACCTAACTGATGTACTCCCCCGTCTGTACCTAACTGATGAACTCCCCGTCTGTACCTAACTGATGTACTCCCCCGTCTGTACCTAACTGATGTACTCCCCCGTCTGTACCTAACTGATGTCCTCCCCCGTCTGTACCTAACTGATGTACTCCCCCGTCTGTACCTAACTGATGTACTCACCCGTCTGTACCTAACTGATGAACTCCCCGTCTGTACCTAACTGATGTACTCCCCGTCTGTACCTAACTGATGTACTCCCCCGTATGTACATGATGTACTCCCCATCTGTACCTAACTGATGTACTCACCCGTCTGTACCTAACTGATGAACTCCCCGTCTGTACCTAACTGATGTACTCCCCGTCTGTACCTAACTGATGTACTCCCCCGTATGTACATGATGTACTCCCCATCTGTACCTAACTGATGTACTCACCCGTCTGTACCTAACTGATGAACTCCCCGTCTGTACCTAACTGATGTACTCCCCGTCTGTACCTAACTGATGTACTCCCCCGTATGTACATGATGTACTCCCCATCTGTACCTAACTGATGTACTCACCCGTCTGTACCTAACTGATGAACTCCCCGTCTGTACCTAACTGATGTACTCCCCCGTCTGTACCAAACTGATGTACTCCCCTTCTGTACCTAACTGATGTACTCCCCGTCTGTACCTAACTGATGTACTCCCCCGTCTGTACCTAACTGATGTACTCCCCCGTCTGTACCTAACTGATGTACTCCCCCGTCTGTACCTAACTGCTGTACCCCCCGTCTGTACCTAACTGATGTACTCCCCCGTCTGTACCTAACTGATGTACTCCCCGTCTGTATCTAACTGCTGTACTCCCCGTCTGTACCTAACTGATGTACTCCCCGTATGTACCTGATGTACTCCCTATATGTACTTAACTCCCGCGGCGGGGTGGTGAGCGGCTGACGGGCGGCGGAATTGGCTCCGGAATTTATTGTTATATGGACATCTACAGGCATCAGTTACATCAGTTAGCTACAGACGGGGAGTACATCAGTTAGGTACAGACGGGGATTACATCAGTTAGGTACATACGGGGATTACATCACTTAGGTACAGACGGGGAGTACATCAGTTCGGTACAGACGGGGAGTTCATCAGTTAGGTACAGACGGGGAGTACATCACTTAGGTACAGACAGGGGGTACATCAGTTAGGTACAGACGGGGGAGTACATCAGTTAGGTACAGACGGGGGAGTACATCAGTTAGGTACAGACGGAGAGTTCATCAGTTAGGTACAGACGGGGGAGTACATCAGTTAGGTACATACGGGGAGTACATCAGTTAGGTACAGACGGGGGAGTACAGCAGTTAGGTACAGACGGGGAGTACATCAGTTAGGTACAGACGGGGAGTACATCAGTTAGGTACAGACGGGGAGTACACCAGTTAGGTACAGACGGGGGAGTACAGCAGTTAGGTACAGACGGGGAGTACATCAGTTAGGTACAGACGGGGGAGTACAGCAGTTAGGTACAGACGGGGAGTACATCAGTTAGGTACAGACGGGGAGTACATCAGTTAGGTACAGACGGGGGAGTACAGCAGTTAGGTACAGACGGGGAGTACATCAGTTAGGTACAGACGGGGGAGTACAGCAGTTAGGTACAGACGGGGAGTACATCAGTTAGGTACAGACGGGGAGTACATCAGTTAGGTACAGACGGGGGAGTACATCAGTTAGGTACAGACGGGGAGTACATCAGTTAGGTACAGACGGGGAGTACATCAGTTAGGTACAGACGGGGGAGTACAGCAGTTAGGTACAGACGGGGGAGTACATCAGTTAGGTACAGACGGGGAGTACATCAGTTAGGTACAGACGTGGAGTACATCAGTTAGGTACATACGGGGAGTTCATCAGTTAGGTACAGACGGGGGAGTACATCAGTTAGGTACAGACGGGGAGTACATCAGTTAGGTACAGACGGGGGAGTACATCAGTTAGGTACAGACGGGGAGTACACCTGGGCGCCATGTGACCTTCGTTGTCGGAGCGCCCCTAAACCCCAATCATCATCATCACGGGGAGTACATCAGTTAGGTACAGACGGGGAATACATCAGTTAGGTACAGACGGGGAGTACATCAGTTAGGTACAGACGGGGGAGTACATCAGGTACAGACGGGGGAGTACATCAGTTTAATACAGACGGGGGAGTTCATCAGTTAGGTACAGACGGGGGAGTACAGCAGTTAGGTACAGACGGGGAGTACATCAGTTAGGTACAGACGGGGAGTTCATCAGTTAGGTACAGACGGGGGAGTTCATCAGTTAGGTACAGACGGGGGAGTACATCAGTTAGGTACAGACGGGGGAGTACATCAGTTAGGTACAGACGGGGGAGTACATCAGTTAGGTACAGACGGGGGAGTACATCAGTTAGGTACAGACGGGGGAGTACAGCAGTTAGGTACAGACGGGGAGTACATCAGTTAGGTACAGACGGGGAGTACATCAGTTAGGTACAGACGGGGGAGTACATCAGTTAGGTACAGACGGGGGAGTACATCAGTTAGGTACAGACGGGGGAGTACATCAGTTAGGTACAGACGGGGGAGTTCATCAGTTAGGTACAGACGGGGGAGTACAGCAGTTAGGTACAGACGGGGAGTACATCAGTTAGGTACAGACGGGGAGTTCATCAGTTAGGTACAGACGGGGGAGTTCATCAGTTAGGTACAGACGGGAAAGTACATCAGTTAGGTACAGACGGAGAGTACATCAGTTAGGTACAGACGGGGGAATACATCAGTTAGGTACAGACGGGGGAGTACAGCAGTTAGGTACAGACGGGGAGTACATCAGTTAGGTACAGACGGGGAGTTCATCAGTTAGGTACAGACGGGGGAGTACATCAGTTAGGTACAGACGGGGAGTACATCAGTTAGGTACAGACGGGGAGTACATCAGTTAGGTACAGACGGGGAGTACATCAGTTAGGTACATACGGGGAGTACAACAGTTAGGTACAGACGGGGAGTACATCAGTTAGGTACAGACGGGGAGTACATCAGTTAGGTACAGACGGGGAGTACATCAGTTAGGTACAGACGGGGGAGTACATCAGTTAGGTACATACGGGGAGTACAGCAGTTAGGTACATACGGGGGAGTACATCAGTTAGGTACAGACGGGGGAGTACATCAGTTAGGTACAGACGGGGAGTACATCAGTTAGGTACAGACGGGGAGTACATCAGTTAGGTACAGACGGGGGGTACATCAGTTAGGTACAGACGGGGGAGTACATCAGTTAGGTACAGACGGGGGAGTACATCAGTTAGGTACAGACGGAGAGTTCATCAGTTAGGTACAGACGGGGGAGTACATCAGTTAGGTACATACGGGGAGTACATCAGTTAGGTACAGACGGGGAGTACATCAGTTAGGTACAGACGGGGAGTACATCAGTTAGGTACAGACGGGGGAGTACATCAGTTAGGTACAGACGGGGAGTACAGCAGTTAGGTACAGACGGGGAGTACATCAGTTAGGTACAGACGGGGAGTACATCAGTTAGGTACAGACGGGGGAGTACATCAGTTAGGTGCAGACGGGGAGTATAGCAGTTAGGTACAGACGGGGGAGGACATCAGTTAGGTACAGACGGGGGAGTACATCAGTTAGGTACAGACGGAGAGTTCATCAGTTAGGTACAGACGGGGGAGTACATCAGTTAGGTACATACGGGGAGTACATCAGTTAGGTACATACATACCTAACAGGTGGACATACCTAACTGATGTACTCCTCCATCTGTACCTAACTGATGTACTCCCCCGTCTGTACCTAACTGTTGTACCTAACTGATGTACTCCCCTGTAACTGTCTGTACCTAACTGATGTACTCCCCGTCTGTACCTAACTGATGTACTCCCCCGTTTGTACCTAACTAATGTACTCCTTGTCTGTACCTAACTGATGTACTCCCCGTCTGTACCTACCTGGTGTACTCCCCGTCTGTACCTAACTGATGTACTCCCCGTCTGTACCTAACTGCTGTACTCCCCGTCTGTACCTAACTGATGTACTCCCCGTCTGTACCTAACTGATGTACTCCCCGTCTGTACCTAACTGATGTACTCCCCGTCTGTACCTAACTGATGTACTCTCCGTCTGTACCTAACTGATGTACTCCCCGTCTTTACCTAACTGATGTACTCCCCGTCTGTACCTAACTGATGTACTCCCCGTCTGTACCTAACTGATGTACTCCCCCGTCTGTATCTAACTGCTGTACTCCCCGTCTGTACCTAACTGATGTACTCCCCCGTCTGTACCTAACTGATGTACTCCCCGTCTTTACCTAACTGATGTACTCCCCCGTCTGTACCTAACTGGTGTACTCCCCCGTCTGTACCTAACTGATGTACTCCCCCGTCTGTACCTAACTGATGTACTCCCCCGTCTGTACCTAACTGATGTACTCCCCCGTCTGTACCTAACTGATGTACTCCCCCGTCTGTACCTAACTGATGTACTCTCCCGTATGTACCTAACTGATGTACTCCCCGTCTGTACCTAACTGATGTACTCCCCGTCTGTACCTAACTGATGTACTCCCCCGTCTGTACCTAACTGATGTACTCCCCGTCTGTACCTAACTGATGTACCCCCCGTCTGTACCTAACTGATGTACTCCCCGTCTGTACCTAACTGATGTACTCCCCCGTCTGTACCTAACTGATGTACTCCCCGTCTGTACCTAACTGATGTACTCCCCGTCTGTACCTAACTGATGTACTCCCCCGTATGTACATGATGTACTCCCCATCTGTACCTAACTGATGTACTCCCCCGTCTGTACCTAACTGATGTACTCCCCGTCTGTACCTAACTGATCTACTCCCCGTCTGTACCTAACTGATGTACTCCCCGTCTGTACCTAACTGATGTACTCCCCCGTATGTACATGATGTACTCCCCATCTGTACCTAACTGATGTACTCCCCCGTCTGTACCTAACTGATGAACTCCCCGTCTGTACCTAACTGATGTACTCCCCCGTCTGTACCTAACTGATGTACTCCCCCGTCTGTACCTAACTGATGTCCTCCCCCGTCTGTACCTAACTGATGTACTCCCCCGTCTGTACCTAACTGATGTACTCACCCGTCTGTACCTAACTGATGAACTCCCCGTCTGTACCTAACTGATGTACTCCCCGTCTGTACCTAACTGATGTACTCCCCCGTATGTACATGATGTACTCCCCATCTGTACCTAACTGATGTACTCACCCGTCTGTACCTAACTGATGAACTCCCCGTCTGTACCTAACTGATGTACTCCCCGTCTGTACCTAACTGATGTACTCCCCCGTATGTACATGATGTACTCCCCATCTGTACCTAACTGATGTACTCACCCGTCTGTACCTAACTGATGAACTCCCCGTCTGTACCTAACTGATGTACTCCCCGTCTGTACCTAACTGATGTACTCCCCCGTATGTACATGATGTACTCCCCATCTGTACCTAACTGATGTACTCACCCGTCTGTACCTAACTGATGAACTCCCCGTCTGTACCTAACTGATGTACTCCCCCGTCTGTACCAAACTGATGTACTCCCCTTCTGTACCTAACTGATGTACTCCCCGTCTGTACCTAACTGATGTACTCCCCCGTCTGTACCTAACTGATGTACTCCCCCGTCTGTACCTAACTGATGTACTCCCCCGTCTGTACCTAACTGCTGTACCCCCCGTCTGTACCTAACTGATGTACTCCCCCGTCTGTACCTAACTGATGTACTCCCCGTCTGTATCTAACTGCTGTACTCCCCGTCTGTACCTAACTGATGTACTCCCCGTATGTACCTGATGTACTCCCTATATGTACTTAACTCCCGCGGCGGGGTGGTGAGCGGCTGACGGGCGGCGGAATTGGCTCCGGAATTTATTGTTATATGGACATCTACAGGCATCAGTTACATCAGTTAGCTACAGACGGGGAGTACATCAGTTAGGTACAGACGGGGATTACATCAGTTAGGTACATACGGGGATTACATCACTTAGGTACAGACGGGGAGTACATCAGTTCGGTACAGACGGGGAGTTCATCAGTTAGGTACAGACGGGGAGTACATCACTTAGGTACAGACAGGGGGTACATCAGTTAGGTACAGACGGGGGAGTACATCAGTTAGGTACAGACGGGGGAGTACATCAGTTAGGTACAGACGGAGAGTTCATCAGTTAGGTACAGACGGGGGAGTACATCAGTTAGGTACATACGGGGAGTACATCAGTTAGGTACAGACGGGGGAGTACATCAGTTAGGTACAGACGGGGAGTACATCAGTTAGGTACAGACGGGGAGTACATCAGTTAGGTACAGACGGGGAGTACATCAGTTCGGTACATACGGTGAGTACATCAGGTACAGACGGGGGAGTACATCAGTTAGGTACAGACGGGGGAGTACATCAGTTAGGTACAGACGGGGAATACATCGGTTAGGTACAGACGGGGGAGTACATCAGTTAGGTACAGACGGGGAGTTCATCAGTAAGGTACAGACGGGGGAGTACATCAGTTAGGTACAGACGGGGGAGTACATCAGTTAGGTACAGACGGGGAGTACACCTGGGCGCCATGTGACCTTCGTTGTCGGAGCGCCCCTAAACCTCAATCATCATCATCACGGGGAGTACATCAGTTAGGTACAGACGGGGAGTACATCAGTTAGGTACAGACGGGGGAGTACATCAGTTAGGTACAGACGTGGGAGTACATCAGTTAGATACATACGGGGAGTACATCAGTTAGATACAGACGGGGGAGTACATCAGTTAGGTACAGACGGGGGAGTACATCAGTTAGGTACAGACAGGGAGTACATCAGTTAGGTGCAGACGGGGAAGTACATCAGTTAGGTACGGACGGGGGAGTACATCAGTTAGATACATACGGGGAGTACATCAGTTAGGTACAGACGGGGGAGTACATCAGTTAGGTACAGACGGGGAGTACATCAGTTAGGTACAGACGGGGAGTACAGCAGTTAGGTACAGACGGGAGTACATCAGTTAGGTACAGACGGGGAGTACATCAGTTAGGTACAGACGGGGGAGACCATCAGTTAGGTACAGACGGGGAGTACATCAGTTAGGTACAGACGGGGAGTACAGCAGTTAGGTACAGACGGGAGTACATCAGTTAGGTACAGACGGGGGAGTACATCAGTTAGGTACAGACGGGAGTAAATCAGTTAGGTACAGACGGTGAGTACATCAGGTACAGACGGGGAGTACATCAGTTAGGTACATACGGGGAGTACATCAGTTAGGTACATACGGGGAGTACATCAGTTAGGTACAGACGGGGAGTACAGCAGTTAGATACAGACGGGGAGTACATCAGTTAGGTACAGACGGGGAGTACATCAGTTAGGTACAGACGGGGAGTACATCAGTTAGGTACAGACGGGGAGTTCATCAGTTAGGTACATACGGGGAGTACAGCAGTTAGGTACATACGGGGAGTACATCAGTTAGGTACATACGGGGAGTACATCAGTTAGGTACATACGGGGAGTACATCAGTTAGGTACAGACGGGGAGTACATCAGCTAGGTACAGACGGGGAGTACATCAGTTAGGTACAGACGGTGAGTACATCAGTTAGGTACAGACGGGGAGTACATCAGTTAGGTACATACGGGGAGTACATCAGTTAGGTACAGACGGGGGAGTACATCAGTTAGGTACAGACGGGGGAGTACATCAGTTAGGTACAGACGGGGAATACATCGGTTAGGTACATACGGGGGAGTACATCAGTTAGGTACAGACGGGGAGTACATCAGTTAGGTACAGACGGGGAGTACAGCAGTTAGGTACAGACGGGGGAGGACATCAGTTAGGTACAGACGGGGGAGTACATCAGTTAGGTACAGACGGGGGAGTACATCAGTTAGGTACAGACGGGGGAGTACATCAGTTAGGTACAGACGGGGGAGTACATCAGTTAGGTACAGACGGGGGAGTACATCAGTTAGGTACAGACGGGGGAGTACATCAGCTAGGTACAGACGGGGGAGTACATCAGTTAGGTACAGACGGGGAGTACATCAGTTAGGTACAGACGGGGGAGTACATCAGTTAGGTACAGACGGGGAGTACACCAGGTAGGTACAGACGGGTAGTACAGCAGTTAGGTACAGACGGGGAGTACATCAGTTAGGTACAGACGGGGAGTACATCAGTTAGGTACAGACGGGGAGTACATCAGTTAGGTACAGACGAGGAGTACAGCAGTTAGGTACAGACGGGGAGTACATCATTTAGGTACAGACGGGGGAGTACATCAGCTAGGTACAGACGGGGGAGTACATCAGTTAGGTACAGACGGGGGAGTACATCAGTTAAGTACAGACGGAGAGTACATCAGTTAGGTACAGACGGGGAGTACATCAGTTAGGTACAGACGGGGGAGTACATCAGTTAGGTACAGACGGGGAGTACAGCAGTTAGGTACAGACGGGGAATACATCAGTTAGGTACAGACGGGAGAGTACATCAGTTAGGTACAGACGGGGGAGTACATCAGTTAGGTACAGACGGGGAGTACATCAGTTAAGTACAGACGGAGAGTACATCAGTTAGGTACAGACGGGGAGTACATCAGTTAGGTACAGACGGGGGAGTACATCAGTTAGGTACAGACGGGGAGTACAGCAGTTAGGTACAGACGGGGAATACATCAGTTAGGTACAGACGGGAGAGTACATCAGTTAGGTACAGACGGGGAGTACATCAGTTAGGTACAGACGGGGAGTACATAAGTTAAGTACAGACGGAGAGTACATCAGTTAGGTACAGACGGGGAGTACATCAGTTAGGTACAGACGGGGGAGTACATCAGTTAGGTACAGACGGGGAGTACAGCAGTTAGGTACAGACGGGGAATACATCAGTTAGGTACAGACGGGAGAGTACATCAGTTAGGTACAGACGGGGAGTACATCAGTTAGGTACAGACGGGGAATACATCAGTTAGGTACAGACGGGAGAGTACAGCAGTTAGGTACAGACGGGAGAGTACATCAGTTAGGTACAGACGGTGAGTACAGCAGTTAGGTACAGACGGGGAGTACATCAGTTAGGTACAGACGGGGGAGTACATCAGTTAGGTACAGACGGAGAGTACATCAGTTAGGTACAGACGGGGAGTACTTCAGTTAGGTACAGACGGGGGAGTACATCAGTTAGGTACAGACGGGGAGTACATCAGTTAGGTACAGACGGGGGAGTACATCAGTTAGGTACAGACGGGGGAGTACATCAGTTAGGTACAGACGGAGAGTACATCAGTTAGGTACAGACGGGGAGTACATCAGTTAGGTACAGACGGGGGAGTACATCAGTTAGGTACAGACGGAGAGTACATCAGTTAGGTACAGACGGGGAGTACATCAGTTAGGTACAGACGGGGGAGTACATCAGTTAGGTACAGACGGAGAGTACATCAGTTAGGTACAGACGGGGAGTACATCAGTTAGGTACAGACGGGGGAGTACATCAGTTAGGTACAGACGGGGAGTACATCAGTTAGGTACAGACGGGGAGTACAGCAGTTAGGTACAAACGGGGGAGTACATCAGTTAGGTACAGACGGGGGAGTACATCAGTTAAGTACAGACGGAGAGTACATCAGTTAGGTACAGACGGGGATTATATCAGTTAGGTACAGACGGGGGAGTACATCAGTTAGGTACAGACGGGGGAGTACATCAGTTAGGTACAGACGGGGAGTACATCAGTTAGGTACAGACGGGGAGTACATCAGTTAGGTACAGACGGGGGAGTACATCAGTTAGGTACAGACGGGGAGTACATCAGTTAGGTACAGACGGGGAGTACAGCAGTTAGGTACAGACGGGGAGTACATCAGTTAGGTACAGACGGGGAGTACATCAGTTAGGTACAGACGGGGAGTACATCAGTTCGGTACATACGGTGAGTACATCAGGTACAGACGGGGGAGTACATCAGTTAGGTACAGACGAGGAGTACATCAGTTCGGTACATACGGTGAGTACATCAGGTACAGACGGGGGAGTACATCAGTTAGGTACAGACGGGGAGTTCATCAGTTAGGTACAGACGGGGGAGTACATCAGTTAGGTACAGACGGGGGAGTACAGCAGTTAGGTACAGACGGGGAGTACATCAGTTAGGTACAGACGGGGGAGTACATCAGTTAGGTACAGACGGGGAGTACAGCAGTTAGGTACAGACGGGGGAGTACATCAGTTAGGTACAGACGGGGGAGTACATCAGTTAGGTACAGACGGAGAGTACATCAGTTAGGTACAGACGGGGAGTACATCAGTTAGGTACAGGCGGATAGTACATCAGTTAGGTACAGACAAGGAGTACATCAGTTAGGTACAAACGGGGGAGTACATCAGTTAGGTACAGACGGGGAGTACATCAGTTAGGTACAGACGGGGAGTACATCAGTTAGGTACAGACGGGGAGTACATCAGTTAGGTACAGACGGGGAGTACATCAGTTCGGTACATACGGTGAGTACATCAGGTACAGACGGGGGAGTACATCAGTTAGGTACAGACGGGGAGTACATCAGTTCGGTACATACGGTGAGTACATCAGGTACAGACGGGGGAGTACATCAGTTAGGTACAGACGGGGAGTTCATCAGTTAGATACAGACGGGGGAGTACATCAGTTAGGTACAGACGGGGGAGTACAGCAGTTAGGTACAGACGGGGAGTACATCAGTTAGGTACAGACGGGGGAGTACATCAGTTAGGTACAGACGGGGAGTACAGCAGTTAGGTACAGACGGGGGAGTACAGCAGTTAGGTACAGACGGGGGAGTACATCAGTTAGGTACAGACGGGGGAGTACAGCAGTTAGGTACAGACGGGGAGTACATCAGTTAGGTACAGACGGGGGAGTACATCAGTTAGGTACAGACGGGGAGTACATCAGTTAGGTACAGACGGGGAATACATCGGTTAGGTACAGACGGGGGAGTACAGCAGTTAGGTACAGACGGGGAGTACATCAGTTAGGTACAGACGGGGAGTACATCAGTTAGGTACAGACGGGGAGTACATCAGTTAGGTACAGACGGGGAGTACATCAGTTAGGTACAGACGGGGAGTACATCAGTTAGGTACAGACGGGGGAGTACATCAGTTAGGTACAGACGGGGAGTACATCAGTTAGGTACAGACGGGGAGTACATCAGTTAGGTACAGACGGGGGAGTACATCAGTTAGGTACAGACGGGAAGTACACCTGGGCGCCATGTGACCTTCGTTGTCGGAGCGCCCCTAAACCCCAATCATCATCATCACGGGGAGTACATCAGTTAGGTACAGACGGGGAGTACATCAGTTAGGTACAGACGGGGGAGTACATCAGTTAGGTACAGACGGGGGAGTACATCAGTTAGATACATACGGGGAGTACATCAGTTAGGTACAGACGGGGGAGTACATCAGTTAGGTACAGACGGGGAGTACATCAGTTAGGTACAGACGGGGAGTACATCAGTTCGGTACATACGGTGAGTACATCAGGTACAGACGGGGGAGTACATCAGTTAGGTACAGACGGGGGAGTACATCAGTTAGGTACAGACGGGGAATACATCGGTTAGGTACAGACGGGGGAGTACATCAGTTAGGTACAGACGGGGGAGTACATCAGTTAGGTACAGACGGGGAATACATCGGTTAGGTACAGACGGGGGAGTACATCAGTTAGGTACAGACGGGGAGTTCATCAGTAAGGTACAGACGGGGAGTACAGCAGTTAGGTACAGACGGGGAGTACATCAGTTAGGTACAGACGGGGGAGTACATCAGTTAGGTACATACGGGGAGTACACCTGGGCGCCATGTGACCTTCGTTGTCGGAGCGCCCCTAAACCTCAATCATCATCATCACGGGGAGTACATCAGTTAGGTACAGACGGGGAGTACATCAGTTAGGTACAGACGGGGGAGTACATCAGTTAGGTACAGACGGGGGAGTACATCAGTTAGGTACAGACGGGGAGTACATCAGTTAGGTACAGACGGGGGAGTACATCATTTAGATACATACGGGGAGTACATCAGTTAGGTACAGACGGGGGAGTACATCAGTTAGGTACAGACGGGGAGTACATCAGTTAGGTACAGACGGGGAGTACAGCAGTTAGGTACAGACGGGAGTACATCAGTTAGGTACAGACGGGGAGTACATCAGTTAGGTACAGACGGGGGAGACCATCAGTTAGGTACATACGGGGAGTACATCAGTTAGGTACAGACGGGGAGTACAGCAGTTAGGTACAGACGGGAGTACATCAGTTAGGTACATACGGGGGAGTACATCAGTTAGGTAAAGACGGGAGTACATCAGTTAGGTACAGACGGTGAGTACATTAGGTACAGACGGGGAGTACATCAGTTAGGTACATACGGGGAGTACATCAGTTAGGTACAGACGGGGAGTACATCAGTTAGGTACAGACGGGTAGTACAGCAGTTAGATACAGACGGGGAGTACATCAGTTAGGTACAGACGGGGAGTACATCAGTTAGGTACAGACGGGGAGTACATCAGTTAGGTACAGACGGGGAGTTCATCAGTTAGGTACATACGGGGAGTACAGCAGTTAGGTACATACGGGGAGTACATCAGTTAGGTACATACGGGGAGTACATCAGTTAGGTACATACGGGGAGTACATCAGTTAGGTACAGACGGGGAGTACATCAGCTAGGTACAGACGGGGAGTACATCAGTTAGGTACAGACGGTGAGTACATCAGTTAGGTACAGACGGGGAGTACATCAGTTAGGTACATACGGGGAGTACATCAGTTAGGTACAGACGGGGGAGTACATCAGTTAGGTACAGACGGGGGAGTACATCAGTTAGGTACAGACGGGGAATACATCGGTTAGGTACAGACGGGGGAGTACATCAGTTAGGTACAGACGGGGAGTACATCAGTTAGGTACAGACGGGGAGTACAGCAGTTAGGTACAGACGGGGGAGGACATCAGTTAGGTACAGACGGGGGAGTACATCAGTTAGGTACAGACGGGGGAGTACATCAGTTGGTACAGACGGGGGAGTGCATCAGTTAGGTACAGACGGGGGAGTACATCAGTTAGGTACAGACGGGGGAGGACATCAGTTAGGTACAGACGGAGGAGTACATCTGCTAGGTACAGACGGGGGAGTACATCAGTTAGGTACAGACGGGGGAGTACATCAGTTAGGTACAGACGGGGGAGTACATCAGTTAGGTACAGACGGAGAGTACACCAGGTAGGTACAGACGGGGAGTACAGCAGTTAGGTACAGACGGGGAGTACATCAGTTCGGTACATATGGGGAGTACATCAGTTAGGTACAGACGGGGGAGTACATCAGTTAGGTACAGATGGGGAGTACATCAGTTAGGTACAGACGGGGGAGTACATCAGTTAGGTACAGACGGTGAGTACATCAGTTAGGTACAGACGGGGGAGTACATCAGTTAGGTACAGACGGGGGAGTACATCAGTTAGGTACAGACGGGGAGTACATCAGTTAGGTACAGACGGGGAGTACATCAGTTAGGTACAGACGGGGAGTACATCAGTTAGGTACAGACGGGGGAGTACATCAGTTAGGTACAGACGGGGAGTACAGCAGTTAGGTACAGACGGGGAATACATCAGTTAGGTACAGACGGGAGAGTACATCAGTTAGGTACAGACGGGGAGTACATCAGTTAGGTACAGACGGGGGAGTACATCAGTTAGGTACAGACGGGGGAGTACATCAGTTAAGTACAGACAGAGAGTACATCAGTTAGGTACAGACGGGGAGTACATCGGTTAGGTACAGACGGGAGAGTACATCAGTTAGGTACAGACAAGGGAGTACATCAGTTAGGTACAGACGGGGAGTACATCGGTTAGGTACAGACGGGGGAGTACATCAGTTAGGTACAGACGGGGAGTACATCAGTTAGGTACAGAAGGGGAGTACAGCAGTTAGGTACATACGGGGAGTACATCAGTTAGGTACAGACGGGGAGTACATCAGTTAGGTACAGACGGGGAGTACATCAGTTCGGTACATACGGTGAGTACATCAGGTACAGACGGGGGAGTACATCAGTTAGGTACAGACGGGGGAGTACATCAGTTAGGTACAGACGGGGAATACATCGGTTAGGTACAGACGGGGGAGTACATCAGTTAGGTACAGACGGGGAGTTCATCAGTAAGGTACAGACGGGGGAGTACATCAGTTAGGTACAGACGGGGGAGTACATCAGTTAGGTACAGACGGGGAGTACACCTGGGCGCCATGTGACCTTCGTTGTCGGAGCGCCCCTAAACCTCAATCATCATCATCACGGGGAGTACATCAGTTAGGTACAGACGGGGAGTACATCAGTTAGGTACAGACGGGGGAGTACATCAGTTAGGTACAGACGGGGGAGTACATCAGTTAGATACATACGGGGAGTACATCAGTTAGGTACAGACGGGGGAGTACATCAGTTAGGTACAGACGGGGGAGTACATCAGTTAGGTACAGACGGGAAGTACATCAGTTAGGTGCAGACGGGGAAGTACATCAGTTAGGTACGGACGGGGGAGTACATCAGTTAGATACATACGGGGAGTACATCAGTTAGGTACAGACGGGGGAGTACATCAGTTAGGTACAGACGGGGAGTACATCAGTTAGGTACAGACGGGGAGTACAGCAGTTAGGTACAGACGGGAGTACATCAGTTAGGTACAGACGGGGAGTACATCAGTTAGGTACAGACGGGGGAGACCATCAGTTAGGTACAGACGGGGAGTACATCAGTTAGGTACAGACGGGGAGTACAGCAGTTAGGTACAGACGGGAGTACATCAGTTAGGTACAGACGGGGGAGACCATCAGTTAGGTACAGACGGGGAGTACATCAGTTAGGTACAGACGGGGAGTACATCAGTTAGGTACAGACGGGGGAGACCATCAGTTAGGTACAGACGGGGAGTACATCAGTTAGGTACAGACGGGGAGTACAGCAGTTAGGTACAGACGGGAGTACATCAGTTAGGTACAGACGGGGGAGTACATCAGTTAGGTACAGACGGGGGAGTACATCAGTTAGGTACAGACGGGGAGTACATCAGTTAGGTACAGACGGGGGAGTACATCAGTTAGGTACAGACGGGAGTACATCAGTTAGGTACAGACGGTGAGTACATCAGGTACAGACGGGGAGTACATCAGTTAGGTACATACGGGGAGTACATCAGTTAGGTACATACGGGGAGTACATCAGTTAGGTACAGACGGGGAGTACAGCAGTTAGATACAGACGGGGAGTACATCAGTTAGGTACAGACGGGGAGTACATCAGTTAGGTACAGACGGGGAGTACATCAGTTAGGTACAGACGGGGAGTTCATCAGTTAGGTACATACGGGGAGTACAGCAGTTAGGTACATACGGGGAGTACATCAGTTAGGTACATACGGGGAGTACATCAGTTAGGTACATACGGGGAGTACATCAGTTAGGTACAGACGGGGAGTACATCAGCTAGGTACAGACGGGGAGTACATCAGTTAGGTACAGACGGTGAGTACATCAGTTAGGTACAGACGGGGAGTACATCAGTTAGGTACATACGGGGAGTACATCAGTTAGGTACAGACGGGGGAGTACATCAGTTAGGTACAGACGGGGGAGTACATCAGTTAGGTACAGACGGGGAATACATCGGTTAGGTACAGACGGGGGAGTACATCAGTTAGGTACAGACGGGGAGTACATCAGTTAGGTACAGACGGGGAGTACAGCAGTTAGGTACAGACGGGGGAGGACATCAGTTAGGTACAGACGGGGGAGTACATCAGTTAGGTACAGACGGGGGAGTACATCAGTTAGGTACAGACGGGGGAGTACATCAGTTAGGTACAGACGGGGGAGTACATCAGTTAGGTACAGACGGGGGAGTACATCAGTTAGGTACAGACGGGGGAGTACATCAGCTAGGTACAGACGGGGGAGTACATCAGTTAGGTACAGACGGGGAGTACATCAGTTAGGTACAGACGGGGGAGTACATCAGTTAGGTACAGACGGGGAGTACACCAGGTAGGTACAGACGGGTAGTACAGCAGTTAGGTACAGACGGGGAGTACATCAGTTAGGTACAGACGGGGAGTACATCAGTTAGGTACAGACGGGGAGTACATCAGTTAGGTACAGACGAGGAGTACAGCAGTTAGGTACAGACGGGGAGTACATCATTTAGGTACAGACGGGGGAGTACATCAGCTAGGTACAGACGGGGGAGTACATCAGTTAGGTACAGACGGGGGAGTACATCAGTTAAGTACAGACGGAGAGTACATCAGTTAGGTACAGACGGGGAGTACAGCAGTTAGGTACAGACGGGGAATACATCAGTTAGGTACAGACGGGAGAGTACATCAGTTAGGTACAAACAGGGAGTACATCAGTTAGGTACAGACGGGGGAGTACATCAGTTAGGTACAGACGGGGGAGTACATCAGTTAAGTACAGACGGAGAGTACATCAGTTAGGTACAGACGGGGAGTACATCAGTTAGGTACAGACGGGGGAGTACATCAGTTAGGTACAGACGGGGAGTACAGCAGTTAGGTACAGACGGGGAATACATCAGTTAGGTACAGACGGGAGAGTACATCAGTTAGGTACAGACGGGGAGTACATCAGTTAGGTACAGACGGGGAATACATCAGTTAGGTACAGACGGGAGAGTACAGCAGTTAGGTACAGACGGGGGAGTACATCAGTTAGGTACAGACGGTGAGTACAGCAGTTAGGTACAGACGGGGAGTACATCAGTTAGGTACATACGGGGAGTTCATCAGTTAGGTACAGACGGGGGAGTACATCAGTTAGGTACAGACGGGGGAGTACATCAGTTAGGTACATATGGGGAGTACAGCAGTTAGGTACAGACGGGGAGTACGTCAGGTACAGACGGGGGAGTACATCAGTTAGGTACAGACGGGAGAGTACATCAGTTAGGTACAGACGGGGGAGTACATCAGTTAGGTACAGACGGGGAATACATCAGTTAGGTACAGACGGGGGAGTACATCAGTTAGGTACAGACGGGGAGTTCATCAGTTAGGTACAGACGGGGGAGTACATCAGTTAGGTACAGACGGGGGAGTACATCAGTTAGGTACAGACGGGGGAGTACATCAGTTAGGTACAGACGGTGAGTACAGCAGTTAGGTACAGACGGGGAGTACATCAGTTCGGTACATACGGGGAGTACATCAGTTAGGTAGAGACGGGGGAGTACATCAGTTAGGTACAGACGGGGGAGTACATCAGTTAGGTACAGACGGGGGAGTACATCAGTTAGGTACAGACGGGGGAGTACATCAGTTAGGTACAGACGGGGGAGTTCATCAGTTAGGTACAGACGGGGGAGTACATCAGTTAGGTACAGACGGGGGAGTACATCAGTTAGGTACAGACGGGGGAGTACATCAGTTAGGTACAGACGGAGAGTACATCAGTTAGGTACAGACGGGGGAGTACATCAGTTAGGTACAGACGGGGAGTACATCAGTTAGGTACAGACGGGGAGTACATCAGTTAGGTACATACGGGGAGTACATCAGTTAGGTACAGACGGGGAATACATCGGTTAGGTACAGACGGGGGAGTACATCAGTTAGGTACAGACGGGGAGTACATCAGTTAGGTACAGACGGGGAGTACATCAGTTAGGTACAGACGGGGGAGTACAGCAGTTAGGTACAGACGGGGAGTACATCAGTTAGGTACAGACGGGGAGTACATCAGTTAGGTACAGACGGGGAGTACACCAGTTAGGTACAGACGGGGGAGTACAGCAGTTAGGTACAGACGGGGAGTACATCAGTTAGGTACAGACGGGGGAGTACAGCAGTTAGGTACAGACGGGGAGTACATCAGTTAGGTACAGACGGGGAGTACATCAGTTAGGTACAGACGGGGGAGTACAGCAGTTAGGTACAGACGGGGAGTACATCAGTTAGGTACAGACGGGGGAGTACAGCAGTTAGGTACAGACGGGGAGTACATCAGTTAGGTACAGACGGGGAGTACATCAGTTAGGTACAGACGGGGGAGTACATCAGTTAGGTACAGACGGGGAGTACATCAGTTAGGTACAGACGGGGAGTACATCAGTTAGGTACAGACGGGGGAGTACAGCAGTTAGGTACAGACGGGGGAGTACATCAGTTAGGTACAGACGGGGAGTACATCAGTTAGGTACAGACGTGGAGTACATCAGTTAGGTACATACGGGGAGTTCATCAGTTAGGTACAGACGGGGGAGTACATCAGTTAGGTACAGACGGGGAGTACATCAGTTAGGTACAGACGGGGGAGTACATCAGTTAGGTACAGACGGGGAGTACACCTGGGCGCCATGTGACCTTCGTTGTCGGAGCGCCCCTAAACCCCAATCATCATCATCACGGGGAGTACATCAGTTAGGTACAGACGGGGAATACATCAGTTAGGTACAGACGGGGAGTACAACAGTTAGGTACAGACGGGGGAGTACATCAGGTACAGACGGGGGAGTACATCAGTTTAATACAGACGGGGGAGTTCATCAGTTAGGTACAGACGGGGGAGTACAGCAGTTAGGTACAGACGGGGAGTACATCAGTTAGGTACAGACGGGGAGTTCATCAGTTAGGTACAGACGGGGGAGTTCATCAATTAGGTACAGACGGGGGAGTACATCAGTTAGGTACAGACGGGGGAGTACATCAGTTAGGTACAGACGGGGGAGTACATCAGTTAGGTACAGACGGGGGAGTACATCAGTTAGGTACAGACGGGGGAGTACAGCAGTTAGGTACAGACGGGGAGTACATCAGTTAGGTACAGACGGGGAGTACATCAGTTAGGTACAGACGGGGGAGTACATCAGTTAGGTACAGACGGGGGAGTACATCAGTTAGGTACAGACGGGGGAGTACATCAGTTAGGTACAGACGGGGGAGTTCATCAGTTAGGTACAGACGGGGGAGTACAGCAGTTAGGTACAGACGGGGAGTACATCAGTTAGGTACAGACGGGGAGTTCATCAGTTAGGTACAGACGGGGGAGTTCATCAGTTAGGTACAGACGGGAAAGTACATCAGTTAGGTACAGACGGAGAGTACATCAGTTAGGTACAGACGGGGGAATACATCAGTTAGGTACAGACGGGGGAGTACAGCAGTTAGGTACAGACGGGGAGTACATCAGTTAGGTACAGACGGGGAGTTCATCAGTTAGGTACAGACGGGGGAGTACATCAGTTAGGTACAGACGGGGAGTACATCAGTTAGGTACAGACGGGGAGTACATCAGTTAGGTACAGACGGGGAGTACATCAGTTAGGTACATACGGGGAGTACAACAGTTAGGTACAGACGGGGAGTACATCAGTTAGGTACAGACGGGGAGTACATCAGTTAGGTACAGACGGGGAGTACATCAGTTAGGTACAGACGGGGGAGTACATCAGTTAGGTACATACGGGGAGTACAGCAGTTAGGTACATACGGGGGAGTACATCAGTTAGGTACAGACGGGGGAGTACATCAGTTAGGTACAGACGGGGAGTACATCAGTTAGGTACAGACGGGGAGTACATCAGTTAGGTACAGACGGGGGGTACATCAGTTAGGTACAGACGGGGGAGTACATCAGTTAGGTACAGACGGGGGAGTACATCAGTTAGGTACAGACGGAGAGTTCATCAGTTAGGTACAGACGGGGGAGTACATCAGTTAGGTACATACGGGGAGTACATCAGTTAGGTACAGACGGGGAGTACATCAGTTAGGTACAGACGGGGAGTACATCAGTTAGGTACAGACGGGGGAGTACATCAGTTAGGTACAGACGGGGAGTACAGCAGTTAGGTACAGACGGGGAGTACATCAGTTAGGTACAGACGGGGAGTACATCAGTTAGGTACAGACGGGGGAGTACATCAGTTAGGTGCAGACGGGGAGTATAGCAGTTAGGTACAGACGGGGGAGGACATCAGTTAGGTACAGACGGGGGAGTACATCAGTTAGGTACAGACGGAGAGTTCATCAGTTAGGTACAGACGGGGGAGTACATCAGTTAGGTACATACGGGGAGTACATCAGTTAGGTACATACATACCTAACAGGTGGACATACCTAACTGATGTACTCCTCCATCTGTACCTAACTGATGTACTCCCCCGTCTGTACCTAACTGTTGTACCTAACTGATGTACTCCCCTGTAACTGTCTGTACCTAACTGATGTACTCCCCGTCTGTACCTAACTGATGTACTCCCCCGTTTGTACCTAACTAATGTACTCCTTGTCTGTACCTAACTGATGTACTCCCCGTCTGTACCTACCTGGTGTACTCCCCGTCTGTACCTAACTGATGTACTCCCCGTCTGTACCTAACTGCTGTACTCCCCGTCTGTACCTAACTGATGTACTCCCCGTCTGTACCTAACTGATGTACTCCCCGTCTGTACCTAACTGATGTACTCCCCGTCTGTACCTAACTGATGTACTCCCCGTCTGTACCTAACTGATGTACTCCCCGTCTTTACCTAACTGATGTACTCCCCGTCTGTACCTAACTGATGTACTCCCCGTCTGTACCTAACTGATGTACTCCCCCGTCTGTATCTAACTGCTGTACTCCCCGTCTGTACCTAACTGATGTACTCCCCCGTCTGTACCTAACTGATGTACTCCCCGTCTTTACCTAACTGATGTACTCCCCCGTATGTACCTAACTGGTGTACTCCCCCGTCTGTACCTAACTGATGTACTCCCCCGTCTGTACCTAACTGATGTACTCCCCCGTCTGTACCTAACTGATGTACTCCCCCGTCTCTACCTAACTGATGTACTCCCCCGTCTGTACCTAACTGATGTACTCCCCCGTCTGTACCTAACTGATGTACTCCCCCGTATGTACCTAACTGATGTACTCCCCGTCTGTACCTAACTGATGTACTCCCCGTCTGTACCTAACTGATGTACTCCCCCGTCTGTACCTAACTGATGTACTCCCCGTCTGTACCTAACTGATGTACCCCCCGTCTGTACCTAACTGATGTACTCCCCGTCTGTACCTAACTGATGTACTCCCCCGTCTGTACCTAACTGATGTACTCCCCGTCTGTACCTAACTGATGTACTCCCCGTCTGTACCTAACTGATGTACTCCCCCGTATGTACATGATGTACTCCCCATCTGTACCTAACTGATGTACTCCCCCGTCTGTACCTAACTGATGTACTCCCCGTCTGTACCTAACTGATCTACTCCCCGTCTGTACCTAACTGATGTACTCCCCGTCTGTACCTAACTGATGTACTCCCCCGTATGTACATGATGTACTCCCCATCTGTACCTAACTGATGTACTCCCCCGTCTGTACCTAACTGATGAACTCCCCGTCTGTACCTAACTGATGTACTCCCCCGTCTGTACCTAACTGATGTACTCCCCCGTCTGTACCTAACTGATGTCCTCCCCCGTCTGTACCTAACTGATGTACTCCCCCGTCTGTACCTAACTGATGTACTCACCCGTCTGTACCTAACTGATGAACTCCCCGTCTGTACCTAACTGATGTACTCCCCGTCTGTACCTAACTGATGTACTCCCCCGTATGTACATGATGTACTCCCCATCTGTACCTAACTGATGTACTCACCCGTCTGTACCTAACTGATGAACTCCCCGTCTGTACCTAACTGATGTACTCCCCGTCTGTACCTAACTGATGTACTCCCCCGTATGTACATGATGTACTCCCCATCTGTACCTAACTGATGTACTCACCCGTCTGTACCTAACTGATGAACTCCCCGTCTGTACCTAACTGATGTACTCCCCGTCTGTACCTAACTGATGTACTCCCCCGTATGTACATGATGTACTCCCCATCTGTACCTAACTGATGTACTCACCCGTCTGTACCTAACTGATGAACTCCCCGTCTGTACCTAACTGATGTACTCCCCCGTCTGTACCAAACTGATGTACTCCCCTTCTGTACCTAACTGATGTACTCCCCGTCTGTACCTAACTGATGTACTCCCCCGTCTGTACCTAACTGATGTACTCCCCCGTCTGTACCTAACTGATGTACTCCCCCGTCTGTACCTAACTGCTGTACCCCCCGTCTGTACCTAACTGATGTACTCCCCCGTCTGTACCTAACTGATGTACTCCCCGTCTGTATCTAACTGCTGTACTCCCCGTCTGTACCTAACTGATGTACTCCCCGTATGTACCTGATGTACTCCCTATATGTACTTAACTCCCGCGGCGGGGTGGTGAGCGGCTGACGGGCGGCGGAATTGGCTCCGGAATTTATTGTTATATGGACATCTACAGGCATCAGTTACATCAGTTAGCTACAGACGGGGAGTACATCAGTTAGGTACAGACGGGGATTACATCAGTTAGGTACATACGGGGATTACATCACTTAGGTACAGACGGGGAGTACATCAGTTCGGTACAGACGGGGAGTTCATCAGTTAGGTACAGACGGGGAGTACATCACTTAGGTACAGACAGGGGGTACATCAGTTAGGTACAGACGGGGGAGTACATCAGTTAGGTACAGACGGGGGAGTACATCAGTTAGGTACAGACGGAGAGTTCATCAGTTAGGTACAGACGGGGGAGTACATCAGTTAGGTACATACGGGGAGTACATCAGTTAGGTACAGACGGGGGAGTACATCAGTTAGGTACAGACGGGGAGTACATCAGTTAGGTACAGACGGGGAGTACATCAGTTAGGTACAGACGGGGAGTACATCAGTTCGGTACATACGGTGAGTACATCAGGTACAGACGGGGGAGTACATCAGTTAGGTACAGACGGGGGAGTACATCAGTTAGGTACAGACGGGGAATACATCGGTTAGGTACAGACGGGGGAGTACATCAGTTAGGTACAGACGGGGAGTTCATCAGTAAGGTACAGACGGGGGAGTACATCAGTTAGGTACAGACGGGGGAGTACATCAGTTAGGTACAGACGGGGAGTACACCTGGGCGCCATGTGACCTTCGTTGTCGGAGCGCCCCTAAACCTCAATCATCATCATCACGGGGAGTACATCAGTTAGGTACAGACGGGGAGTACATCAGTTAGGTACAGACGGGGGAGTACATCAGTTAGGTACAGACGTGGGAGTACATCAGTTAGATACATACGGGGAGTACATCAGTTAGATACAGACGGGGGAGTACATCAGTTAGGTACAGACGGGGGAGTACATCAGTTAGGTACAGACAGGGAGTACATCAGTTAGGTGCAGACGGGGAAGTACATCAGTTAGGTACGGACGGGGGAGTACATCAGTTAGATACATACGGGGAGTACATCAGTTAGGTACAGACGGGGGAGTACATCAGTTAGGTACAGACGGGGAGTACATCAGTTAGGTACAGACGGGGAGTACAGCAGTTAGGTACAGACGGGAGTACATCAGTTAGGTACAGACGGGGAGTACATCAGTTAGGTACAGACGGGGGAGACCATCAGTTAGGTACAGACGGGGAGTACATCAGTTAGGTACAGACGGGGAGTACAGCAGTTAGGTACAGACGGGAGTACATCAGTTAGGTACAGACGGGGGAGTACATCAGTTAGGTACAGACGGGAGTACATCAGTTAGGTACAGACGGTGAGTACATCAGGTACAGACGGGGAGTACATCAGTTAGGTACATACGGGGAGTACATCAGTTAGGTACATACGGGGAGTACATCAGTTAGGTACAGACGGGGAGTACAGCAGTTAGATACAGACGGGGAGTACATCAGTTAGGTACAGACGGGGAGTACATCAGTTAGGTACAGACGGGGAGTACATCAGTTAGGTACAGACGGGGAGTTCATCAGTTAGGTACATACGGGGAGTACAGCAGTTAGGTACATACGGGGAGTACATCAGTTAGGTACATACGGGGAGTACATCAGTTAGGTACATACGGGGAGTACATCAGTTAGGTACAGACGGGGAGTACATCAGCTAGGTACAGACGGGGAGTACATCAGTTAGGTACAGACGGTGAGTACATCAGTTAGGTACAGACGGGGAGTACATCAGTTAGGTACATACGGGGAGTACATCAGTTAGGTACAGACGGGGGAGTACATCAGTTAGGTACAGACGGGGGAGTACATCAGTTAGGTACAGACGGGGAATACATCGGTTAGGTACATACGGGGGAGTACATCAGTTAGGTACAGACGGGGAGTACATCAGTTAGGTACAGACGGGGAGTACAGCAGTTAGGTACAGACGGGGGAGGACATCAGTTAGGTACAGACGGGGGAGTACATCAGTTAGGTACAGACGGGGGAGTACATCAGTTAGGTACAGACGGGGGAGTACATCAGTTAGGTACAGACGGGGGAGTACATCAGTTAGGTACAGACGGGGGAGTACATCAGTTAGGTACAGACGGGGGAGTACATCAGCTAGGTACAGACGGGGGAGTACATCAGTTAGGTACAGACGGGGAGTACATCAGTTAGGTACAGACGGGGGAGTACATCAGTTAGGTACAGACGGGGAGTACACCAGGTAGGTACAGACGGGTAGTACAGCAGTTAGGTACAGACGGGGAGTACATCAGTTAGGTACAGACGGGGAGTACATCAGTTAGGTACAGACGGGGAGTACATCAGTTAGGTACAGACGAGGAGTACAGCAGTTAGGTACAGACGGGGAGTACATCATTTAGGTACAGACGGGGGAGTACATCAGCTAGGTACAGACGGGGGAGTACATCAGTTAGGTACAGACGGGGGAGTACATCAGTTAAGTACAGACGGAGAGTACATCAGTTAGGTACAGACGGGGAGTACATCAGTTAGGTACAGACGGGGGAGTACATCAGTTAGGTACAGACGGGGAGTACAGCAGTTAGGTACAGACGGGGAATACATCAGTTAGGTACAGACGGGAGAGTACATCAGTTAGGTACAGACGGGGGAGTACATCAGTTAGGTACAGACGGGGAGTACATCAGTTAAGTACAGACGGAGAGTACATCAGTTAGGTACAGACGGGGAGTACATCAGTTAGGTACAGACGGGGGAGTACATCAGTTAGGTACAGACGGGGAGTACAGCAGTTAGGTACAGACGGGGAATACATCAGTTAGGTACAGACGGGAGAGTACATCAGTTAGGTACAGACGGGGAGTACATCAGTTAGGTACAGACGGGGAGTACATCAGTTAAGTACAGACGGAGAGTACATCAGTTAGGTACAGACGGGGAGTACATCAGTTAGGTACAGACGGGGGAGTACATCAGTTAGGTACAGACGGGGAGTACAGCAGTTAGGTACAGACGGGGAATACATCAGTTAGGTACAGACGGGAGAGTACATCAGTTAGGTACAGACGGGGAGTACATCAGTTAGGTACAGACGGGGAATACATCAGTTAGGTACAGACGGGAGAGTACAGCAGTTAGGTACAGACGGGAGAGTACATCAGTTAGGTACAGACGGTGAGTACAGCAGTTAGGTACAGACGGGGAGTACATCAGTTAGGTACATACGGGGAGTTCATCAGTTAGGTACAGACGGGGGAGTACATCAGTTAGGTACAGACGGGGGAGTACATCAGTTAGGTACATATGGGGAGTACAGCAGTTAGGTACAGACGGGGAGTACGTCAGGTACAGACGGGGGAGTACATCAGTTAGGTACAGACGGGAGAGTACATCAGTTAGGTACAGACGGGGGAGTACATCAGTTAGGTACAGACGGGGAATACATCAGTTAGGTACAGACGGGGGAGTACATCAGTTAGGTACAGACGGGGAGTTCATCAGTTAGGTACAGACGGGGGAGTACATCAGTTAGGTACAGACGGGGGAGTACATCAGTTAGGTACAGACGGGGGAGTACATCAGTTAGGTACAGACGGGGAGTACATCAGTTAGGTACAGACGGGGGAGTACATCAGTTAGGTACAGACGGGGAGTACATCAGTTAGGTACAGACGGGGAGTTCATCAGTTAGGTACAGACGGGGGAGTACATCAGTTAGGTACAGACGGGGGAGTACATCAGTTAGGTACAGACGGGGAGTACATCAGTTAGGTACAGACGGGGAGTACATCAGTTAGGTACAGACGGGGGAGTACATCAGTTAGGTACAGACGAGGGAGTACATCAGTTAGGTACAGACGGGGAGTACATCAGTTAGGTACAGACGGGGAGTTCATCAGTTAGGTACAGACGGGGGAGTACATCAGTTAGGTACAGACGGGGGAGTACATCAGTTAGGTACAGACGGGGAGTACATCAGTTAGGTACAGACAGTTAGGTACAGACGGGGAGTTCATCAGTTAGGTACAGACGGGGGAGTACATCAGTTAGGTACAGACGGTGAGTACAGCAGTTAGGTACAGACGGGGAGTACATCAGTTCGGTACATACGGGGAGTACATCAGTTAGGTAGAGACGGGGGAGTACATCAGTTAGGTACAGACGGGGGAGTACATCAGTTAGGTACAGACGGGGGAGTACATCAGTTAGGTACAGACGGGGGAGTACATCAGTTAGGTACAGACGGGGGAGTTCATCAGTTAGGTACAGACGGGGGAGTACATCAGTTAGGTACAGACGGGGGAGTACATCAGTTAGGTACAGACGGGGGAGTACATCAGTTAGGTACAGACGGAGAGTACATCAGTTAGGTACAGACGGGGGAGTACATCAGTTAGGTACAGACGGGGAGTACATCAGTTAGGTACAGACGGGGAGTACATCAGTTAGGTACATACGGGGAGTACATCAGTTAGGTACAGACGGGGAATACATCGGTTAGGTACAGACGGGGGAGTACATCAGTTAGGTACAGACGGGGAGTACATCAGTTAGGTACAGACGGGGAGTACATCAGTTAGGTACAGACGGGGGAGTACAGCAGTTAGGTACAGACGGGGAGTACATCAGTTAGGTACAGACGGGGAGTACATCAGTTAGGTACAGACGGGGAGTACACCAGTTAGGTACAGACGGGGGAGTACAGCAGTTAGGTACAGACGGGGAGTACATCAGTTAGGTACAGACGGGGGAGTACAGCAGTTAGGTACAGACGGGGAGTACATCAGTTAGGTACAGACGGGGAGTACATCAGTTAGGTACAGACGGGGGAGTACAGCAGTTAGGTACAGACGGGGAGTACATCAGTTAGGTACAGACGGGGGAGTACAGCAGTTAGGTACAGACGGGGAGTACATCAGTTAGGTACAGACGGGGAGTACATCAGTTAGGTACAGACGGGGGAGTACATCAGTTAGGTACAGACGGGGAGTACATCAGTTAGGTACAGACGGGGAGTACATCAGTTAGGTACAGACGGGGGAGTACAGCAGTTAGGTACAGACGGGGGAGTACATCAGTTAGGTACAGACGGGGAGTACATCAGTTAGGTACAGACGGGGAGTACATCAGTTAGGTACATACGGGGAGTTCATCAGTTAGGTACAGACGGGGGAGTACATCAGTTAGGTACAGACGGGGAGTACATCAGTTAGGTACATACGGGGGAGTACATCAGTTAGGTACAGACGGGGGAGTACATCAGTTAGGTACAGACGGGGAATACATCAGTTAGGTACAGACGGGGAGTACATCAGTTAGGTACAGACGGGGAGTTCATCAGTTAGGTACAGACGGGGGAGTTCATCAGTTAGGTACCGACGGGGGAGTACATCAGTTAGGTACAGACGGAGAGTACATCAGTTAGGTACAGACGGGGGAATACATCAGTTAGGTACAGACGGGGGAGTACAGCAGTTAGGTACAGACGGGGAGTACATCAGTTAGGTACAGACGGGGAGTTCATCAGTTAGGTACAGACGGGGGAGTACATCAGTTAGGTACAGACGGGGAGTACATCAGTTAGGTACAGATGGGGAGTACATCAGTTAGGTACAGACGGGGAGTACATCAGTTAGGTACATACGGGGAGTACAACAGTTAGGTACAGACGGGGAGTACATCAGTTAGGTACAGACGGGGAGTACATCAGTTAGGTACAGACGGGGAGTACATCAGTTAGGTACAGACGGGGGAGTACATCAGTTAGGTACATACGGGGAGTACAGCAGTTAGGTACATACGGGGGAGTACATCAGTTAGGTACAGACGGGGGAGTACATCAGTTAGGTACAGACGGGGAGTACATCAGTTAGGTACAGACGGGGAGTACATCAGTTAGGTACAGACGGGGGGTACATCAGTTAGGTACAGACGGGGGAGTACATCAGTTAGGTACAGACGGGGGAGTACATCAGTTAGGTACAGACGGAGAGTTCATCAGTTAGGTACAGACGGGGGAGTACATCAGTTAGGTACATACGGGGAGTACATCAGTTAGGTACAGACGGGGAGTACATCAGTTAGGTACAGACGGGGAGTACATCAGTTAGGTACAGACGGGGGAGTACATCAGTTAGGTACAGACGGGGAGTACAGCAGTTAGGTACAGACGGGGAGTACATCAGTTAGGTACAGACGGGGAGTACATCAGTTAGGTACAGACGGGGGAGTACATCAGTTAGGTGCAGACGGGGAGTACATCAGTTAGGTACAGACGGGGAGTACATCAGTTAGGTACAGACGGGAGAGTACATCAGTTAGGTACAGACGGGGGAGTACATCAGTTAGGTACAGACGGAGAGTTCATCAGTTAGGTACAGACGGGGGAGTACATCAGTTAGGTACATACGGGGAGTACATCAGTTAGGTACATACATACCTAACAGGTGGACATACCTAACTGATGTACTCCTCCATCTGTACCTAACTGATGTACTCCCCCGTCTGTACCTAACTGTTGTACCTAACTGATGTACTCCCCTGTAACTGTCTGTACCTAACTGATGTACTCCCCGTCTGTACCTAACTGATGTACTCCCCCGTTTGTACCTAACTAATGTACTCCTTGTCTGTACCTAACTGATGTACTCCCCGTCTGTACCTAACTGATGTACTCCCCCGTCTGTACCTAACTGATGTACTCCCCGTCTGTACCTAACTGCTGTACTCCCCCGTCTGTACCTAACTGATGTACTCCCCGTCTGTACCTAACTGATGTACTCCCCGTCTGTACCTAACTGATGTACTCCCCGTCTGTACCTAACTGATGTACTCCCCGTCTGTACCTAACTGATGTACTCCCCGTCTGTACCTAACTGATGTACTCCCCGTCTGTACCTAACTGATGTACTCCCCGTCTGTACCTAACTGATGTACTCCCCCGTCTGTATCTAACTGCTGTACTCCCCGTCTGTACCTAACTGATGTACTCCCCCGTCTGTACCTAACTGATGTACTCCCCGTCTTTACCTAACTGATGTACTCCCCCGTCTGTACCTAACTGGTGTACTCCCCCGTCTGTACCTAACTGATGTACTCCCCCGTCTGTACCTAACTGATGTACTCCCCCGTCTGTACCTAACTGATGTACTCCCCCGTCTGTACCTAACTGATGTACTCCCCCGTCTGTACCTAACTGATGTACTCCCCCGTCTGTACCTAACTGATGTACTCCCCCGTATGTACCTAACTGATGTACTCCCCGTCTGTACCTAACTGATGTACTCCCCGTCTGTACCTAACTGATGTACTCCCCCGTCTGTACCTAACTGATGTACTCCCCGTCTGTACCTAACTGATGTACCCCCCGTCTGTACCTAACTGATGTACTCCCCGTCTGTACCTAACTGATGTACTCCCCGTCTGTACCTAACTGATGTACTCCCCCGTATGTACATGATGTACTCCCCATCTGTACCTAACTGATGTACTCCCCCGTCTGTACCTAACTGATGAACTCCCCGTCTGTACCTAACTGATGTACTCCCCCGTCTGTACCTAACTGATGTACTCCCCCGTCTGTACCTAACTGATGTCCTCCCCCGTCTGTACCTAACTGATGTACTCCCCCGTCTGTACCTAACTGATGTACTCCCCGTCTGTACCTAACTGATCTACTCCCCGTCTGTACCTAACTGATGTACTACCCGTCTGTACCTAACTGATGTACTCCCCCGTATGTACATGATGTACTCCCCGTCTGTACCTAACTGATGTACTCCCCCGTATGTACATGATGTACTCCCCGTCTGTACCTAACTGATGTACTCCCCGTCTGTACCTAACTGGTGTACTCCCCATCTGTACCTAACTGATGTACTCCCCATCTGTACCTAACTGATGTACTCACCCGTCTGTACCTAACTGATGAACTCCCCGTCTGTACCTAACTGATGTACTCCCCGTCTGTACCTAACTGATGTACTCCCCCGTATGTACATGATGTACTCCCCATCTGTACCTAACTGATGTACTCACCCGTCTGTACCTAACTGATGAACTCCCCGTCTGTACCTAACTGATGTACTCCCCGTCTGTACCTTACTGATGTACTCCCCGTCTGTACCTAACTGATGTACTCCCCCGTCTGTACCTAACTGATGTACTCACCCGTCTGTACCTTACTGATGTACTCCCCGTCTGTACCTAACTGATGTACTCCCCCGTCTGTACCTAACTGATGTACTCACCCGTCTGTACCTAACTGATGAACTCCCCGTCTGTACCTAACTGATGTACTCCCCGTCTGTACCTAACTGATGTACTCCCCCGTATGTACATGATGTACTCCCCATCTGTACCTAACTGATGTACTCACCCGTCTGTACCTAACTGATGAACTCCCCGTCTGTACCTAACTGATGTACTCCCCGTCTGTACCTAATTGATGTACTCCCCCGTATGTACATGATGTACTCCCCATCTGTACCTAACTGATGTACTCCCCCGTCTGTACCTAACTGATGTACTCCCCGTCTGTACCTAACTGATGTACTCACCCGTCTGTACCTAACTGATGAACTCCCCGTCTGTACCTAACTGATGTACTCCCCCGTCTGTACCTAACTGATGTCCTCCCCCGTATGTACATGATGTACTCCCCATCTGTACCTAACTGATGTACTCCCCATCTGTACCTAACTGATGTACTCACCCGTCTGTACCTAACTGATGAACTCCCCGTCTGTACCTAACTGATGTACTCCCCGTCTGTACCTAACTGATGTACTCCCCCGTATGTACATGATGTACTCCCCCTCTGTACCTAACTGATGTACTCACCCGTCTGTACCTAACTGATGTACTCACCCGTCTGTACCTAACTGATGAACTCCCCGTCTGTACCTAACTGATGTACTCCCCGTCTGTACCTAACTGATGTACTCTCCCGTCTGTACCTAACTGATGTACTCCCCCGTCTGTACCTAACTGATGTACTCCCCGTCTGTACCTAACTGATCTACTCCCCGTCTGTACCTAACTGATGTACTACCCGTCTGTACCTAACTGATGTACTCCCCCGTATGTACATGATGTACTCCCCCGTCTGTACCTAACTGATGTACTCCCCATCTGTACCTAACTGATGTACTCACCCGTCTGTACCTAACTGATGAACTCCCCGTCTGTACCTAACTGATGTACTCCCCGTCTGTACCTAACTGATGTACTCCCCCGTATGTACATGATGTACTCCCCATCTGTACCTAACTGATGTACTCACCCGTCTGTACCTAACTGATGAACTCCCCGTCTGTACCTAACTGATGTACTCCCCGTCTGTACCTAACTGATGTACTCCCCCGTATGTACATGATGTACTCCCCATCTGTACCTAACTGATGTACTCACCCGTCTGTACCTAACTGATGAACTCCCCGTCTGTACCCAACTGATGTACTCCCCGTCTGTACCTAACTGATGTACTCCCCCGTATGTACATGATGTACTCCCCATCTGTACCTAACTGATGTACTCACCCGTCTGTACCTAACTGATGTACTCCCCCGTATGTACATGATGTACTCCCCATCTGTACCTAACTGATGTACTCACCCGTCTGTACCTAACTGATGAACTCCCCGTCTGTACCTAACTGATGTACTCCCCCGTCTGTACCAAACTGATGTACTCCCCTTCTGTACCTAACTGATGTACTCCCCGTCTGTACCTAACTGATGTACTCCCCCGTCTGTACCTAACTGATGTACTCCCCCGTCTGTACCTAACTGATGTACTCCCCCGTCTGTACCTAACTGCTGTACTCCCCCGTCTGTACCTAACTGATGTACTCCCCCGTCTGTACCTAACTGATGTACTCCCCGTCTGTATCTAACTGGTGTACTCCCCGTCTGTACCTAACTGATGTACTTCCCCGTCTGTACCTAACTGATGTACTCCCCCGTCTGTACCTAACTGATGTACTCCCCCGTCTGTACCTAACTGATGTACTCCCCGTCTGTATCTAACTGGTGTACTCCTCGTCTGTACCTAACTGATGTACTCCCCCGTCTGTACCTAACTGATGTACTCCCCGTCTGTACCTAACTGATGTACCCCCCGTCTGTACCTAACTGATGTACTCCCCCGTCTGTACCTAACTGATGTACTCCCCGTCTGTATCTAACTGCTGTACTCCCCGTCTGTACCTAACTGATGTACTCCCCGTATGTACCTGATGTACTCCCTATATGTACTTAACTCCCGCGGCGGGGTGGTGAGCGGCTGACGGGCGGCGGAATTGGCTCCGGAATTTATTGTTATATGGACATCTACAGGCATCAGTTACATCAGTTAGCTACAGACGGGGAGTACATCAGTTAGGTACAGACGGGGATTACATCAGTTAGGTACATACGGGGAGTACATCACTTAGGTACAGACGGGGAGTACATCAGTTCGGTACAGACGGGGAGTTCATCAGTTAGGTACAGACGGGGAGTACATCACTTAGGTACAGACGGGGGGTACATCAGTTAGGTACAGACGGGGGAGTACATCAGTTAGGTACAGACGGGGGAGTACATCAGTTAGGTACAGACGGGGGAGGACATCAGTTAGGTACAGACAGGGGGTACATCAGTTAGGTACAGACGGGGAGTACATCACTTAGGTACAGACGGGGGGTACATCAGTTAGGTACAGACGGGGGTGTACATCAGTTAGGTACAGACGGGGGAGTACATCAGTTAGGTACAGACGGGGGGTACATCAGTTAGGTACAGACGGGGGAGTACATCAGTTAGGTACAGACGGGGGAGGACATCAGTTAGGTACAGACGGGGGAGTACATCAGTTAGGTACAGACGGGGAGTCAGGGGTGGTAAAAGCAAACTATGGTGCTCCGATCAAATCGGAAGCTGGAAAATGGTTCTCGAGCAACACTTATGCAATAACGCTCGTTAACACGTGCCCTGGCGGGGGGCGAAATCCGCCCACCCCTCCGGTTTTTCGAGGATAGCGCAAAAATGGCGGCGCGCAGCGCCGCCGTTTTTGCATACCTGTTCGGAAATGAACTACCTACATTATGCAAAATTCTTCACCTCGGGTCATCTCAGGTCAGGTCACCAGACCAGTTCACGTGATGACCCCACCTCCAAAATGTTTGCAGTAGTACCGCAGCCCCAGTTTTAGGCCGATCGGTTTCAAACTTGCAGGATTTAATAAGGTCATAAATACCTACCATTTTTGTATCCCGGATTTCTAATATCGGTGACCTAAGGTCGGGTCAATTTCGTGACCGCCTACACTGTTTTGTCAATAACTATCGACATAATGAAGATAGAGAAGTGCAAACTAATACCAATGTGTTTGTCTCGTCGAGACGCGTCTCCCAATATGCAACATGACATACTTGGGTATGTCATATGTCTTGGCCACTTGACCTTGACCTGAGGTCAAATTTCTCAATTCACCTAACCTGGTCAACATGAATATGATTCGAAGTGCATTGACGAGACAAACACGATGGCGTCAGGCGTATTGCTTTATCTTTATTAGGTAAAAGGTTATTTGCGAAAAACAGTTTAGCCAAAATATAACCTCTTTGCCATTTGATAACCTCTGGAGCCTCAAATATTGACCTGAGCTCAAATCTGAGGTCACTTTGGTGATGAAATTTTTCAAGAGCTTTCGATTGTTTTTTTTCTCGTTTGTTCCTAACTATCATAGTTCCCGAGATATTTGGGGGTGTTCGAAGCGAAGTCCTAAAACTGGCAAATCTGACCTTTGATAACCTTTGGTGACCACAATATTGACCTGACCTAAGAAAAGACCGATATACTTTCGATAGAGCTTGTCTCGAGCTATATAACACCGTTTTCCGCTTGTAGCTACGTTGCGTGGTTTTCGAGATCATAGGGGGGGGGCGAAATCCCCCCCCCCCTCCAGGGCGTGTAATTATCAGAGGCCCTCCAGGGCGCGTGTTAAAACAATATGTATATTTATACTCTGTGAAATCTTGATTATACATGAAAAATAAAGTTGCAGAAACTCTGATAAGCTACTCTGCTTAGCTGATGCAAGATTAAAGACATTGTCAAGTTAAAATCAGTTCAGTCCTTTTGCTAGCATCACCATGCCACCCTCATCTCACTCATCAGCATATCTCAGCATCATGGGTATAATACCCACTTTGGATGGTTTGAATGACTTATTAACCTGACTGAAACTCAATAGGCATGGTGGAATGTCAATTTCACGCAATGGGCTATCTTAAGCCTTTATTTCAAAAGGAACAAATATTGAATTAATATATTATTATTTAGGTACTACTTAAGTAATTACTAATGAATTAAATCATAACTGTCATTTTGTCGCATTCAGTTCACAGCTGTTCCATTGCCATTTACCACCAAATCTGACTAAATGCACCATTTTTCCAAGGAGGTTAGCATTTAGCAACAACACATTACAAATAATTGTCCAGTCACATGTATTCTGCAACTTGACCATGCACAACTTTTTGCATGACATGTTAACGTGAGTTATGTGATCATACTGAATAATGGTTAGGGGTACTGAACATAAATTCAATATTTAAATAAACAGTATATTCTTCATCTTAAAAATATACCGAACTGTCATCCAAACTGTTGAAGCAAATTCATAGTGCACACAAAAGCCAAATACAAGCAGTTTTTAATTGAATCAGACTTTTCACAGGTAGGTTAGACAACATTAACACCGGACACATCCTAATGCCATACTTTTCATGCTATTGGTGATAAGACTATACTGACACACTACATCACCAATAGCATGAAAAGTCTGCTGTTAGGGCTTGTCCGGTGTTACAGTTGTTAACCCTGTTTGCTCCCTACAAACTGACAACCTTTGCTTGGGATGACTTTCAGACAAGTTTTATATTGAAAACAAATATTACTTAGTATGTGTCTAAAACAAATAGAAAACAGCACATTAATATCACTAACTGCAGCAAAGTGCAAACAGTGTTGGAGAATTAATAATGCATAATATAAATTGATCAATATAGTAATATGTTAAAGGGAACCTTTAACATATTACTATACACCTTTACATACACCTTTCATTTGTTGTGTTTCTTTAAAATTTCAGAGCATTTCGCAAAATCTAATTTCTCGAGCTCCTGATTGCTATATCCCACCGGATATCTTAGTGTCAAGGGTGGTTGGGATAACATACGTCCTTTGAGAAAACGACGCACTAATGGAAGGATCCTGGGTTCGAATCCCAGTCGGGTCACACAATGTTTCACGGGTGGTTGCTAAGGTTACACTGTGACAGTGCTTCGTTTGACCACGTGAGACGATGTGTGGGTCACAAGGACGCACTTGCTGTTGTTTTGAAAGGGGTCCTCCACTTTCAAGATCTCAAGCACACATTTTAAAAACAACCTTCGGTCCGCGACACCCCCAAAGGCGTCACCCTCTGGTAACTATGCAATTTATTTTATCAATTTTTTGAGTATTTTAACTTAAACTTACCTTACCTTACACCTTAATATGAAGCAGGACACCTACCCCTGCGACACAGAATCGCTAAAACATTTTTACGTCGCTTTCCCCGCTTTCACTTCAAATCGAGGTCATGGTCGCTGTCATGGTCAACAATCTCAAATATACTCCGGTTTCGAAATTTGTTCCAAAACTTATTCCAGTTTCTACTATGTAGCGAAGGGGAGCTGGTAAAACCACCCGATCCGCCGACCGGACGGCGGCGAGTCCCTGTGCTAAGTCAATGAGGTTCTCCAAGCGGTTCTCAGAATCCGCTGTCGACTAGAAATAGTAGGTTGTATGGTCTATAAAAACAACTATATTTTTGGTATAATAGGCTGCCAGTTTGGTGGTGATATCACTAGGCTGTAGCTGTGTGGGGCAGCATTGCCATGTGTGAAACATAATAATACCCTGGAAATTCAGCAGAAATTGCCTTTAATATGTACACAATAATAAATACACGAATATTTAAAGCGACGTTCATGGCAATTATAGGTGAGGTTGTTCATTTTATGAATCTTTGTTTACAACAGAACACATTTCAAAATTTGTTAAAGAAGGCTGTTGTGAAGCCGATTTATAAAGCAGGTGATAAGCAACAATTCAATAATTACAGACCGATTAGCCTGCTTCCTGTCATTTCTAAGCTTCTAGAAAAACTAATTTACACCCGTTTAAATGACCATTTGGCTTTACATAATATCCTTAGCGAAAACCAGTTTGGGTTTAGAAAAGGCATGACCACTTTATGCCTATACTCCTTCTCCAAGAGAAAATAACTAGTGCACTTGAATCAAGTAGTATTGTATGTGGAATATATATATATAGACTTACGTAAAGCGTTTGATACGGTAAACATAGATATTCTACTTAAAAAAAATACAGAGTTATGGAATAACACATGATGCATACAATATGATAAAATCATATCTAACTGACCGCACAAATGTGTCCAAATAGATCAATCTAGATCAAATTTCCTTCCGAATGGAATCGGAGTCCCTCAGGGATCAATCTTAGGACCGCTTCTATTTATATTATATATAAATGATTTTCCGCATATATGTGATCAAATGACCTCGTATTTATATGCTGATGACACAGAATGGTTTCAAGCAAACCAGCTTACTCTAAATACTGATAAGACATATTATCAGATTTATACTAACAAAAAGATACAAGTTGCAGTATCACTTCAATCGGATGGTGCTGACATTAAGCGTGTAAAAACTGTTAACTACTTGGCGTATTTATTGATGATGATTTGAAATGGAATACACACATTGCTAAGTTTTACGCAGTTCTGTGTAGAAATGCAGACATAATCAGCAGAGTAAAATATTTTATCGATTCCGATCATCTGTTGTTGCTTTACAACTCCCTCTTTTTGTCTCACGTGAATTATTGTTGTTTTCTGTATAGCAACACATACTCTCTTCACCTAAATAAAATAGAGAAATTACAGAAACGTGTTGTTAGAATAGTAGATGGGCAATCTAGACGAGCACATTCTGCTCCAATTTTCAAAAAACTAAACCTACTTCGTGTGAAAGACATTGGAAACCAACAAATGCTATTATTGATGCACAGGAAACTCAAGTTTGATTTGCCTCATGTAATAGACCAGATTTTTGCTATAGCTCACCCTAGGACTAGCCGAACCATTCACCATCTTGAGGAAATATTATCTTGTAAAGTATACAAAGCTCACACTGTTGCATGGGCGGGACCGAGGCTATGGAACAAAGTAATAGGACCAATGTTTCCATTAATACAAATGATTCCTGATTCAAAGTCTATTATTAAACAATTATCTAAGAATAACTTTCTTAGTCAATACTAAGAATAAAACTCCTGCAACTTTACAACACCGTAATAATACAGTACATTTTATTTTGCATTGCACTACATATCATAGGTGTAGTAAATTTTTATTATACAACATATATTCAACATAATGTATGAATTCATAAGAATATGAATATGTGTGTATATGTATGTATATGTATATGTGTGTATATGTATATGTGTGTATGTGTATATGTATGTGTGTGTATGTGTGTATACATGTATATATGTGTGTATGTATGTGTATGCAAATGTAAGTATATTTGCATGTGTGTGTATGTGTGTGTATGTATATGTATGTGTATGTATGTGTGTATATGTATATGTGTGTTCAATATGCATGCATACATTATGTTATTGCATTGATTCCTGACTGCAACTATGCAACAGTGTATACAATTTTTTAATTGTATGCACGTGGTCATGCATACGTGCACTTGTGTGAGAGTGGATGTGTGTATGATTTGTTTATACAACATAACATACAATATAGATATATGCATGCATGTGAAGTTTGAGAGTGGATGTTTATGTATCTGTCAATATGAATGTCACCCACTCTACTGGAGCTGGTTCCATTAGGCCGCCCAACAACAAGCTCTGCTTAGTTGGGTGGCCTGTTTGGATCTCCAGCACTTGAACTCATGCCGATTTTTGACCAGGCTAAGATGTTTCCAATATGATTGATCCCTTTCCCTTTACTAACATCCTGAATGAAGTGTTGCAGTGTTTGATTTTTGTTTGTGGTAGTAACATCTTGAATGCAGGTTTGAATGAATGTGGTTCCCAGGGAAGTAGGGGCAGTCAATTACTGGATTCAGTGATGACTACTTTGACCTTCTCTTATTTTTACTTTATACTATCTAATAATGGATTATTCTCCTTCTTAAGCTTATTTACGTTTCTTTCCATTTCTTAGCTGGGAGTGCCGCGACTTGCTATATTATGTTTTCTGGTGTTAACGTTAAGGTGCTGTGGGTCGTTGGGATAGAGGGAGGGGCACTCCTGGTCATCTGCTCTTGGGTGGCGGCATATAAAAAATATAAAAAATATGCAAATTTTCAACCTTTCAACCTTTGCAAACCTTTCCTCGAAACTAAAATGAAAAAAATCAAAATTAGACTTTATGATATTTCCATCACAGATGTTCATCAGAATGAATTAGCTAAAACAATAAGAATACAAGTTATTTGCAGTTATGCTGCAGTTGTTTCCAGTGTTTTTTTCCTCACTATTCGCGCGACATTTCTCGCGCGAAATCTATTCCTACAGGCACAACCGTTCAAAAGACCGGTAAGGCGCCGTAGTTGGCGATGAACGAGCGAGCGCGAAGGAAATGTATGGGGCATTTCAACTCGATCGGGCGAGTAGTTTCTGAGATACAAAAAAGTGCGCACGTGCAGAGGCACCCACCTTTGACTTGTGGAAAAGTGGGGGCTGAGAGGTCCCTAACCACACACCAAGTTTGAACACAATCGGCTCAGGCGTTCCTGAGGTACAGAATAGGGGTGTGCACGTGCGCACGTGCAGAGACACCCACCCCTGACTTGTGGGAAACTGGCTGATGAGAGGTCCCTAACCACACACCAAATTTGAACACAATCGGTTCAGGCGTTCCTGAGATATAGCATAGGGGTGTGCGCGTGCGCACGTGCACACCCCTATGCCACCCATGAGTTGTGTGGAAGTGGCGGTTGAGGGGTCCCTAACCACACACGAAATTTGCACATAATCTGCCCAGCCGTTGCGGAGTTGTTGCGAGAAAATACTTGTCAACACCCCTCACACGGCACGCGCCACGCGCTGTGGTAGTCACCCACATGAGCCACTTGATGACCAGGTAGCCTCCGTCCCAGAGAACCCGAGAAAAAAAATATTTGAGCGGCGTGTCTGGTTGCGGTTGTTCCAAAGTGTTCCAAAGTGTTCTAAAAAGTTGCAAAGTGAATCACGTGCCTTTGTGAGCATAAAACCTCCGTCCCGCAGATCCCGGAGAAATATTGATATTTGGCGGCGTCTGTATTCCCACGCTGGATAAACGCAGCCAACAATATGTGTGTAATTCACGTTCCTTTATGCATAGGGAACCTCCATTCCGGAGAAATTCGTTAAATTACAAGTGCGTTAAATTGCTGTAGCTGTGTGGGAGATGGAGAGATGGGTTAAAGATGGATTTTTGCAATTTGACAGCGAAGCAAGCGCCGAAGGCGCGAGATGACGCACGTGCTAAATCGATTAGCGAGCGCCGAAGGCGCGAGACGTTAAATAACTAAAAAGACCAACAAGTCCGAGCCCGGCAAGCCCCTCAAGCCCCGCAAGCCCAGCCAGCCCCGCAAGCCCAGCAAGTCCAGCAAGTCCAGGAAGTCCGACAAGTCCGACAAGTCCGACAAGTCCGACAAGTCAAAACAGTCCTTTATACAAATCTCCATCTATCTATCGGGATTGTGAATATATGGGATTGCGACGCGGAGCGAGCACAAGGCGCTAGTCCCTCCTATATATCTATTTGAGTAGTGTCCGTTTTGCACTCGAAACACAGCAAGGTTTTCGTGTCTGTCCGCGGTTGAATTCACGTGCCTTTGTGAGCATGAAACCTCCGTCCAGGAGATCCCGGAAAATTGAATACTTCAGCGGCGTCAAATCCGAGGTGAGGTCCCGGCCGACCGTGTGTTACAGGGGCAGGAAGGGGTGTTGGTGGAAGGCAATATTATTTTACTAATAGGTAGAAGGGGTCATCCCGGCGGGGTGGGAGAGGAGGGGGGGGGGGGGGGGTACGAACCAACAATGGCCTGGAAACCCGCTCAAAAAGGCACCGAAACTCCGTCCAGGGCCGCTGCAACTCAGCACGTATCAGTAGTTTCACATACCGCACCGGTGTCATAACGTCAATTGATGGCCAGGTAGCCTCCGTCCCGGAGATCCCGGGAAACAAATATTTGAGCGGCGTGTCTGTTCACGGTTGTTCCAAAGTTCCAAAGTGTTCCGAAAAGTTTCAAAGTGAATCACGCGCCTTTGTGAGCATGGAACCTCGTCTCGCAGATCCCGGAGAAGTATTGATATTTGAGCGGCGTCTGTATTCCCACACTGGATAAACGCCGCCAACAATCTGTGTAATTCAGGTGCCTGTATGCATAGGGAACCTCCATTCCGGAGAAATTTTTAAATTACAAGTGCGTTAAATTGCTGTAGCTGTGTCTGAGATGGGTTGGTTGGAGTTGGAGATTGGTTGAAGATGGATTTTTGCGATTTGACAGCTCGCGCCGTAAATCCAGCAAGTCCAGCAAGTACAAGTCCCACAAGCCCAGCAAGCCCCGCAAGCCCAGCAAGTCCAGCAAGTCCGACAAGTCCAACACGTCAAAACAGTCTGTTATACAAATCTCCATCCATCTATCGGGATTGCGAATATATAGCATTGCGACGCGGAGCGAGCACAAGGCGCTAGTAAACTAACTATTTCTATTAAATGCCCTATTGCCATACGAGTATAACGATAACATAAAATTAAATGCAAAACTACCTTACGTACATAGGCGTACCCAAGGGGGGGGGGGGAGGGGCAAACGGGGCAATTTCCCCTCCTGAAGGCCGTACGTGCCCCCTTGGCAGTATGTGCCCCTTTGAAAATATGGCCCGAATTTCGAGAGGAAAAATGAACGATTTTGCTTAAGGATTTGTTTTTATAAAATATGCCCCTCTAAAAATATAGTGGGCCAAATCCGGTGATTTTTTTTTGTATGGGTACCTTATGCCCCCTGATAAAAAAATGCCCCCTCCTGGAGTGAATCCTGGGTACGCCTGCACACAAACGTACATATGAATAGCACTCTCTATTAAACATCAACAAGTTGACATTTAACAAGACAAAAACAAAAACATACCATCATCCTATATCGCACACGCGTTTAGATATATTGCTGCCTAAATAAATACATAAACACTCGGCACATGACATTCATCCATCTTGAGTTAACTTAGACCCAAAACGATTGCAAGCGAAGTGTGAGCATTACCTACATGATCGGCCACGACGATACATTGGAATTCAGCTTGTGTTGATACTTCCTGATCGGCATTGATTCTGCAATTTTGCGGTCTGGGTGGTCCTTAGCTCGGTAAAGCAGTTTTACTTCAATAGGCAGCCGCTTCTTATTGTTTTAGCTAATTCATTCTGATGAAGATCTGTGATCGAAATATCAATAAAGTATAATTTCGAACCGTTTTTGTATTTTAATTTCGAGGAAAGGTCATACAATTTGCATATTAATCTGTCTATACATGTTCCTCGCACAAGTACTGAGAAACCTAATAAATTTACTTTATTTAAAAATGAATATCGCACAATTCCATGTAAATTGCACACGCATGCAAAACAAAAACAGCATGTGGCTCCTCTGGTAGATCATTTGTGATGAAAAATTAACCAACCTGGCAAGAAAAAAAGACAAATTTTGTTCTCCTTCGTCGTCCAGCAGGACGGGGCGTTTTACCACCCACCCCTGGCCGGAGTACATCAGTTAGGTACAGACAGGGAGTACATCAGTTAGGTACAGACGGGAAGTACATCAGGTACAGATGGGGGAGTACATGAGTTAGGTACAGACGGGGAAGTACATCAGTTAGGTGGTACATCAGTTAGGTACAGACGGGGGAGTACATCAGTTAGGTACATACGGGGGAGTACATCAGTTAGGTACAGATGAGGAGTACATCAGGTACAGACGGGGAGTACATCAGTAAGGTACAGACGGAAGAGTACATCAGTTAGGTACAGACGGGAAGTACATCAGTTAGGTACAGATGGGGGGTACATCAGTAAGGCACATACGTGAGAGTACATCAGTTAGGTACAGACGGGGGAGTACATCATTTAGGTACAGACAGTATATCAGTTAGGTACAGACGGGGGAGTACATCAGTTAGGTACAGACGGGGAGTACATCAGTTAGGTACAAACGGGGGAGTACATCAGTTAGGTACAGACGGGGGAGTACATCAGTTAGGTATATACGGGGAGTACATCAGTTAGATACTGACGGGGGAGTACATCAGTTAGGTACAGACGGGGGAGTACATCAGTTAGGTACATATGGGGAGTACATCAGGTACATACGGGGGAGTACATCAACTAGGTACATACGGGGGAGTACATCAGTTAGGTACAGAAGGGGGAGTATATCATTCAGGTATATATGGGGAGTACATCAGTTAGGTACATACGGGGAAGTACATCAGTTAGGTACAGATGGGGAGTACATCAGGTACAGACGGGGATTACATCAGTTAGGTACCGACGGGGGAGTACATCATTTAGGTACATACAGGGAGTACATCAGTTAGGTACAGACGGGGAAGTACATCAGTTAGGTACAGACGGAGAGTACATGAATTAGGTACATACGGGGGAGTACATCAGTTAGGTACAGACGGGGGGGTACATCAGTTAGGCACAGACGGGGGAGTACATCAGGTACAGACATCAGTTAGGTACAGACGGGGAGTGCATCAGTTGGGTACAGACGGGGGAGTGCATCATTTAGGTACAGACGGGGGAGTACATCAGTTAGGTACAGACGGGAGTACATCAGGTACAGACTGGGAGTGCATCAGTTAGGTACAGACGGGGGACTACATCAGTTAGGTACAGACGGGGGAGTACATCAGTTAGGTACAGACGGGGGAGTACATCAGGTACAGACGTGGGAGTACATCAGTTAGGTACAGACGGGGGAGTACATCAGTTAGGTACAGACGGGGAGTACATCAGGTACATACGTGGTAGTGCATCAGTTAGGTACAGACGGGGGAGTACATCAGTTAGGTACAGACGGGGAGTACATCAGGTACAGACGGGGAGTACATCAGGTAGAGGCTGGGGAGTACATCAGTTAGGTACAGACGGGGGAGTGCATCAGTTAGGTACAGACGAGGGAGTACATCAGTTAGGTACAGACGGGGAGTACATCAGTTAGGTACAGACGGGGGAAGACATCAGTTAGGTACAGACGGGGGAATACATCAGTTAGGTACAGACGGGTAGTACACCAGTTAGGTACAGACGGGGGAGGACATCAGTTAGGTACATACGGGACAGTACATCAGTTAGGTACAGACGGGGAGTACATCAGGTACAGACTTGTGAGTACATCAGTTAGGTACAGACGGGGAGTACATCAGTTAGGTACATACGGGGAGTACATCAGGTGCAGACGGGGAGTACATCAGTTAGGTACAGACGGGGGAGTACATCAGTTAAGTTGATGCAGACGGGGAGCTCTCACCTGGCACGAGTCTTTGCCGGCACTGCGGGCGCAGAGCACCTTCTCGGTGATTTTGATCTGTTTGAACTTCCTGTAGCGGCGGGAGCACCGTTTCTGCGGTGTCACCCGCACCTGGGCGTGCAGCAGCTTGGCGCTGGCCGAGCCTCCTGCAGTCACACGCACACCAACACAGTGTCACACAGTACACACGGATGCTCACTGTTGCCATAGTAACCCCGTAACCTTTTGAGAAGGCAGCAGTCAGCTTGGGTGTGCTTTGCATGTGTCTAAATTTAGAAAGACGTTGGGAAACCTAACCTCGTTAGTTGTTTTTCTTTTTCATTACCTAAATTCTAAAAAACAAATCATTACAAAATCTCGTTAGTTGTTTAGTTACTTAGTCGAATCGAATAAATGGCGATTTAAATCAGAAGAAAACTTGTAGACACATTAGTGACATGTAACAATATCATTACGAACAATAATATGTGTAAATATCCCCTAAGTAAACACATTTTCTTCAGAATACGGCAATTCCTTTCAGTGGCGGCGGATTTGATTTTGACATGGGGGGGGGGGGCAAGACTTCGATCAATTCAGTTCAGGCACGTAGTCAGGATTTTGCTCAGGGAGGGGCCACAATACCTTTTCACCTGCCGAGGGGGAGGGGGGGGGGGGGGGTGCAGTCGGAAATATTTCAAATTCGAGTATTTCCATGCAACGCCCATAGACGTAATGTTAACCCTCGCCCGGGTAGGGGGAGGAGGTGGATGTCATCCACCCCTCGGTTTTTCTGGAATAACTCGCGTAGTTTCTAACCGATTGCGATGGAACTTTAGTACTCTACTTTTGAAAAATTTGACACATAATATGAAAATCTTGCATTTTTAACCCCTATGACCCGTGACCTATGACCTGTTTATCAAGCTCATGTCAGGCGCAACTGGCGTCCCGCAGTATCAATGCTTGTAACTTGTGCAGTTTCCGAGTGTTTGTTGTTCAGGAGCATATGCACAGGTGTTTCCAGATGACAGTTGTGGTTTCCACTAAGATTGTGACCTCGATTGACCTTTTTACAGGTCAACTGAGGTCATTGACCTCCGATGACCTCAGATTACTTTTTTGGGCTTCTGGCGGTTTCTAGGACATTTTATGACGCTGATTTCAAATTTGGGATCCATCTTACATCATTATATGTTCCACTGCGGTCATGCGCTTTCACAGTTCAACCGAGGTCACTGATCTCAGATGACCTGACATGACCTTTTTGGAATTTGGCAGTTTTAGGACATTTTGTGACGCGATTACGAATTTGGCACCCATTAAGCATTATGATATGCTCATTCACGATTCTAGCTAGATAAAATTCAATTTATACGCATTTACAATTTTGATGACTTTTAAGTCATTCACATGACCTCAGAGGTCACCTAATGACCCACGACCTTAATATCGGATATCAGCGGCTTACTCTCGTCACAAGCAACACGCTCGTCTTTGAATCGAAGCTCTATCTCAATTAGGCGCGAAACGCTAGGGGGTCGTACCCCCCTCCCCCCTACCTGAACACGTAGTGATTTTGCCCTACCCGGGCGAGGGTTAAAGCTTGACGGAATCCGAATCCCATTTATCTTAGTGTAAACTGGATCGCCCCCCGTTTGGTCTCGTAGCGAACCAATCTCCTGCCTGGGTTTTTCTTTCCTTCAAAGTTTATTATCTTTTCAACATATGCATTGCATTATACTACATTTCTCACACGCACGCCCCCCCCCCCCCCCCCCCCCACGCACAAACATGGTGCCACATCGGCATCTGTGCAGCCCGTCTGGTCAAGCCGGAACGGTGCCCGTATTGGCAAAAACCCGTCCCGGCTCCGGGGAGGTCTGGGAGTTACCGCCCCGTCCGGGGAGAGCTGTGGGGTACCTCCCCGACGCTCCAGACAGGCCGCAGCCCCCGCCCGCACTGCCTCGCGCTATACATCGCGTGGCAGTGCCCCATCGGCCGGCCCGGCGCGCGACCCGTCAGTCCGTTAGACTGGCGAGCCGCGCGCCCGGCCGGCCGACCGGCCTTGCAAGGGCCGGTCTCAGGTTGGCCCGGTTGGGTAAGGGCGGGGACGCACAAATATGCAAACAAAACACACAGGCATGTTGCACCACGCACATACTGACACTCGACATGACAGCAAAACAGTCACAACATCGCCGCCACGGGACGGAACACCACTGTCTGCCCCCGCACGCTACCGCCGCCGTCTCCAAGCTAACTCAATTCCCAGCTATCTCAGACACAAATCACCGTTGCTGTCAGTCATCATACACCATTTACTTATAAATTTGTCCAAAGACTTGTTTTTCATTGCAATGATTCGTTCTACTCGCCAATGATTGGCAACTGTCTCTATCGCCCCTTCCTTATACACATGTTTTGTCTGGCACTGATTTAATTTATTTGTAACAAAATATTGTTTTACTATTAGGATTATTAAATTAACTACCGACGGCACAGAAGGGTATCCAAATAATACCGTGCTAACGCTAACAAAATCATCCCGAAGACTCAGTTTGTTTTTAATCTGTGACAAAATATGCTCCCATATTGGCTTAACTTCCCTACATTCATAGAAAAAGTGTTGCAAATTATCAATTTCGAAACATGTAAGGCACAACGGGCTGTCAACTACACCTCTCGTACAAAGGAATTTTCTCGTCGGAATATATCTATTAAGCACTCTAAATTGAAGTGATTGTAATTTCGTTGACGCGCAGCATTTATATGGTATTTCATAAATGGAGGTCCATGTTACATCAGTATAACCTTCTTCCACCCACTTGTTTTGAGCGGTAGGAACTCGCTTTTCTATAAGCTCAGCGTAAAAGTGTCTACATTTTACACTTGTCATTTCAGTTGCAGTTTTTCCTATGCATATTCTGAATGCATTCTTTTCATCTGGGTTCAAAGATTCGTTCGTATTACGTATCACATTTTTCCACATTGCTGGGATCGCGCTTACTAGGCCCTGATATGTAAGCAAACATATTGCTATCTGGGGATAAATTACCTTCAGTTGCTCTAAATTTGAAATATGCCCGTTGTGCCCGACGATATCGTCGATGAATCGTATTCCCACTCTATACATTTGTTTTATGTAAAACGATTTGTTGTTTCTCTTAACTTCGTCATTAAACCATAATAATTGTTTACGAGCTTTTATGGCGCTATATACGGGAGTATGTAGTGTATCAGACATGATAGTTTTATTCGCAATCAATGACAACATTCAGAGCAAGTTCCTAAACAAACAGACGTTTCGACATACAGGGTGTCTTCGTCAGTGTAAATTATCAATATTTCAATTATAAAGACATTAGACACAAAGACATTAATACAAAGTCAAGCAAACACAATCAGCTTCAGGCAAACAGTTTGCCTGAAGCTGATTGTGTTTGCTTGACTTTGTATTAATGTCTTTGTGTCTAATGTCTTTATAATTGAAATATTGATAATTTACACTGACGAAGACACCCTGTATGTCGAAACGTCTGTTTGTTTAGGAACTTGCTCTGAATGTTGTCATTGATTGCGAATAAAACTATACGGGAGTATACATGCATCTCTGGAAACTTCTCATGATATCTTTATAGAAACTCGGTATTTTAAGTCGGCCGACGTAAGTCATAGCGCGGTCACAACGCAAGAGATCGCTGAGCCGCAAAAAGCCGATACGAGCTTGAAGTAATCGACACCAAGTCGCCTCAGGCTTTTTAATCATCCTACTGATCCATGTCAGTTTGAGCGCTTTATACATTTGTGTAATATCAGTGGCGTTTAAACCACCGTCTTGTACTCTCTGACACAGGGTACTTCGTGCCACCTTTGGAGGCCTACCACGCCATATAAAAATTATGAGCGATTCCATTTGTTTCAGGTCTGCATTAGGTACCTTATAAGCGAGTGCGATAAACACTAATTGAGAAATTAATAAAGATTTTGTGATAGCAATCCTGCCTTTGATGGTTAAACTACGTTGAGACCAGCTATTGATCGTGTTTTTAACTTTATTAATTACCGGATCAATATTGTCGTCAGCACACTGTTCTGTCGCACTGAACCACACACCTAAAATTTTGAGTTTAGATGCAACTTCAATATTTCGCACTGTCTTTTCCTGTCTCTTATATGCGCCCAGCCACATTAACTTCGTTTTACTTTCATTTACACGTAACCCGGATGCATTACCAAACTCCTCAATCATTTTATAAAAAAAAACTCATTAGAGATTCCTCATCCTTGAGAAACAGGGTTAGGTCGTCCGCATATTGACTCATCTTGACTTCAACATTGCTTATTTCTATGCCATGAATATTTCTCGTTTTTCTTATTCTTATGGCAAGCAATTCCGCCGCCAAATTAAATACCATCCCGCTTAGCGGTGATCCTTGAAAGGTGCCACGAGTAGAGGGAAACCACTCTGACGTAGTTCCGTTGTTCTTAATAGATAGCTGGGTTCCAGAATACAAAAGCTTCACCCAGGAGCAAAAATTGGGACCAAAATTAAAGGATTCAAGCGTGAACCATAAGAACTCATGTTCCAGGGAATCGAACGCATTCTTATAATCTACAGCCAATAATACCCCTGGTAAGTCGTCCATATTACAGTAAGAAATGATATCTGCAATGAGTCTGAAATTCTCCCCAATGTACCTCCCTTTAATAAAACCGGTTTGATTTGCATGTACTAGTTTACTAATAACTCCCGCTAATCTATTCGCTATGACCTTTGCAAGTATTTTATTAATCACGTCCAACAAACGAATCGGTCGCTTGTTTTTCAACATTCTCTGATCGCCTTTCTTAGGAATCAGAGTAAGAATCCCCCTTCTGTGTGTAATGAACAACTCCTTTCTGTCCCTCGCATCGTTAAAATAGTCTACAATAATTGCGCCCAGTTCCGCCCAAAAGAAAGAGAAAAACTCAGCCGAGAATCCTGATACTCCTGCTGCCTTATTGCGTGCCATTTTTGCGAGAGCAATTCGACATTCGTCCTTAGTAACTGGCCCTTCACATTATAATCTCTCCTCTTCAGAAAGGCGGGGGTCATTGTCATCTAACGCAAACGTAGCATAATCAGCGAAACTCAGTGCTGAGGCATATAATGAACGATAATGTTTCACACATTCATTTAGTATCGCAGAGTTGCCACGAATAACGTTACCATCTTCCGCTTTTAATGCGGATATGTTAGCTTCGGTACTGCGTTTATTTGCTAACCTCAGAAAATACTTGGTGGATTTTTCGCCCTCTTCTATCCACTTTGCCTGCGTGCAAAGCGTAGCAAATTTACCACGGTTAACTTTATCATGATCAAGTTTATTTTTCGCTTTCTCGTATTCACCCACCAAAGCACCAGAAGGATTTTCAGCCAACTCTGCCTCCAAATCATTTACTTTATCATATAATTCATTTTCCTCTAATCTCTTTTCTCTAGATATGGTCTTACTTTTCTTTATTGCTATAACCCTTATATTACTCAGTAGCATTTCCACTTCCACGTCTTTTGTAATGTCACCTGCGTGGTAACCCTGACCTGCTTTAACGTCTGCAATTTTCTGTCTCACTGATCCCACAAATGCCTCACAATTGAGTAACTCATTATTGAAACGCCAAATACCGGGTCCACGTTTTTCCGTACTAAAGTCAGCGTATACGCTGATAACATTGTGGTCACTCAAGATCCCAGCGTCTATCCGGCTTCGTACCACCTCATTAGTAAATACACCGTTGCTGACAAATATGAAATCAATCCGTGATTGCTGTAGTGGTGTCGTCCTGCGCCACGTATATCTTCTGGTCGTGGGATGTTGCATTCTCCAAACATCTACCAATTCAAATTCATCTAGAATGTACCGCAACTTTTTGGCGGATCTGGTATTGCTATACTCTGCCTGATCACTGTCAAGTGCTCCAAGCTTTATATTGAAATCACCGCCTGCAAACGTGCGACGATTTGAGTGAGCTAATAATATGTTTCTTACCAAATCTAAACATGCACATTTCTTTCCCTGATCATTCACCGCGGGGGCGTACACTGACAAAAGAAGCAAGCGGCCTGACTCGCTGCCCACTTCTAAACAAACTAACCGGCCGTCATTATCTGAATATACTTCAGTAACTCTGTTTGGGTATCCTGAAGGGAACATTATCGCAACGCCTGCCTGTGCAGTATCTGATCCATGCGCGAACACTATGTACCCTCCCCACTCGGATCTCCAAACGTTTTCGATCTCTGGGCGTGAATGTGGTTCCTGTAACATGACAATACTATGTCGATACGATGTGTGGAGGTGCCTAAACACGGACCGACGTTTAACCGAGTTCCTCAGCCCCTGACGTTAAACGATACTACAGATACACTCTCCATGCTACTCATCCTTACTCCACATACTAGTTGCACTAGTGCGTAAGCACACTGAATGATATTGGCGGCGACGGCGGCAGCTTTGCGATATATGAGAACTCATTAGCGCTAACCGGCCCCGCGGCAGTAACATCGAGTCGTATATACCCGATATACGTGATACCCGCCAGCGTGGCTGGCGGGTATCAGCAATGCTTCGATGTCCTATTTGTCCCCTCGTGGTCCTGTAAGTTTTAATTACCGCATACGTTACTACAGGTACGCCTTCCTCCCCTCCCCCACCCCCACCCTCTTCCCCTAAACGCGACCTTGACCTTGGCATACTGCCAACCAAAACACGCAGACCGTATCGCGCCCGGACGGCGGGCCGGGATACAAACATTAACAAAGAAGACTCTC